>JAOVVA010000021.1:1471772-1498772 GCA_028565275.1 Leiocassis micropogon
TACTCTCACTAACAAGTGGCTTTCTCATGGCCACTCAACTGATTAGTCCGAATCCTGTGAGTTCTCATTACATTTCAAGTTGACAGTTCAGTACTAACAATCCAGGTTTTAATAATGTGTTGAAGAAACACAACCTGTTTCACTCAATTAAATAAATAAATAAATAAATAAATAATATCTTGAATTTTATTACAAGGATTCTGGTCAATCGGCCAATTCCAAGACCAAATAAAATATTTTTTGAAGCTATTGTTCGATCCAGATTTTTGTACCACTTCCAATCTTTATGTTTGATAATCTTATATTTGTTTTCTTGTAATCTTATAATGCTTTGGGGGGCTATCTATTATGCTTTGTGGGCCAGGTCAGTGTGTGTTGGTATACTTCAAAGTAAAATAATAATGACTTAGGTGTATGTGAGAGAGAGGAACAGAAAAAAATGAGCAGAATGCAGACAGTACTCAGAGATACAGGTAAGTTGAGGTTTCTAATTCAGCGTAAATGAAAATGGTTGTGCACCTTATGGAGTTTAGGGTCCTTTAGTATAATATTTAGATATACAGTATGTAGTCTTGTGTACTTCTGTGTTTTGTGTAGTATTGTGATTCCACAATGTAGTGTACCTAATGTACATGGTTGAGACAATAAAAGCTATGTAGCTATACATGATAAGAAATAATGCCCGAGATACCCTATTTAATACACTATAAATGAAGTGGAAACTTCAGTGATTCTGCACTTTAGTGAATACATTTAGTGAGCTGAATGTGTATACGGTGTGTGTGTATATACTGTATATAGATATTATATTCTACATAAGGTATGTCTATACTGTACACTGTGATGCTAACTGTTACATTTAAAGATAGTGAATATATAACAGGCTTAAAGGTGTACTGCATAGGGCACAGGGGTCGAGACATTCAAGAGAGACTGCGCACTTGATTAGGTACTGCTTTTCTTACAGTTGCAGTTTATGTAATGAATTGTGATTGGCTGAAAGGAACAATCTGATGCTGTTCGCAAGATGGCGCTCTTTGTCTCTAATTAATAGCACAGCCGAAATCCTTATTGGATAATATAAATGGTGTACTAAATGTAGTTTGCCTGAAGTATTGAATTTGGGATCGCGCAGCGTTTGCGCTCGTGCTTTATGGTGAGCAAGTCAAAAAGGGTTCAATGGCGCACAAACCGACTTTAGTCGGTTATTAATTTTAGCTTATTTACAGATTAAGGCAGAGTGTTGGACCAAATAGATTCCACTTCAAGTAAAAATGATGTGAAAGTATTTGAATCTCGCGAGGAAAAGCTGCTGTATCGCGAGGAGACACGGTGCCGCGCGCATCTTTCTGCGCGCGCTAAACTGCGGACGGAGGGAGCTGGGAAAGCCGGCCATGCGCGGCGCGTGCTACACCAACCGCACTTTCGTGGATGATGACGGGCGCGCAGCGCGAGACGCACCGGCACCGAGGTACCGCGCGCTCCACGACCCCACTGCACCCCGCCCTCGCGCCTAACTGCTAAAAAGTTCTTTTATAAATTGGCATATTTACTGGGGGTGGGGGTGGATATATAATTTATTTATATACATGCATATTTGCTTAAAAAACATATGATCTAAAAGTATATTATAGCTGTGGCGATTGCGTCAGTATTTTTTCATTTCAGTACATTATCAGATGGTGGTTATTTAGTATTTAGTATTTACCTTAAGTTTCCCATGGATGTGTAATATGTAGACCCGAATGTTCTATTAGAGAAAAAGTGTGTGTGTGTGAGAGAGAGAGAGAGAGAGCCCAGATGTTTCTGCAAGGATGTGAATTATTGATAGGAATTATTATTATTATTATTATTATTATTATTATTAATAATAATAATAACAACAATAATATAATATTAGTTAATTAATATTTAAACATATAGATTTATGTTTTTGTTACTAACATTATGTGCCGGAAGACCAACAACAATAACATTATTTTGTTTAAGTAGAGGCATAGCATATTTAGCTGCATTAATAATTCTCACTGTGAAATATGTGAAATAAGTAATATGACACAGGGGAATAATTAGGCTTACTGGCGTACAAAAAGCTAAATAATGTTAAGTGCATTTATATTTATTCATTAGCTTCTCACAGATTGAGGTGTCATTATAAAGTTATAGCTATTAAATTACAAAATGCTTGCATTCAATGAAGTGGTCATAAATTGTCTGTTGGGTTTATGAAAATTTGATAATAACATTATTATTATTACTGGATTTTAACAAGCAAACCAAACAAACAAACAGAGCAAGGCAAAACCGTATCCAAACGCAATAGATATTAAAAAGGCAAAATGAAGAAATAGGTCACACAATAATAGATTGAAATGACTCCTTCAGGTTTATCTACTGTTAATGTAATTACTATATATGGTTTTTATGTAAGTTAAATTTAAGGTACAGTATACATTTTGATGGCAGCACGGGTGTGTAGTGGTTAGCACTGACGCCTTTCACCTCCAGGGTCCGGGTTCAGGCTCGATTCCCGTCTCTGTATGCATGGAGTTTGCATGTTCTCCCCATGCTTAGTGGGTTTCCTCTGGTTTCCTCCCATAGTCCAAAGATATGCAGGTTAGGCTAATTGGCGTTCCCAAATTGCCCGTAGTGTGTGAAATGGTGTGTGAGTATACCCTGCCTCGTGCCCTAAGCCTTCTGGGATAGGCTCCAGGTCCCCACAACCCTGAATACAGGAAAAAGTGATATAGAATAGGATTGAGATTGAGTATACTTTCTGTTCATTCACAGTTGTGTATGCATTAGGGGTGCAACAATTAATCAGTGTTATATACAAAAGGGTTGTCCACACGTAGCCGAATATTTTTCAAAACAGAGAGTTTTATCTGCGGTTTTGGCCTTTCGTCCACATTCAAACACAGTTTTGGTCATTGAAAAATACGCTTTTGGAAAACTCCTTCCAAAGTGAAGATTTTCCAAAACTTCTTTTTAGGGGTGTTGTGTGGACAGGGGAAACAGAGACTTTGGCTTGTTGTAATGTCACCTTGTGTGCAGATGATGTCAATGTGTGCTAGTCTCTTTGATTTGACGTCAGCTTTGTATTTTGTATGAGGATATTTTGTGTAATGGTGCACTTAAGTACAGTAAACTCGTGACTGTGTTTACGTTGCGTTAACACATTTTGTTGTGTTAAGGAAGTAGAAAAATCTCGATTTTTTAAAATACCTAGACATGGCCTAAAATCGTTGGCAATCACATACTCACTTCTACAGTAACTCAAACAAAACAGCCACCAGTTTCAGAGGGAAAGACCTTGTGCTAGCAGGGGTGTGGCCAAACTGTGAAGCATGCGAGAGTCAGCTAAGTGGCAAAGGATTCACACCTGAAGAGAATGTGAATAATTAGTGACTGAGTGTTGCTGTGAGTTTGGTTATTTTCTGTTCTCCTCAATGAACCTTTTAAGTGAAATTCACACACACACACACCTTATTGCTGTCTTTTGAGCTCTGCACGCACGTTTTCTCTCGGTCACACTGTTGCACTGAGCTTTCTCACCTTTTTTCAGCTTACAGCAGCACACACACATACTAATTAGCCATATTCTCCTCAGGTGTGTGTCCTTTTCCCACTTACTTCACACTCAGGCCCTTCATACTTCACTTCGCTTGGCCACAGACTTAATCTCAGGTTTCTTAACATTTCAGCCTAACTCTCATAATTGCCATCCGCCATTATTAAGCTTTAAGCTTTAGGTTTTGTTTCATCAGGAATGTATTAGTATTCATCTTGTTTGTATTATCTTAATTGTAAGTTACTACATGCAAAAAACAACGTTAAGCTAAATTGAAATGCAGAGAGATAAATAAGAGCTATTGAGTAATTGTGCCTGATATTGTGCAGATAGAAAAGATTACTCAATATCAGGAAAATATTGTGAAGCACTTTGTACAATTAGCACATTACTAGCAAACCAGATGGCAAAACAAATGTTAATGAACTTTTAAATATATTAGCAGTCAGAGAGTATGAGATGCAAAGTCCATGCTGAATTGGGATCTGCATTAGGAGCAGAGAGTCCTGGCTCAGCAGGGCACACTATTGAGTGACAGATCAACAACCTACTTGGAATAAGTTGTAAAGATCTTTAAATTGATGCCAGTTTATAAATGCCATTATCCAAGTCTACTTACATGTATCTGCAGTGGAACCTTGGATTGCGCAAGACGAGCAAAGATTTTTAATACATTTTGACTTGAAAAACGAACAAGTCTTGGTTTACGAGTATCATCTATCACGCATGTGCTTCTTGTTTTGACGCTGAGAGTCACGTGATCACAACTGAGCCAATGTTTTTTCTCTCTCTTGCGCTGCGGAATTGTGGGTAATTGCCTCCCCTGCTGGGTCTTAGTGCGCGTCTCTCACTGGTATAATCAACATCTGTGCACGCGTGTACTGTTTACTATAACACTGTGACCACGTGTGTGTGCGTAAAACATTTTTTATTTTGTGTTTGTAAGTGCGTGTGTACAGCACGCGTGTACTGTTTCTTATAACACACGTGTAAAGCAAAAGAAAGTCTCATTAGAGAGGTTAAAGATCCATTTTCTCCCTCTCAGAACCCCCACAGAAACACTGCTCTGTCGCGATTCTTTTGGAAGTTAAAGTGCAGGTTCATTTGTTTGTTTGTTTTACTTTACAGCAGTGATTCCATTAGTATGCACTCACGCGAGTGTCATTAGCGATGTTCCTTGCTAATTTTTTCGACAAAACAGTCTTTCTGTTAATGTGTGTGTGTGTGTGTTTGTGTGAAATTCAAATAAGAGAGGGGAAAGGTTTACTGTGTAAGATGTGAAGGGGGAGATGGGAGGGGTTGATTCCTCCTCTCCTCTTACTTTAGATTCACACGCATACACAAACATACACACACGAACGAATAATTTGAGTTTCCATTATTTCTTATGGGAAAATCTTTTTCCAATAAGGGTTAAGGGCCTTATTTAAGGACTCAGTGCTGGCAGTTTGGTGATGCTGGGATTTAAATCCTAGTGCCTGTGCTAACACTGCCCACTAATATTTAGGCATATGGTGATGCCTTTGGTATGACTATTTAGCTGTCACAGTTAGATTGTGCTGCTAACCTGCAAACAAAATAAACATGAAGCCTGTGAATAACTGTAGCAATCGAGAAAGTACAGCACTTTTCACGATGCACAACACCTCTCCACCAAGCTGACCTCTGAGAAGGATATCGAGATGTGTCTGCACAACTTTGATGGGAACCCATCGAGATCGAGAGATTAAAAAAAACTGAAAGCATGGTTATGATTACCCAGTTAAGGACCCCAATATACCAGGAAACGTTTTTCCAACTGAATCGAAGGTTCAGCTCTGTGTGTGTGGAGTTTGCCTGTTCTTAATGGTTTTCCAGGTAATGCTCCGGTTACTCTGCACAGTCTAAAGACCTGCAGAATAGGCTCACTGGCTTTAACTGTTTTACACATTCTGCTTGTGTATGTACCCTGCCAGGCCAAAAAGATTCACTTCAGAAGGTTTAAATTATTGGCCAAAAACAATTAAGCAGATTTGAAATTGCTAGAATTGGGCTAAGAACCTGTGCTCAATCTTCAACATTGTGGAAGAAATGTGATCAGGAAAAACTACTGAACGTAGAGCACTTAAATGTTTAGTAATGTTGCATGATAAAAAACTGACAGTATAAATCACAGCAATGTTTAATAGTGAAAGTAAGAGCATTTCCATATGTACAGTACAATGTGATGAGAATTCACAGGATTGGGACTTAACAGCTGTGCGGCTTTAAGAAAACCCGCACAGCTGTTAAGCTAAAAAAGTTAGTCACTAAAAAAGTTAGTGAGACTAATCAGGTAAAAAAAAAAAAAAACCTTAAAATTGCTAGGGAGCAAAAGGAGTGGACTTTGTAGCAATGAAAAATGTAATGTGGTCTGATGAATCCAGATTGACCCTATGCCAGTGTGATAGGCACATCAGGGTAAGAAAGGAAACACATGAAGCGATGCACATATCATGCACCGTGCCCACTGTACAAGCCTCTGAAAGCAGTGTTATGATCTGGGGTTGCTTCAGTTGTGTCACATGTGGCAATGAAATGCAGTAAGCTGACTACTTGAACCTACTGAATAATCAGTTTATCACACCTGTGGACTTTTTTTCTTCTCTTATTGAATGGGCATGTTCCAGGATTTCAATTGTGAAATTTTCATTCTGTGAGGATGAGGAATCATTTTCACACATGAATTGGTCACAAAACACAAGTTGATTAAAGCTAAAAGTGATCTTGGAATGTGGGACTTTTTATTTTTTGCCCAGGCCCTTAGATATACATGAACAGCGTTATATTTTCATATTTGCCTCCTGTCTAAAAATGCCTCAGCTGACGGAAGAGTAAGATTACACTTACAGTATGGGACGTCTGGTATGATTATTCTAGACAATGAAAGCTGTTTTATAAATCAGTTCCATTTGCCCTGGCATCTTCTATTGACAGTGTAGATTAATGTATATGACCCAAAGAAAGCACTTGGTGTATGTGATCAGCTAGGAAAAGTGTAGATCTTTTTTATTTTGTCAAGGCATTCTGTTTTCACCTGAAATTATTTATATGTAATTCATTTTTCTGTAATTTGTATAAACTGTCCTTTTCAGGTGTTGTTACACAGCTTAACATTTTTAACTGGCATACGCACAAGTCAGAATAACTTCCACTTCTGTCTAAATAATATTTTTTGCTTAGTGCACTTGACCTTTTATGAAGTTATGTAGCAGACACTAATTAAAGATAATCTGTGTCAAGAATATATTGTATGGTGATTTATGCCTAATGGGTACACTTTACAGCATACACTTCGGAATAAAACGAAGAAATTCAGCATTTAATTTTTTTTGTAAATCTAGCTGAAAATGTTCATTGTTATCATTTTCTTTTTTTTTTGCAAACTGTAATGTAAAATGTAAAAATGAGCCCATCACATGCACTCTTCCATTTTCTAGTAGTAGAATTTATTGTTTAGATTTTCCTCTGTTACCAATCGAGCTTGTTTTCTGTTTCCTGATTGCTCTATCTTTTAGTGTGACTTCTGACCGCTCCCAAATGCTGAGTGGGGTTGTGCTCAATGTTCAGGGACTGAAGATGGCCACTGGTGAACCTGATGTCCCTCCCCTTCAGGGTCGTGCTCGCTTCCGAGAACTGTTGCTGGGTGAACAGCCGTGTCAGAGTGAGGACAGGTATGGCATTCTTGTTGCATTAGCAGTGAGTTAGCATGGCACTCACACACTCATGTCATTTGCAAAAACGCACATTCAACACCCAAAAACTCTGTGGTTTCTAATGGCATGATTCCACAATCTGTCTAATTCTTTGCTTATGGATGCAGTGGCTGTGCTTAGAGCTATACAACCGCATGTTACATGTTATAGCTTCAAAATCTGTATGGAATCCAACCAAATAATACAATTATGTTCGCATAAGATCAAATGTATGACAATGGCTTTATCTCCTAAATTTATGAACTAAAAAAGGTGTAAAACTACAGCATTCTCTTGCATGGTATGTGGCCCAGAGATTTTGTCTGCATGCAACAGTGCGCGAGCTGTTAAGGCAGAGCTAGAAGTGTAACTAATTTCATAATTTCAGGGTGACTTTTCAGGATGAGCTTTGTCAAACCGTGAAAGAAAAAAGGATGATGACCGTGACAAAGTCACTGACTGCATCCTCAACAGATACTTCAACCTAATGCTGATAGCAATGCGTCAAGCACGCAAGCTATGAGAAAACCTACCCCATAACCTTTCTTGATAAGAACGGCCAGAGGCCATGCTTATTAAATAACAAATTGGTTATTTGTACTTGGCAGAGAAGTGTAAACATGGCATGCCTACAGTAAATTCAAAAGAAAACCGACTTGGAGGTCTGGAACATAACAAAGCAGAAGCATGGTTACTAGTGGTATAATGTGTGTACTGATCAGTACAGGATTTCGCTTTGTTGTGCTTGTGATCTTAATTTAACTAGTTTTATTTGATTGTCTCTATCAATTTACCTAATTAGAATTATTGTTTAAACATGGTTTGCAAAATTTTCTAATCAAGATTGTAAATGTTCACATGTACTGTATACATAATTAAATTATTCATTCATGAATGATGTTTAAAAATTTGAAATCAATACAAAAATAAAACAGTTTCTTCTTAAACCGTTAACCACCTCCCTAAACACTATGTTTCTCCCAATTACTGCACACTTACATTTAAAAAGGAAAATCTCAAGATACATTACTTATCTAAAAGCTAAAGATTCAGGTATATTCAGAGATATGAAATTTTCAAAGTCAGTTAAACAAATTTTATGTAAAATATATTCTGCATTACATATATTACATTTTGGAATTATGTCATAGTGGTGTACAGTGACAGGGAGGAATGCAACACTATGTGCGTATTTAAAAAAAAGGATTAAAAAAATGCTGATGACCATATCCTCGGTGAATGATGCAAGAAGTGGCTGGTGCCTATGTTGAAATGTAAAGATTTGATTTCATTTTCCATATGTAATAAAGTACATGTTCAATTTGTTTCAATAAATTTGAAACAACAAAATAAAAAATAAAAACATTTACTGTCCAGAAATGGTCTGTCTAGAATCCTCTGACATGGAAACAAGGCTAAGCGACGCACATTTGCATGAAATCTGCAGGAACTGGGTTTCAGAAAAGTAGCAGCAGGTGCTCTGCACTGATGAGTCAAAAAACCTGTATGACCTGTATACACCTAACGGCCACTTCATTAGGTCTACCTTTCTAGTATTGGGTTGAATCCTCTTTTGCTTTAATAACTGCCTTAATTCTTCACAGCATAAATTCAGCAAGGTGCAGATTGACATGATAGCATCATGCAGTTGCTGCAAACTTGTCATTTCATGATGCAAATCTTCCATTCTATCACATTCCAAAAGTGCTCTATTGAATTGAGATCTGAAAAGCACTTTGTGGTGATTTTAACTTCGTGACATGATGTGTTATCCTGTGGCCATGAAAGGATGGACATGGTCAGCAACAATATTAGGTAGGCTGTGGCATTTACTGTAAATGATGCTCAACTGGTACTACGGGGTCCAGAATGTGGCAAAAATAATATCCCCGATATTATGACCCCAACAGCAGCCTGAACTGCGGGACAAAATGGATCCATGCTTTCATGTTGTTTACGCCAAATTTTGACCCTTCCATTCGAATTGCACCGCAGAAATTGAAACTCATCAGACGAGGCAACATTTTTCCTATTTACTATTGTCCAATTTTGCTGAGCCCATGCGAATTATAGCTTTAGGTCTTGACAGGTATGGCACCCAGTATGGTCTTCCACTTTTGTAGTCTAACAGCTTTTGACAATTTGACATGTAATGTATTCAGGGATGCTTTTTGGCATACCTTGGTTGTAAAGAGATGTTATTTGAGTAATTGTTGCATTTCTCTCAGCTCAATCCAGTCTGGCCATTCTCTTCAGACCTCAGGTATTAATGAGGCATTTTCTCCCAGAGAACTGCTGCTCACTGGATATTTTCTCTTTTTACAGACCATTCTCTGTAAAACCTAGAGATGGTCTAGCACCAACAACCATGCCAAGTCACTTAAATCACATCTCTTTCTCAATTTAGATGCTCAATTTGAGGAACAAAAAAAATATATATATCCTCAGGTTCCTGTTTTTGCCTGACAGGAATGGATCCTGGTATAGTCTTCTGCTGTTGTAGCCCATCTGTTGTGTGTTCCAAGATGTTTTTTTTCTCGCCAAGGTTATAAAATGGGTTTAGTTACTTACTTACAGAGGTGGGTAGTAACGAGTTACATTTACTTTGTTACATTTACTTGAGTAACGTTTTGAAAAAAATGTACTTCTATGAGTAGTTTTATTGCAGCATACTTTTTACTTTTATTTGAGTAGATTTGTGAAGAAGAACGCTGCTCTTACTCCGCTACATTCGGCTACACTCGACTCGTTACTTTTCTAACCATTTATTTTACACACAGCCGGCAGATCTACCGCATGACTGTTTCACCAATCAGACGCAGCAACAATAATCACATGACTCTATCAACAATATTCACATTTGACCAATCAGCCGCAATAACAATAACCACATGGGACAAAAAAAGCTTCAGTCGGTGTTCCAACACAACTTTTGTAAATTTTTATGCATCCCTGGCATCATATACAAAGCATGTTTCACTTGCGAAAAAAACAGCTTCATACTGCGGTGTCTACTCTATCTGCCAAAAAAGACACACACTTCAGCATATATATATATATATATATATATATATATATATATACACACATATATATAATTATTATAATTTTAAAAGAAATCTGACATTGCGATACTCAGTACTTGAGTAGTACTTTTTTCCTCTGACTTAAGTAATATTTTGAATAATTACTTTTACTTCTACTTGAGTAGAAGTAAAAGTAGTAATATTAAGTAATATTAGTATAGAAGTAATATTATAGAAATAAGAGAAGTAATATTATTTTGAAGTACAGCTACTCTTACTTGAGTACATTTTTTGGCTACTCTACCCACCTCTGATCACTTAGTTGTCCCTCTCTCATCAGTAAGGTATTTCCACCATTTTGGAGACCTTTGTGTATGAGAATCATAGGAGATCAGCAAAAATCATAATGAAATCATTCTAAAGATTGATGCGAACATCAAGTGAAGCTCTTGACCTGCCACATGATTTACTTAAAGAACTTTTAAATGTCCAGCTGTACAGGTGTCCCTAATAAATTGGACACACCCACACACTCACTGTTTTAGAGTGACACTATGCCATTCTCGGGCCCAACTGTGTTGATGATAATTTTTGTCGAGTATGTGCCATGTTGCTGTGGCAACCAGTCTGAACCGCAGACTAATTGAGGCAGAGATGAAGGGGTAAGGAGAAGGAATCTGTGTTTTAATTCTGCATAGATTTTTATCCAGGAAGTTTCAAAATGAAAAAAAAGGAACACTTTCAACTATTCATACATTTGTTCGCTGACTGTCTGGAATGCTAGTCAAGCCCACTGACGGCTCCTGCTGTTATGCTCCCCCCCTCTCTTTTTCTCTCTCTCTCACACACATACCCATGTGAAGCAGAGTGTGTGTATTTGTATGTGTGGGCGAGCTGTTCTGAAATCCTGCACTCCTCTGAGTCATTCGCTCCATAGCACTTTTACAGAAAGACGTGATGGAGGTGAAGAGCATCATGCCATCCTGGGTTAACCCTGCTGCAGTCATGTGGAGACTTGACTCGTTTGGCAGTGATGCTGGTCAGAGGTCTTGATAAGAATATTAGGGCATGATATTAAAATATTGTGTGATAATGTGTAACATATCTGTCTTTTACCACATCGAAAGACTGGAACATAATTAGATTAATCATTCTGTATTTTTGGCCTTAAACATAGATCAACACTGACAGGTTAGGAAAAAACATTTTCAGCAACACCCTATGCCTGATAAATACCTGGTTTTTGAATTGCAGAGGAAAGTCCATGTGTACCAATTGAGTAATATAAAGTGTCTTGACATTCTATCTTTGAGGAGGGAGTTTTAGATTCCTTTGCATGACCACTCAATAGGAATAGATGAACGATACAAGGTTGAAATGTTCGAGGTGAGGTTGTGCCAAAGTTTCATCACTTTTTTAAAAAATTATTAATAACACGCTGTACTTTATACAGTTCACCATAAAATCTATATCTGGTATCTGAAGGCAAGGAGTTAATAACACATCAGTTAATGGCTTGTTTCTGTTGCTCAGGCATTTGTAATACATGATTATGTGGTTTGTTTCTCTAGCTCAGGCATTTGTGATGTATGATGTAGGTGTGTGTCATTCCATGCACATTAGGTGTTGTATCCAGTTTCAATATGCCTCTTATCATTTTGTTGAGTAAGTAATTGATATATCACTTTGTATTAGTTTTTCAAAACTACTCAGTGTAGTGTGCAGAAGCGTCCTTTCCTCTGTGGATAATAACTACAAAGAGCATGGCTCAGGCATTGATTTATATAATCTCACAAGTTGGAACATCACAAAAAGATTCTAACCGATAATTACTTTATTAAGATGCGTTAAAACATTTTTGCATATGCTGATAGCCTGAAATTAAGTAAAAAGTCATGTTTTCCAAATTAAGCCCCCTCAGTCTTTCCTACATTTGAGTGAAGTTGAAAAGGTACAAACTCTGGTGCAGCAAGAAAATAAACTTAAATATGCACATCTTCGAATGCATGATGTAATGACTTCACTGGAATCAGTTTGAGGTCCAGGAATACACTTGACAAGAACAGGACAGAACCAGAGTGAGGGTGATCAGGACTGATGGCATAGGGAACAAACTCTAACTAGAATAGTGAACTGATCAGAGGTGGATCATATTGGTGTACACTGACAAATATTGCTGACTGAAACAAATACAAATGTTCATATTGCTGTGTTGTGTCTTCGTAGGGTACATGTGGAGTTCTATGTGAATGAGAACACCTTCAAGGAGAGACTCAAATTATTCTTCATTAAAAATCAGCGCTCCAGTAAGTTGACATTTATATTTGATTGTTGTTGTATATTACAACAAAAATGGTCAAACCCTAGATCTTTATTTTAGTTCAAGGATAGCCCCTGAAGGGTATGGAGTTTTCTCCGCAGCACTCTCCAACCTCATTAGCATCATACTTGTGCCTCCACAAGGATTTGAGGATGTCACCCTTACAGTACATCCCAGTCTGCCAAGCATAGAACGACATGCTCATGTCCATGCCTTGCTCGCTCCAAGCCCCAGCTCCATTCCTGTGCCAAGTCTCTGTCCTGGACTCGTGCCAAATTCCACAGCCACTGTGTTGGAGAACCTGACAAAATATTTAGTAGCACCGGTTTACATGTCAGAGATAACCACTGGAGGGTGCTCTGTTCCCAAGGACCACATCTTTGTGGTTTTTGGAACTTTATTATAATTGGGACTTTAAGATTGATTCCATGTTAATGTTGGTTCCAGACTTCACACCCCTGTATGCACTGCACTTAAGTCATATGTCAGTTGTATTCACCTGCAGCTAGTTGAGATGTCTGATGGCTTTGCGTAATTATAGGCTGTATTTCAGTTAGACCGTCTTGCTGTTCAGTTTATCCCTGTTCTGTTTACTGTTTTGTTTTGTCACAGCTGGTTGCCTGGTTCATTGTTTTGTGTTTCATTTTATTAAAGTATTCACTTCTGCACTTACTGTGTGCCTTCGGCCCCCATATTTGATGACGGTCGGCTGGCCTGACGTTACACTACTTGTTATTTTGACAGAGAAATACCCTTTTAAACCTGACTGTGTGTATTTACAAAAAATGTTTGACATGCATTAGCCTCCATAGGAAAAGCCTTCCTAGCAAAACTCTTACAAGTTTTTAGATCATGATTCATGTTTCATCAGAATTTTGGCATGTTTGGTCATGCAGGTCTGCGCATTCGAATCTTTAACTTCTGTCTGAAGGTTCTGACTTGCGTGCTTTACATCATAAGAGTGATGACTGATAACCCAGCTCATCTTCGCAACACAAGGTTAGTGTGTGTGTGTGTGTGTGTGTGTGTTCAGTAAATTAAAGTGGAACCTTGGATTACGAGCACAATTCGTTCAGGAAGCGGGCTCGAATTTCAAAACACTGTGTGTGTGAGAGAAGTCGCGAGGGGGGCGGGGGGCAGGTGGGTATGTGAAGGCGAAAGGAGGGGTGTGTGTGTGTGTGAAGGGGCACGGTGTCAAATTATGAGCACGGCATGCTGACCCAGGGATAGAAAGAAAATGGATCTTTAACCTCTCTAATGAGACTTTCTTTTGCTTTACACGCACACGTGTGTTATAATAAATAGTACACGCGCGCTGTACACATGCGCTTACAAACACAAAATAAAATATGTTTTACACGCACACACGTGGCCACAGTGTTACAGTAAACAGTACACGCATGCACGGATGTTGATTATACCAGTAAGAGACGCGCACTAAGACCCAGCAGGGGAGACGATTACCCACAATTCTGCAGTGCACGATAAAGAAAAAACGCTGTCTCAGTTGTGATCATGTGACGCTCAACGTCAAAACAAGAAGCGCATGCGTGATACATGATGCTCGGTACTTTACTCGGTATGTTAAATTTATTAAAAATCTTGGCTTGTCTTGCGGAACACTCGTAAAACCGCGTTACTTGCAATCTGAGGTTCCACTCTATTCAATTTAAGTGACATATATATAAGAATGTTTACCGATTTACTTATATCTGTTTGTCTGTCTTTTTATCCATCTGTTGTTTTGTCTCCAGTTTGAAATGTAACAACACTTATCAGAATGATGAGATAAACTGGTGAGGGTCCATTGCTTCATTGTATTTAAAATAGCATTAGATAAAAAATATATAATGTACGACATGCTTTCTTTTCTCTGCTCCTCTTTCTTTCTGCTTGCATCTGTGTCTATTCTTGAATTTGTTTGTACTTATTCTATTCCTCCTCAGGGAGCTGATCTTGTGGGTGGATAGAAAAACTCCTGTGTGGGCAATTCAGGTAAGCTGGAAATGATAAATGTCTAGGGCTCTTTAATAACTATGCAATTTAAAAGCTTACATTTGATCTTCCTGCCCTTTATTGTGTTATTGTACTTGGTAGGTCATAGTAGCATCAATCAGTTTCCTGGAGGCAATGCTGCTCATGTACCTCAGCTACAAGGTAGAGTGAGTGTGTGTGCATGTGGGTGTGCTCCTGCAGAGTTATCCTTTTTTTCGTCTTTGCATCAGCTAATTGTGTTACCTCACACAGCAACTCAAGTGATCTATTCTATGGTTTATTCGGCTGCTTTGTGCTAAGCAATTTTCACCCAAATCTCAGGCGCTGAAGGAGGTGTGGATACAGATTTTCCTAATATTAAACATAATCAAAACAAAGCACAAGCGGGCGCAGGGGCTAGACTGTGGATTGAGATGCAAAAGTTGATCGTGAGCATGAAACAAACACAATAAAACAAGATAACAACAAGAAGGAAGTGGAAACTGAACAAAACAGATGCAAGACAAAGACCAATTAAAAATATGACAATTACAAGATTCAGATGCAGACATAATCAGGAAATAAATTATAACAAATAGAGTGCAGTGGCTGATGGGAGTTGAAGTCTAAACATGTCAGTCCGGCCTACTATTCTAGACATGATTATTTACTTTTTCTCAGTAATATGATTTTTTCCAAGCTAGAACAGTGACCACTGCCATCAAAACACATCCTTCCTCATGTAGAATACCGCTTCTCTCGAAAACTGTGGTAACACTTACAGTACTTCTCCTAGTGTCATAATCCCCACTTCAACTCCAAGAACATCAACTTCAGGAATTCTCCAATCACAGCGATACCCACTCACATTTCTCTAATCATCGTACCTGATTGATCTTTTTTTTTTCTTGTGGAACAAAGATGCGTGTGGAAGTTTTTTGGCATTTGGCCTTTGTACTCCTTCACATTGAATTTGAAATGAAACACTTAAAATGTGAGCAAAGTCAGGACTTTCAGCTTTAATTCAAGAGGTTTTAACTATTCAGGAATTCCTGCCATTTTCTACACCCACCTACCAAAGTCTAATCTGGCCTCTTTGTTCTTGAGCATTACCAGTGGTTTTCACCTTGTAGTGAAATGTCTGTATTTACTTCTAAAAGCCGTCTCTTGACTGTAGACTTTGACAATGTCATACCTACTTCCTCAAGAGTGTTCTTGGCTTGACGAGATGATGTGGAAGAGCCTTTCTTCACCTTGGACAGAATTCTGTGGTCATCTGATTTCATTGTCTTCCATGGTCTACCAGGCCTTTTGCTGTTTTACTTGCCAGTTAGTTCCTTCCTTGTAAGACAGTAAAAACTGTTATATTGGCCATTCCCAATGTTTTTGCAGATAGGTTTTTTTTTTCTTTGCCTAATGATAGCCTCCTTCCATAGACACCTCTTTAAATCTCATGCTGATAGTTCAAATGAACTGCTACCAAATGCAACTGTAAAACTGAGAACCACCACCAGGACCTTCAATGGAGTTTTGATCTGTGTATCAGTGATCTACAGTATACGCATTAAGGAATATCAGTGTTTTAGAAACAAAATTCTATATTGACTAAAAAGCATTGCACTTATCAAGAGGCTCTCTGCTTCTCCGGCTTCTCCTCCCTGTATGAATAAAAGGTGAGTCGACTTCTCAGTCGAGCTTGCTTGCTGTTCTGCCAGTGTTCCTTTGCACGCCACAGGAAGTTGTTTGTAAACCCTTTAACAAAGGATCATAATTCAAGCAGTGCTGTGACAAATTTAATCAGCTTTTTTATTTATTATTGTTGTTATTAGCAAGTTGTTTCATTACTTCACATTATACCAAGCAGGTTTTGTGTGCATAGTGAGAAGGTAACACTGGAGAAGGTAACTGTTCAAATTTGCATTGATGTGCAGGGCATCTCATACGCTTAAAGGCAGCACGGTGGCGTGGTGGTTAGCACTGTCATGCTAACCACCTCACAACTCAGTCTGTAACTGTCATCACGCACCTCCAGGGTGCATGTTCTCCCTGTGCTTGGTGGGTTTCCTCCAGGTACTCCGGGTTTCCTCCCACAGTCCAAAGACCTGCAGGTTAGCCTAATTGTTGTGTTGTTGTTAGTCTTTCGGCTGCTTCCGTCAAGGGGTCGCCACAGTGGACCTTTTGATCTGCCGGATGCAAACCTCCCATTTTATTGGGGCTTGGGACTGGCACTACATCCAGTGGCTAAGCGTTTGGGGACTGGCTGGGAATCAAACCCAGGCGTTCCCCATGGCAGGCGACAGACCTACCACTGAGCCACCAATGCCATCCGGTTTCCTCCCACAGTCCAAAGACATGCAGGTTAGGCTAATTGGCATTCCCAGATTTTCCATAGTGTGTGAATAAGTGTGTGTGTGTGTGCCCTGTGATGGATTGGTACTCCACCCAGGGTGTACCCCGCCTAGTGCCGTAAGTTTCCTGTGATAGGCCTTAAGGCCCTCCGCGAATCTGTATATAGTATAAAGTGGTAAAGAAATTGAGTGAGTAAGTATCTAGAGTGAGAGTGAGATCACTAGAGTGAGGAGCACTAAAAAGATCCAGCTTTGTTGTCTGAAAATTTATCACAATAAATCACCTTGAAATTCATGAGTTTGGGCTTGTGAATACATTTTAAGAACTGTAAAATTTCAATTAACAGCATTCTTAAATACATACTGTATAACACTAGTCTAGGTGTTATTTTTAAACAAAAGATCAACTGTCAGCAAATTCCATCTCATGCACGACTTCTGAATAGAGCTTATGACCACAGATTCATATGAGGTGTGTACAAGTTCAATATTCCCCAGGCTGTGTTTGTAACTCAAGTCTGATTACGGCCCCTAGTGCTGTTCAGTTTTGTCACTAATGAATCTAATCTTAGGCTTTGTAAAGTCGGTAAAAGATTTTAGTAAGAAGATTTTTTTAGAGGGGTGGGGGGTGACTTTGTTGTTTGTTAATAAGCAGATTAATATTATTCATGCCATGCTGAAAAGGCATGCCAAGTTCCTAAGTACTATTACATGTGAAGAATAGTTTAATTAGTATTACTAATGAGACACAAACAACCCAACAGTAAGCCAATTACAAATATCAAATATGTATTAATCAATTTAGACATGAAGACAAGAAAGCTGGAAAATAACATTTGGCTATCAGCTTAGGAATTAATAGCTAGTTAACGAGGCTTCATTGTCTAATCGTCCGATTGTCTGATAACTGTAAAAAATTAAAAAGCATTTATCAGAAATATGTTTGTGGATTTTTCTGTGCTCATCTTTTTTACAAAACAGAAGCATATGTTCTTAGCAAAAGGTTTACAGTGGAACCCTGATAAGGATGAGTCACTTGTGCTCATGACACATAACAAGAACCAAGCACAGTAAGGAGTGCAAGGAGTAGGCTTTCTACAGACACTGACGACAAACTCCTAACAGTTCTTCAGTCACCAAATCAACTCAGACAAGCATATCTGGTGCATCAGCAATCTGTAGAATTAATTTAATGAAGGTATAAATGTTACAGTTGGCTGGATGTAATATGTATTGTATATTTTATGGTAAAATAAAATGTTCTCAAAGCACTTTTCCCACACTGTTACAGAATGTTAGTTTTGGAAAAAGATCCAAGATACTGTAATATTCATCAAATCCTATATTGCCCATGCTTACTCAACAGTTGCCACAGTGCCTACACCTTGTGTGATGAAATATTCAAAGAACAATAACACCCACAATGTTGTTCTAGTCATAATAATAGGTGGTTAAAAGTAATGAGTATATAAAAAAATGATTGAATTATTTTGATGTATTAAAACATGTTGAGGTTATAATGGTGAGATACTGACAGTCACTATAGTTACTTGTGTGCATTTGTGTTTCTCAGGGTAACATCTGGGAGCAAATATTCCAGGTGGCATTTCTACTGGAAATGTTAAATACCGTCCCCTTCATAATCACGGTAACCAGCAGCTCTCTTTAGAGATAAAAATAAATCAGAACATTGATGACCTGATGCAAATCTCCAAGACAAGCTCTCATGTCTGTTTTCAGATCTTCTGGCCGACCCTGAGGAACCTCTTTATCCCCGTATTTCTCAACTGCTGGCTGGCCAAGCATGCTCTGGAGAACATGATTGTAAGTGTGCACATTTATAGGTGCTGCTGTTTTTCTCTTTAGATGTTGTGGTATTCTTCCATATGTGTGTAAATGCTTGTGATTGTATGTGATATGGTGGATAAGTAGGACAGGATATACAGTAGAAGTTATTGTTATACATTTTACTTATACATGTCTACAATACAACAACAGGACTGGCATTTATAGCCTGTAGGAACAGGAGAATCAATAAACCAAGGCAATACGAGAAGTAGTCTCACCTAGGAGACGGTGCCAAAGGAATGAACATAATATATAATAAACTAGGCTTAAATATTCGGAAACACCAGGTATTCACACAATCCTATCTGTTTTTAAACCAAGGGAGGTAGTATGAAGTTGAAGGGAAAACAATCACATCATACAAACATTGGGCTAACAAATGCAATGCTTTTGAACTAGTAGATCCGCCTCTTTTGGTCAGCTTTATGTGTTCCTATTGACCAAGTCCTGTCCACCCAGTTGATTGAGACCGACACATGGATCCGCCTATAGGATAACAGTCAGATGCATACACTGACATGTAACTGGGTCATGTTCAGAATCAGAGACTTTACCACAAGTCTCACATTACCTGGCTGAGGTGACTCAATTCTGATTTTTCCCCTAATGTGGCGCAGATCTGACTTTTTTGTGGCTGTCTGATCGTGCAAATCATGAAAAACATCAGAGTCTCTTTTGTATGTGGTTCTAGATTGGGTACATATCCGCTATGTGGTTATACGAATTGAATGAGAATGGGCAGATTGGGAATTTTTACTTCTTCTACAAGTCATGCGACTTTTTACTTCTGTGCATACGTGGTGCGCTCGCTGACGTCAGGAAGCAGCAGCCGTACTAGTAAGAGCTGCTAAACCAGCCAAAAAGGGGGCCGGCTTTCTTCGTTCTTCTGTACCTCAACAAAATTTGCCATCCTTCAGTGCAAAATACTAAGCATATTTTTTTGATAAAATCACATTCATTGTGTGAATTGAATGAGGGGTTGCATGAACTTGTATTTTAACCCAGATGGCGTGAGCAAAGATATATTGTGCGCATGTTCTGTCGTTTCAGAGGATCAGTGCATACACATTAGAGTCAGATAAAAGTCACTTGTAATTAGAAATGTGAACTGTCGCCTCCGAGTGGCGCAGTGGTAAAGTGCTCGCCCTATCATCCAGAGATTGCGAGTCCGTAATCTCTCGCAGCCGGAGGTCTAGAGAGAGCTGATTGGCCGAGCTCTCTCACAGGGATGAGAGGTACTTGGTGCTCCCACAGTAATCAGGGCCCTACAGCCAGTCAGGGGCGTCTGTGAGCTCGGGCAAGCGGAAGGAGCAGATAGCGCAAGTGTGTTATGCCGCCCCCAACGGTGAGCGAGCAGTTTGAAAAGATGCGGTCGTGTGAACTGTCATGACATGCAAATCTGATCTGACCAATAAATTGGAATTGAGCGATGTCATATGTAATGTAGCCTTATTTTAAAAATACATCAATATTTACGCAAGCTTATACTTATATTGCAAGCACCTGATTAAGTCATTTTTCTAGGCACCTTGTTTACATTAGTAGAAGCTGTAAAGTTGCATGTAGATTTTCTTTTCACAAAACGTAAAGACACCGATTTTCAGTAAGGTTAAGCCCATCACCTTTAAACACAAGCAAGTTCCTTTAAGCCTTTCAGCAATGGAATAGCAAATAGCCTACGCCTAAATCTATTAAATAATAACTAAATACCTTACTAAACAGTACATGGAAACACATATAGCAACATATAGAAAACATATCTCTGGTTTTATATTTAAAGCCTTTTTAATAGCCGTTTGCAGTGAATCTTCTAGATAAGCTTTGTAGTTCATGTCAAAAGCATATTCTCATGCTAGCCCATTCTAAATGTAGAATATCACCATTCTAAAAACCTTTTAAGAGGCAGCATAGCACAGCAAAGTTTAGGCTAATTGAGGAGACAGGTCCATAAGTATTCATTTAAAGACAGTCAGGGGTCAGCTGTTTCGCAAAGCTGGATACATTCATTCCACCAACAGGGTGTGGGAACAGAGAAGCGGCTTAATGCTTGTCTTTCTTGAGCCTCCATAGATGGTGGGCACTGCCGAGTCATGCTGAGGCACGAAATTAATGTCTTACACATCATACACATCAAGTCTGATAGGTACCTTGAGGTAGGAGTGGGCTGGTTTATTTTTAACTTTGTAGGTAAGCATTATTGTTTTAAATCTGATACAGGCAACTTAATGAATTCAGTAGATGAAGGGAAGTAACTGGATGATGTGGGAGATCCAGTGACAGGAGAATGAACACATATTGTGAAAAGGATAGTTGGTTGTACAGATCTGTCTCATAGTCGTGTTTAGTATCAGATGGGTGATCTGAGAATTGTCCATGGAGATCATAAAATATTAACTTGGGGTGCATGTTCAGGGACGCGCAGCAGCTTATTCCTGCTGTGATTCATTTTCAGATGATGAGCTACCATCCATGACAAGAAGTTTGCCAGAAATACTGACCAGAGAAATACTTTCCTCTTCTCATAACATCTGTCCACTGCTCATTCTATGAAAAAAAAAAGGTCTTAAACAGCACCTGGGGCTGGTCACACTTTGTCTTTGTGTAGAAAAAGAGGAGACAAGGGCAGAAAGAGGTCTTTGGTAAGGTTGCTGTGATACAGTAGGTGTTGCTGTAATCGTAATGGAGTTTGAAAAAGATAAAGGAGTTTCCTCTTAAGAAAGAAAAGTTTCCCAACAGGGTCTTTGTGGGTCATAACTTGTAAGGCTGACTAAGCTAGACTCTCAACTCTTGATGTTTCAAGGCTTCCCTATCCAGACAGTGAAGAACATGAATGGTCTAGCACCATAATGCAGCTCTTTGTTGTAGTTCATGTTCTCCTATTTCTGTTGAATGCTTTGCAAGTCCCTTTGTTGTTAAGTATTTACAGTGAATGGAAAAAAAGTCTTACATGTGGTTTTGTGTTGATGGGGTGCCCAGACTAAAGGCCAGCAGGTAATATGGTGGTCACAGCATGAGGAGTTACTCATTCAGTCATAAAAATAACTTTACTTTCAATCTTGGGGATTGCAGTTTGTAGGAAAAAGTTTTATTTTTGCTGTTGTGGCTGCATAAATCCCCATAAAAAGTTAAAACAAATGAACTTGTTGAACAAGTTAATGTTTATAACAATCAGATCTGGATTATATCTGGCAACGTGTTAACTCAAAGTAACAGTGTGCATTTTAAATTTTTTTTCATTAATCTTTCATTTAAAACAGTTTACATTTAATTTAAAATTGACTTGTGCTGATTGAAATTCCAACTTTTTACACAATTCTGACTTATACTGATGATGATCTAAAATCGTGTGGATGTAAGAGCAGTTGTCAGTGATTACTACAAGCAAAGAAATTTTTATTGCTATTGTACCTCTGACCAACTAATGTGTATAATAATTAGTTAAGGCAAACTGGCAGCCACATGCATCAGTGTGGAAAGGTCTCATGAAACCAGCTGCTATTTTATCTCAGGGATCATTTGAGGGAACAATTACAGTTGTATTACAGTCATATGTGATCTTATCACTAAATATACTGTGCTTGATGTGATTCCTATTCTTTCTTTGCATCTTTGTAACCAGTTCCCATCCAGCCATTAAATAGCACAAGGCATCACAGTAATGCTGACTGGTTGGTGTGGTGAAAAAAAACAAAACAGCGTGGCAGACAGTAAATAAATGGAAGCAGACATTAACGAAAGAAATAAAAGTGTACTGTGTTAGACTGCAGATATTTAAAGCTACAGTATATGATGCCAATTTCACAGTTACCTACATCAGACTATGCTGTTAAGTCCTTTTTTTTCATTTGTTTTTAAAGGACATTTCACATCCATATTTCACATTTAAGCCATTTCCCCCTGGGATTAATAGAGTTCTTTGAATCTTGAATATAACTTTGTACGACA
Source organism: Leiocassis micropogon (assembly GCA_028565275.1). NCBI lineage: Eukaryota > Metazoa > Chordata > Actinopteri > Siluriformes > Bagridae > Leiocassis > Leiocassis micropogon. Next base: position 1,494,518 of record JAOVVA010000021.1, read on the forward strand.
TGTGCGTGGGGCTGTTGTTCAATCCCACTCCTGATTGCTTTCAAATGAATTCTGACTAATCCTGTCCACTGTGGCAAAGTTAATTGCATCAGTGCCAGACTGTATTCTGTGCCACTTCATCATCCACTTCCACTCACGTAGGTTATGGTGACGCATGCAAGCTGACAGAGGCTGTTAAACATGGTGGTTGGACTTTTAAGTAATCATTAGCCTGCACACACATCTCAGATGCTTCTAGAGATGTAACAATGAAGGACGTGAGCTTGAACTATGCACACTGCATTTTAAGTATAAGAGTAAGTATGTTTAAAAATAATGCAATGTGACAAAGATTGATTTATCTGTATTATTTGTGCTTTAACCATGGAAAAGACAAATAATCAGTTAGTCAAATATTTTTTTAAATAAGTGCCCAACCGGTTGTTGGAGCAGATACCTGATTATTTGCAGTACAGAAAAAGTAAGATGTTCTCACCCATAGGATGTATACAGTCGCAGACTTTGGTGTTAGTTCACTATTAATTTCATTATTCATCAAATCTCATTGTTAATGTTGACATAACCATCACTATCTGTAACTGTGCAACTATGTGTTTAAGATAAAAATTTGGAAACTTTTATTTGCAGCAATTTGACACATGACAAGGATGATTTTTTTACATTTTGGTTTCCAGAATGATTTACACCGAGCCATTCAGAGGACACACTCTGCCATGTTTAACCAGGTTCTGATACTCATCTGCACGCTGCTCTGCCTTGTCTTCACTGGGTTAGTCCGCATTTCTTTCTACAAACTAATTTGAATAAAACATACACATTGAAAGAGACCTGTGTTAATCCTGTATGTTGGGTTTAGGACAAAATGGTACAATAATACAGATTTGTGGTTGTTCTATTTGAGTGACCACACAGGTAAAATCTTATAGCCACTATAATGTCTCCAATTACACAAGCAGGAATGAGTTCAATAAGTTCTGGAATGAGCATCAATCAGAAGTGGTATTTGTTTGGTGTTAATATGCCATGCAAAAAGAAACATCAAGTTAAAGTTTCTTGAATAGTAAAAAAAAAAAAAAAAAGATTTAGTTAGAGTAAGAGTCTCAGTACATTTATATATATACACTATATATATCACAAATAAGTGAGACAGAAATCATTTGTATTAGATCAGTGTGGTCACAAGAACATAATATTCAATTTCATTATTTTAGAATCATAGGTTTACAGTCACAGACATTATGCCATATACTATACCATTATTCCTGTGTCAAGTGATTTTTGTCAGTTTTGCCCCTTCAAGCCAAGTAATTAACTAGAGGCCAGTTACATCACCTCCAAAACTTCACTTCGGAGTCTTTCTCAGTTTTTCCTTGCCATCATCATCTCCTGCTTGCTTAATACAAATGGACAAACCAATAAAACTATTTTTTTTCAATCTGCATCCAGAAGTTTTATTTCTGTAAAGCTACTTTGTAACAATTGTTAAAAATGATATACAAATAAAATAAAATCTAATTGAACTTTCAAATGAAATTTAATCGCTTAAATGTATTTTAAAAAATAACTCCCTTGGTGGCATTCTGCAACACTATATATTAATTCCTTTATTTATTTACGTGACTCTATTTCTTAAAAATATTATTGAATATTAAAAAAATTATATTCAAGGTGAAGAAATAAAATATGAAGACATTCATGTCATCATGAAGACCTGCATACATGAGAAAGCATGCCTATTTACATAAACATTGAATGTTAATAAATATGACTTCACTAAGATGTTATTGCATTTACATTTAGGCATTTGGCAGACGCTTTTATCCAGAGCGACTTACAAAAAGTGCTTTATTGCTAATGTCTTTCTTTCTTGTTGCTTGTGTGCATTGGCAAAATTGTTTGGGTGGCAAGTTTACAGTGAAATGAAATCATTTCAGTCCACAGAAATGCTTTTTGGAAAAATTTTACTGTTTGACTGTGTGTGTGCATGTGTGTCTTTTTCAGCACGTGTGGGATACAGCATTTGGAGCGAGCTGGGAGAAACCGCCTTTCTCTCTTTAATGCTCTTTATTTTTGCATTGTCACTTTTTCCACGGTGGGTTTTGGTGATGTGACACCACAGATTTGGCCTTCACAGCTGCTTGTGGTGGTGATGATATGTGTGGCGCTGGTGGTGCTTCCCCTACAGGTCAGAAGATGCACATGCACACACAAACCTATACAGTATGTACACACCACTATCGGACCTTTGTAAGAGATAAATTACTTCATTTTGAGATACATGAATTCTCTCATTTCCAATTTCACTCTCACTTTTTAATGTAACCCCTGCCTACTTGCTTTTCTGAGTGTTTAAACACTCACATCACAGCGTGACTGAGCTACACCCCATGTGGGAAGGACGGGAACAAAAATGGTTACACTAGTACAAGCAGTCCAGGTTTACAGAAATGACTGGCACATCATTATGACAGCACAGATTAGTTAGTGCACCAAAGTGATTGACGGTTACCTGGGCAATGGATGCCACCCACTTGGTGCACTTGTCAAGGGAAGATTAGGGGCGATTTTAATACGCCATTTTTATAACAAGCGTATAATATTTTGGCAAAGTTTTTTAACCTTATTGTTTCCTGTATGCTTGCACTGTGTCCATGTTCAATTACGAAATCTATGTGTATTATACAGGTTAGCTAGCTAGCTAAGCTACCGAAGTAATGAAAGAGGGTAACAATGCTACCTGCCATTCGTGTAATTAATGTCAAATCTTGTCACTAACAATTCTTAGATTTTAGCACATTCATGTTATCATCAACTTCAACTTAAATTGCATTTAAAATACTTAAAATACTTGGTTGGTTGGATAGACATGCAGAAAAATCAGTTTTAAGTGGAGTACAGGTAGTACACAGATATAAACGGACCGCGGTTCTACTTCCGGTTCAACCACAGAAGTAGCTCATGTGTATTGGACAAAAAATAGACACTGCAGTGCATCAGATACCAATTTTTCTAATTATATACAATATTTTTTTGCCCACCTGATGGCAGTGTGGAGAAAGGAGACAGATTTAGTCGAGTGCTTTACGGTGTACTGTATATTTGGGTCAAAGAGCGTATAAGCCTCATTTTGTCATATTTAAGGACACATCAGACTTACAAACGTGCTCCCAGCATGGATCTCGATCATACTCGTTTTCATTTTGTACATACTTACTACTTTAACTTAAGTAGTGAACAGGTACTTCTATTTGTAGTACATTTTTAGGCAAGTACTTGTACTTTTCCTAGAGTTTACTGCCGCCACTGCCTATTGATAAAGTACCTAGCTAGTCTTTGAGCAACATAATGAAAATAGCTAACTACAATGAAGCTATGCATGTAAAAAAGAAAAATAGTTCAGTCAATTCTTGGAGAGTAGCTTATTAGTGGATACTAATATACTAATTTTAAAATTAGCCTGACTGCTTTAGTACTAATAAAAAGTTATTAGTTTATTACGCTTACTACTCCACAACACTATCAAATCATTTAGTAGTTTAGTTCAATTGATTGATTCAATTGACTGTGAGTGAAGACAGGCAGAGGAATAGGGAAAGATTTAATGCATAAAAAATTTGCCCATTACACTGGTCTCTCTCTCCATCACTATTTTGCTCTTTCTAGTTTGAGGAACTGATTTATCTGTGGATGGAGCGGCAGAAATCTGGAGGGAACTACAGCAGACATCGTGCACAGACGGAGAAACATGTTGTTCTCTGTGTCAGCTCCCTTAAAATTGACCTGCTCATGGACTTCCTCAATGAATTCTACGCTCACCCCCACACACAGGTATAAGTCTTGTCAAATGAAACAAGCTACTGCTACAGATATTTTATATTTTTAATGTTATCTAATACAGTTGTATTGCACGAATACTATTATTCAAGAAAAATGATACAACTGCATTACTTTTTATGACAACTGCACAAATCTCTCACTATTCTCTCTCTAAAGTACAGGATAAGAATCTCCTATGAAAGTATTGGAATATCAGGGCCATTAGAGTTCATGAGATGAATATCAAACAATAGATAAGAATTTCAGCTTTCTTTTTCTGATATTTATATCTTCTTCTTCTTTGTCTTTCGGCTGTTCCCTTTCCGGGGTCGCCACAGCGAATCATCTGCCTCCATCTAACACTATCCTCTGCATCCTCTTCTCTTACACCAACTAACTTCATGTCCTCTCTCACTGCATCCATAAATCTCCTCTTTGG
>JAOVVA010000021.1:1513620-1530035 GCA_028565275.1 Leiocassis micropogon
AATGTAGAAAATAAATCACTAAACAAAAACAAAGAAATTTGCAAGTGACCCCAAACTTTTGAACGGTAGTGTAAATACATTAGTAATTTGTCTGCATTACTACCAAACTGTTGCATTCTTCTTTTGTTATGCTTTTCAAGGCATGTACCATATAGCTTCTTTCAGTTGTTGTTTAGCTGGGTTTCCCCTTTCAGTTTCCGCTTGAGAAGGTAAAATGTTCAACTGGGTTAAGGTCTGGTGATTGACTTGACGAGTCTAAAAGCTTGAAAATTTTCCTCTTGAATTGTTGCCAGTGTGTTTTGGGTGGTTGTCTTGCTGGATGATCACATTCCTTACAAGTACACGGTGGGTGAAAAGTATCTAGGCATTAAAAATTGTTAATAAAGTCCATATTTCTAATACAAATTTATTTGTTAATTGCACATGCACTTTTTTACATAGAAAATTTCGTTTTTATTTCTCAGAAATAAAAGTCGTTTAGGATATTGCTGAGAACCTTTTTTCACAATATTTTTTATTGATTTTAAACAGGGATATAACAGGGTAAACATGTGGTGTTTCAATGCACACTTTATAAACCCCTATAACATACACCCCACCCCTCCCTGACTCCAAGCCAGCTTTACATATGTAAGAAAGACTAGACACCAGGCATATTCAAAGGAAAGGAAAGAAATGAAAAAACATGGAACTGAAAGTCTGGGTTCTGCGTGCAAAAAAAAGGGAAAAAAGAGAGAAGATGGATGTACAATGTAAAACACCATTCAATTTCCGGGGCTGGTTTGGAATGGGTTAATTATTATTGAACAACATACTTTTTCCAATGTAGTAGAGACGTCTGAGACATTCGATGTGATATGTCTTGTTTAGGGGTGCAACAATTAATCAACATTATCGACTATAATCAAATTGGTGGAGTTAAATGAGTAATAGCGCGATAGCAATCTCATGATTAGAAATCTCATGAGTGTGGAAACATTTCACTCCTAACTCAGCTGCTAGGTTTGTGGGAAAACTGAATAAGAGCTATTGAATATTTGTGATGGAATTAATCTGATTAATTGATTAATCGTCTCAATAAACATTAGATGATGGATTATTAAAATAATTGTCAGTGGCAGCCCTAGTTTTGCTCCCCAGTTGCACGAAAAATGAGCAAGAATGAATGTAGAATGTTCAGTTATTTGTCACATGTACTTTACAGCACAGTGAAATGTCTTCTTCGCATATCCCAATTAGGAAACTGGGGTCAGAGCGCAGGGTCAGCCAGCTTACAGCGCCCCTAGAGCAGATAGGGTGAAGGGCCTTGCTCAAGGGCTCAACAGTGGCAACTTGGCAATGCTGGGGCTCGAAACCCCGACCATCTGATCAGTAACCCAGTAACCCACAGGCTTAACCGACTGAGCCACCACTGCCAAGCTAGGGTTGTGGCAAAAAAAAATTCGGCACAACTGCTAAACAAATGCTTATAGTTTGAAAATCTTGGCTTCTACAAAAGTCAACATTTTCCATATTGCGTTGGAGACCTGGCTAAAACTCATGATAACTTTCGAGGGGATACATGCAAAATTGAAAGAGATACAGTTCTCTACCCTGAATTAGAAAAACTGGAATTTTGGGAAAACCTTTGGTCTGATTGCTTTGAAACGTAATAGCACCTGATTCCTGGGAGAGGAGGGATTGGGCAACTGGTTCGACCTGCATTAAATCAAAGTTGTTGCCCCTCATAATATGTTTGCTTTAATCAAAACATAATGTTTGAAAAAAAGATTCTTCCCAAACAATATGTCATGAAGTGTTTTATTCCTTATTTAATTACAATGCCTTGCAAAAGTATTCAGTAAAAAAAAGTTCAAAAGTATCCTTTGAACTTTTCTACATTTTGTCACGTTACAACCAAAAACATAAATGTATTTTATTGGGATGTCATTTTTGATGTCATACACAAAGTGGCATATAATTGTGAAGTGGAATGAAAATAATAAATGGTTTTATTTTTATTTTTTTTACAAATAAATATCTGAAACGTGTATGTAAACCTTTCCAAAAGGTAAAAAAGTTCAAGGAGTATGAATACTTTTGCAAGGCACTGTATACTTATGTTAGAAATGTTTTGTCTTGATACATTTATTTTTGAATTTTTTTCTATTTCAGGCATGCGAACATGTTAGCTTTGAGGAAGCGAAAGCATATGGCTTCAAAAACAAGCTCATCATTGTATCAGCCGAGACAGCTGGAAACGGCCTGTACAACTTTATTGTCCCTCTGAGAGCCTATTACAGACACAGAAGAGAACTTAACCCAATCGTTCTACTGCTTGACAACCTGTGTGTACCCACTCATACATACACCTACAGTCACTCAAATACACAGACATACATAAATACACAGGGGAATTTAACAGGTGCATACATGTATACATTATACAGCTAACTTTTTGCAGACACGTCATCATCACACCCACATGTACATGTTGAACATCCCATTCCATTTTTAGTCTGCTTTTGGTGTTACAGTATAATAACCCTCACTCTTCTAGGAAGGTTTTTTTTACTAGATTTTGGAGTGTATCTCTTGGGATTTGTGCTCATTCAGCCAGAAAATTCTTGAGATCTGGCCCTGATGTTGGGTGGGGAGGCCTTAGGTGTAGTCAGCATTCCAGTTAATCCCAAAGTTGTCCCGTTTGGTTGAGGTCATAGCATTTGAGTAATTCTTTGCAAACCTCGGCAAACTATGTATCCTTGGCACTCACCTTGTGCACAGGGGCATTGTCATGCTGGAAGCCCTGTGTGCCTTTTAGTTCTAGTGAAAGGAAATTCTAATGTTACAGCATACAAAGACATTTTATATAATTGTGTGTGAAAGACCCACAATTGGGTGCGATGGTCTGGAATTTACAAAATTTTGGCCATATAATGTAATACTGAAATAAAGGCTATCTAAACCGAACTCCATCCTTCACTTTAGTAACCAAAAATAGGCACTTTAAAACATTTTTCCAACATTCCATTACATATGGGAACCAGACAAATGACCTGACAGAGTTAAACATATCCTATTCTAGATAGTGCCATCCTTTTCGGGACATTTACTCCACACCAAGATTTAAAGAAAAAAAAGTCTTCCCCACACACAAGCTCGTCAAAATCTTCCTCACTGCTCTTAAACTCAGAAGACACCCAAGAGAAAAATATATTGATATTGTGAATGACTCAGAATATGTTTGTCCTTTTCTTGTCTGCATGATTGTATGTGTGTGTGGGAAGAAACCTCTTTTAACTCTCCCTCTTTCAAATGCATCATCATCAATGTGCCCTAAGTGTACATACAAGCAGGGATTTGCAATATTTATAAAGCACAGTTTACCTTGAAATATACACTGAGAGAGAGAGAGTGCAAGCAAGATCAACTTGAAAAATTAAAAGAAATTAGAGAAATGCCTTCACGTGGCATAGGTTGTCTTATAAATTTTAAAATCTCATTATCATTACTGTCTCTATGAGTGTACAGTTGATAACCTGAAAGTGGACGTTATATGAAAAAGTTATACAATTTAACTTTTTTTATGCTTGTACTATCAACATCAAGTATCAGTCCAATAAGAAAGGGTTGGCTTTTAAGTCTGGTTCCTCTTTATGTACCTTTGCCACTGCTGCCTCTGGCTTGTTCAGTAGGGACAAAGGTTTCTGTTTCCTGTAGAGCTGCTTTGTGACAATGTTCATTATTAAGAGCGCATTTGCATTTAATTCATGTTATTTCTTGTCAATTTGCTATATGTGAGCTGCAGACATGCAATACATTACAGGTAAATATTGCTAGAACTTTTCCCTTCATGAAATACGCTTCTATTATACTAAATTGGTCTTGGGTACAAATTCAGTTCGAAACCTGTACACTTGTGCTCTGACTTACTAAAACATGCTAATTATGCAGGGCGATTTAAAATACATATATAGCAGTTTACCCCAGCAGTGTGAATTACGATGACTGAAAGTCTATTTGGGTCCATTTCATTATAAATTAAATGTAGTACACTTTTTAGATACTAGATATTGAACATAATTGCATTGTCTTTAATATTACCCAAGCAACTAAAATCAGACTCAGGTACACAATATCATAAGAAAAGGAACAGGCAGTTCTGCCAGTTTTGCGTGATGCTGTGACAAAATCTGGTTGGACAGACATACAGACAAAATATTCTGAGACTGGTTTCATGTCCTTTAGTGAACACAATACAAATATCAATGAAACATACAGCGTTCTGACCAATGTACTGGACAGACAAAACTTTTCTTTTATTTATACAGATATTTTTAAAATTACCTTATGAACATCACACACATTTATGTCTATTTGTCTTATTTTGTATTCATGTGTTATATTTTGAATAGGTTTTTGACATTTTCTTTCATTATCATTATCATCACCAACAATGACTCTCACAGTAAACTGAATGACACATTGACTGAAAGTTCAGTTACAACACAACTTGGTCAAATCAACACCCAGCAGCTAAAAAGACATACACTCACTGTATCAGCGAATCAGAAAATATGCATGTTCTCTACCACTATCTCTCTCACACACACACACACACATGCACACACACACACATACACACACACACACACACACACTGTGCTAGCTGCATGTGTCATAGGACATCAGCCAGATCGTCAATGGACAAATGGACATTTATCACAATCTCCAACAAACAGTCAATAGCAAAGTCATCCATCCAATCGTTACTTAATTAAAAGGGTCGGGCTTTGCATAACTTTGTAGAAAAAACAAGCTTATGTCAGTCACCAGTGATGTAGTGTCAGCGAATTATGAAAAAAAAAATCTTTATGCTGCTCTTGGGTCAACTTAATAGGTGGCATATTTTATGCTTAAATTTATGGATAATTTGTATGTTTGCTTTTCTGTTCCCTGTAGGCCTGACGAGCATTTCCTGGAAGCCATTTCTTGTTTCCCAATGGTCTACTACATGGTTGGAAGCATTGACAAGTACGAAAGTCTATTGCTTAAATGTTTGTAAAATGTATAGCTATATCGATATCGGCCAAATGAAGCTGCACATATACACACACAGAGTCAAAGAAATGTATATACACTTTGCATTATGTTATATATTGATATATATGATAATATGATACTATTAACATTATATTAATATAATATACATCATACTATTTCTCTTTTACTGAAGTGCTTATAATTTTTTTTCTTTTGGCTGACTCTGTTTTTTGATACTATATACAGGTGCATCTCAATAAATTTAAATATCATTGAAAATGTGATTTATTTTAGGAATTCAATTCAAAATGTGAAACTCATATATTATATACAGTAGATTCATTACACACAGACTGATATATTTCTAGTGTTTATTTCTTTTAATCTTCATGATTACGGCTTACAGCTAATGGAAACCCAAAATTCAGTATCTTAGAAAATTAGAATATTGTAAAAAAAAAAGTTAAATATTGGACACTCATGGTGTCACACTTTAATCAGCTAATTAACTCAAAACCCCTGCAAAGGTTTCCTGAGCCTTTAAATGGTCTCTCAGTCTGGTTTAGTAGGCTGCCTGTTCACAGAGTGCTGTATCCAAGCACATTAATTGAAAGTTGAATGGAAGGAAAAAAATGTGGGAGAAAAAGGTGCTCAAGCAACAGACATAACCGCAGCCTTGAGAGGTTTGTGAAACGAAGCCCATTCAAGAATTTGGGGAAGATTCACAAGGAGTGGACTGCAGCTGGAGTCAGTGCTTCAAGAGCCACCATGCACAGACATATCCAGAACATGGGCTACGAATGTCGTATTCCTTGTGGCAAGCCACTCTTGAACCAGAGACAACGTCAGAGGCATTTCATTTGGAAATCAAGGTCCCAGAGTCTGGTGGAAGAGAGGAGAGGCACAGAATCGAAGTTGCTTGAGGTCCAGCGTAAACTTTGCACAGTCAGTGGTGGATTGGGGAGCCATGTCATCTGCTGGTATTGGTCCACTGTGTTTTATCAGGTCCAAAGTCAGCACAGCCGTCTACCGGAGTTTTACCTGGGCTTCAATAACACCTCAGCAGTGACACAGACTGATCGCCTCCATGCCACGCCACATTGCTGCAGTGATTCATGCAAAGGGAGCCCGACCAATTATTGAGTGCTGTACACGTTCATACTTTTCAGTAGTCCAACATTTCTGTGTAAAAATTTTTTTTTTATTGGTCATAAGTAATATTCAAATTTTCTGAGATACTAAATTTGGGGGTTTTATTAGCTGTATATATATTAAAATCTTATAGGATTGGGTACCCTTGTGTCACTGTCACCCTCGGGGTGTGGCTTTACAGGGAGGCTGGTGTGTATTGAATTTTCTGTGCCATATATATTACAGGAATTTTAGGGGTGTGTGGGTATGTGTTACAGTTTATTGATTCTTTATGTGAACCCCTGCATGGATGCAAGATTAAAGTCTGATTAGTTACGTATGTGATTGACAGCTTGGACAGCCTTTTACAGTGTGGGGTGCTGTATGCTGATAACCTGGTGGTGGTGGATAAAGAGAGCACAATGAGTGCTGAGGAGGATTACATGGCTGACGCTAAAACTATTGTCAACGTTCAGACCATGTTCAGGTGGATGCACACTGGAAACTTATTTATGCAACAACAATAATAATAATAATAATAATAATAATAATAAATAAAAAAAACTCTTTCTAGGTTGTTTCCCAGTCTCAGTATCATTACAGAGCTGACTCACCCATCCAATATGCGCTTCATGCAATTCAGAGCAAAGGACAGCTACTCTCTGGCTTTATCCAGACTGGAGAAGGTGAGCAAAGGTTATACAGTAGGTCAGAGAACAAGGCAAAGATGAAGAGAAACACTTCTGTTTAAATATTTAGCTATGAACCTTTTTTGAATAAACTACAATGAAAATATTTTTCCAGTGTGTGTGTTTTTTTTTTTGTGTCTCCTTTTTTTTTTTATTCCTGTGAGTCATTTCTTCAGAAGGAGCGTGATAAAGGTTCTAATCTGGCCTTCATGTTCCGCCTGCCATTTGCTGCTGGCCGAGTTTTCAGCATTAGCATGCTGGATACACTTCTCTACCAGGTGGGAGTTTTAATCAATACAGACTGCTTATGTGTTTGTGTGAGAGGACAAAAAATACACACTGTGAAATCTAATTATACATACGTGTAGTCCCAGACTTACGAACAAGTTCCTTTTCGAGAGCACATTCGTTTGTTCGATTTGTTCTTAAGACTGACAAAGAGAGTCTTATATTGACACGAATATACAGTGTGAAGTAGTGATGGGTCGTTCATGAACGATTCGTTCGTTTTGAATTGAATTGAACGGGTCTCCTCAATGAGTCTTCTACTCCTAGTCATTCGTTCTTTTGTCACTTGACTCCCATAGACGCTATGTAGTGCAATGGATTCAAAAGAACAAACGACTCAGACTAGAAGATATGAGAGGTGAGCTACTCATTCTGTTTATCATAATATGTTCTTAGCTGCATTGTAATATTTTCATTACTGGAACTATAGCCAAAATTTGTGTATGTAGACGTGTTTTGGGTCTGTTTATTGAAAATGTATCATTTTATTTTATTTTTGATCAAAAGAACGAAATGAACTAAATGACTCAAAAAAAGATTCGTTCGTTTTGATGAACGAGATTCAAAGAACCGAGTCACTAAAATGATTCAAACTTCCCATCACTAGTGTAAAGCATGCCAATTCACGTGACTAAAACTGTCCTCGCGCCTCGTAATCATAAACGCGCCTAAGAAAATGAACCTCACACTGAAATGTTGTCTCTGCGAGGGGGATCCCAGATACCATTTTTTTCCCAGAGCTGTTTTCCACTGTATTGGACTGTAAACTCTGTTTTGACAAGGATTTTACAAAATTAGGATTATTCACCATCGGGCCAGCTTTACAGGACAGCCATTTTCAATCATCGTGTTTCTGGACAGATTCATTAAAACCCGATGCCGACGCATTTCTCCCGAACCCTCACACGTACACACATACAATATAAGGGACTTTTATACATTCACTTACACACTGAAAATGTTGTATATAATTATAAACATTGGTATTTGGTGCACTGCATTGTCTATTATTTGTACAATACACGTGAGCTACTTCGTGATTGAACCCGGAGTAGAACCACGGTCCGTTCGGAAATTGAAATCGAATATTCGTAAGTTGGGGGCTACCTGTATAGGGTGCACTGATTTGTCTAACACTTTTACATTGAGTGAGACAGCGTCCTCTGTTGGACGAGGGCACCACTAGTGGATGACATGGATTGTGTATACGTGGGGTAGAAAAAGTATCAAAATGATTGTTTAGTAATACTGACAAACATATTAACTGTGTTTCAGTATTAAAACACATGCGTTGGAAGGTACAAATGAGTTGGATTGTGGACAGGTATTTTAATGAGCAGCAAAAAGACGTTTGGTAATAAAATCTAAAAGGTTTACTCTCTTTTATACTCTTTTTCAGCTTTGTGGAAGAGCAATTTCTTTAGTTTTAGTTCTTATTAACTGTTTAATTGTTGGTTATCGAATGTAAAATTGTAGTTCTGCCATGCCATTGTCTGCTATTGCACATTCAACTGTATGTAACAAAATGATGTTTATTGATGGGACTGTTTCATCCGTGGATTAGATGATTAAATGTTGTCAGGTACATGTTTTTTCCATTTGTTTGTTAGTGTTTCGTGAAGGACTACATGATCTCAATTACACGTTTGCTGTTGGGGCTCGACACAACACCTGGATCAGGATACCTGTGTGCTGTGAGTCAGCAATACCTCTGTGTTTGTGTAGAAGTGTGAGTGTGAACATGATCTGTATGGACTAAAAAAAAAGATGATAACTCAAAAAAAGTTTGATAATAAGATAAAAAAAATTATAATACTGATGCTACCGAAATATGCAATTGTATTTTTGCACTTGCGATACACAAAAGAATGCATAAAACAATCGATCAGCCATAATATTATAAACATTAACATTAAAACCACCCTGGGTTTGGGTTCTCCTTGTGCCATTTGAGCTCGGACTCTTGTCTAGCAGGGCTCCACTGGGCCTCCGTGGATTGGAATTGTTTGTCCGGCGCATCCCATGGGTGCTTGAGCAGGTTGGGAGGTTGTGTCAATGCCTTTTTCCTCTTTGCCTACCAGGCCTTGAGCGCGGTGAGTTGTGATGCACTGGGTGTTTTGATACTTTTCTCCTATGACCAGCAATGGTTTGTGGATTTTCTATCAGATGAGACCGGATGGGCTGGCCTTTAGTCTCCACGAGCATGTGTGCGCCTTGCGTGTCCAGGATCCAAACCCCCCCTTTACTGATATATAAATTGGAATTAATGTTATTCAATTCACCTCGCAGTGGTCATAATGTTATGGCTGATCAGTATAACTCAGAAGGCGTAGTTAAATGAATGTGTAAAAAAGTGTCTGTGTCTTTATGTCAATTCAGATGCGTGTGCGTGAGTGTGACCTGTGGATTCGCACATATGGAAGACTATTCCAGAAGCTTTGCTCCACAAGTTCTGAGATCCCTTTTGGAATTTATCGCACCGAATCCCACATGTTCCTGTCATCTAAGGTGAGACACACACTCACACACACAGACAAGTATGATGATCCCTTTGCAGAGATTTATTAAATACTACTCAATATTGCCACAAAACCAAGTGAAATGTATTACACCATGTTTTTTATCATTTTGTTCTACGGCTGGGGTATTTTCAGAAAAGGCGAGACTTTCAGCTCATTTGAGTTTAAGGTCTAAGTTCATGCTCTGCCAGGATGTCCGTATGTGTATTGCATTGCACATTTTGCCAGAGTTAGCAAATGGTCATAACACAGACAAGGCAAACTGAGCAAGAAGGCCTTAAATTCACACAAAATAAACAGAGGCAACATTTTAGAGATCACTTGTTCGAAGCCTGACAGTGTCATAGCCAACCACTGGCCAGGAGTCAAGGGAGTGAAATTGGACATGTTCTCCAGGTCGGGTGGATGGCATGCTTTTTCTCCATTCAATAATACTGAACCTAGTAAACTGTATTCATATGTATGCTCATGTTTGCAGAAGAAAGCTGATAGAGTTTTACTTCAAGTGACCACCCTGTGAGAATAAACAGGATAAACAGAGGCAAGACTTTACGTAGACATATGGATATAGTATGGAAACTTACATGGTCTTTGACTAAAGTGATAATCAGAATGGGTACAGAGAGTGAGCAAAACAACTAGAACTTCAGCAACACTGCCCTCTGATGACTGGGCTATTGGTAACATAACCTTTTTTTCCCTCCTTTCAAGTCTCAGTTTTCAGGTAGCGCAGAAGGATGGGCAGACTCCAGGGATAAGGAGGAGGAGCCAAAAGTACTGATTCATAATTCTTCAGGAAGTGACCAATCAGAATACTCTCTTTTGAGGAGGAAGAGCATGCACTGGACAAGGCGTCTGAGTAGACGGGCCATGAAGAGGAGCGACTCTGCTTTTTCTTCCACTCAGCCCAATCATGGCGTGTCACGACTCTCAGAGAGGGCAGAGTTAACGGAGCTTGTCAGGAATCGAATGCAGCATTTAGGCCTACACACTGGATTCAGTAAATACCTATTGAAAATGCCCTCTACCAGTAATTAATTTGGTTTTATTAACAATTAATATACATTTTTTATAAAAGATATATTTGTCCACTGAATCCACACAAGATTCATCCTTTCACATTTCCTTATCCTTCACTAACCTGTTCTCATTTTTCCCAATCTCTCTTGTCACCGTGGTTTGTCTCGTTCTGCAGAAGATGTCACAAATCTGACAGCTAGTGATGTCATGAACAGAGTCAATTTAGGTTACTTACAAGGTAAAACTTCAAACCTCGTTGTATATGTGTGTTTCAAGCTTTCCTCAGCGATAGCTAACCATTGAATACACTAAGTAAGATGTTTTTTGCATTTATCATTTTTCCCTGAAGAATTTAAAATCCCTGTAGGATTTCAGACAGGCTGAATGAGAAAGGTCTGGAGAAAGGGCATAATGACATGCGGGTAGCCGCAGCACAGAATTCCTGGAGCATCATGCCACTAACTAAAGCTCAAGCGTAGACACTACTTGGAAAGGGACATGTCGTTGTAGGGCTGAGGTGTGCAGCCCAGATTGTTATCCAGCACCCAGTATGTCAAACTAATCATGAACAGAAAGATGGTTTTCAGAGACTTTTCAGTTTCAGTTTGGCATCTTCCATAGGCACATAGGCATTGAGGGCAAGGAGAGATCCCATTTTGGAAATGTCATAAAAAGTTCCCAGAGAAGTGTGTATAGCAGCCACGTTTAGTGTAGGACCTGCTGCTGTCAGGCAGGATTAGGTAACCCGTGTCATTAAAAATATATGAATATATATGAAACATAGATACACATACATACAGATGTGATGTCCGATTGCTGTTGCAGGTGAGCTGAATGACCAGCAGAATTCTCTCTCCTACGTGCTCGTTAATCCTGGGCCTGACACACCTCTCCAGCTACATGATGTCGTGTACGTACCAAAAACATTCACGTTGTACAGTTGGGATGGGATATGAAGCTCCTGGAAGCTGTTTTAACTAAACAAACTTTATTACTTAGATTTGATTACCTGTTTAATAAAAGATTTTATTGATTATTTTCTTTTAATTTTGATGAAATAAATGTGAAGTGCTGCCTTGTGTTCTGGCAGGTTCCTGATTCGGCCAGATCCACTGGCTCACATTCCAGATGAAAACACAACTCGGACAAATCGGAGCTAAACTACATTTAACCAGTTACAGTTTTTTGTGAGTTTAAGTTTATTTAAACTGTGCCATTCCTGTAACACTATAACAGAACTGCTCAGTGAAATCAATTCCTGCTGGTCATACTCAGTTTCAAATTAAACCCCACTGCTTTGGATTATATGGAAATAAATTGTTTTACGAGTAACAAAAGCAATTAATAATGTGTATTGATCTCCATTGGACGAAAAAGCCAGGACTCAGGAAATTTGTTTTGCACATCCTCAACTCCTGTTTTAAATTGTCTATCCAGAGCTTTCCTATATTTTGTTCATATTGCCCTCTCTCTCGTTTTTTTTTTTTGGTTTGTTTTTTTTACTTGATGGTTTAGGCCTACATGTTGACTATGTGACTTGACCTTATGATGGTAAGAATGTTGCATTTAAATATCTGTCCCAAAATACATAAAAAACAAATTTAGGATGTACTTCTACTGTACAATAGACGTATCCTATGTATTTATAGACACTCACTGGCCACTTCATTAGGTACACCTTCCTAGTACTGGGTTGGACCTCTTTTGCCTTCAGAACTGCCTTAATTCCTTATAGCATAAATTCAACAAGATGCTGGAAACATTCCTTAGAGATTTTGGTCCATACTGACATGATAGCATCACGCAGTTGCTGCAGATCTGTTGGCCGCACATCCATGATGTGTGAAGCTCCTATTCCACCATTTCCCAAAGGTACTCTATTGGATTGAGATCTGATGACTGTGGAGGCCATTTGAGTACAGTGAACTCATTGTCATGTTCAAGAAACCATTTTGTGATGGATTTAGCTTTGTGTCATGGTGTGTTATCCTGTTGTCATAAATGGATGGACATAGAGAGTAACAATACTCAGGAATGCTGTGGCATTTTGTCGGGGCCTGGAGTCTATTCCAGGAGACTTAGGGCACAAGACTCCTCAGACCAGGAAGCCCTATTTCCTTTGCTTAGCTGACAGGAGTGGCACCTGGTGTGGTCTTTTGCTGCAGTAGCCCAACAAGGTTTGTTGTTTTGTGCTGTCAGAAATGCTCTTTGGCATATGTGGGTTGTAATAAGTTGTTGTTATTTGAATTACCGTTGCAGTTAACCCATCCACTTATTCCATCCTCCTCTCACCTCTGGCATTTTCGTCCAGAGAACTGCCGCTCACTGGTTATTTTCTCTTTTTCAGACCATTCCCTGTAAACTCTAGAGTTTGAAAATCAGCAGTTTTCGGGAAATACTCAGACCAGCCCGTCTGGCACCAACAACTTAGTCATTTATATTATATTTATTCCCCATTCTGTTGCTTGGTTTGAACTTCAGCAGATTGTTTTGACTGTCTTCATGCCTAAAAGCATTGAGCCGCTGAGTTGCTGCCATGTGATTGGTTGGTTAGATATTTGTGTTAACAAGCAGTTGAACAGGTGTACCTAATGAAATGGCCAGTAAGTGCATGTGAAAGCGATAGTTTTCCTTCAAAACGTTTGTGTCATTGGTATACAGTTACGAAATGTTATGGATTTGATAGAGTACTAATGATGCTTGGATGAGGTAAAGTAGCATCAATTTTGAAGAGGGACACAAAAAGTTGGCCACAAAAAACAGAAGTTGTATCTCTGCAACAAAAATAAAGGGGGGGGGGGGGGGTCCATGTCTACAAACAGTCAACGTTAATAAACAATATTGTGCCAATCATTTAGCCCTCTGATTCTGCACCCACTGATCTTTTGAAAACTGCTAGATCAGAAAATGTGTTCATTACCTGCACTACACTACACACTAAACTGTTTTTTTACTTTACAAACATCAGGCCTTGACTTTTAGCAGTGCTGCCCAAGCTCCAAAACAAACTGCCAACATAATACCCGTTGTTATTATTATTATTATTATTATTATTATTATTATTATTATTATTATATAGCCTTCTGGTATTATTTATAAAAAATAATCTTTAAAAAAAATCCTGGAGATAACTGAATGACAGTCTCCTGTTCATTGTGGCTTTTAAATCACCCTCTTTAGCTTGCCCATGGTATTTTTCCTCTCAAGTGAAATTCATTAAATGACCAGTAGATGTCAGTCAAGTTAACATTATTGTAGACTTTGTCAGGAGAACAGTAAACTGTGGCCTCGCTCAAATATAAACTATTTTAAAAAAATTTAAAAAGTGTCTTTATGATAAGCAGATGGATACAGATATTTATATTTATATGTACGGTATGTTTATATTTATATTCAAAGTCTGAAATGTTTACATTAATGTTTTGTGTGACCAGGAGAGGGCGCCAACGAGTTCAGAACAGAATTCAGGAACACGTTACCTCATATTACTGCTTCAGTATTAAAATATAAAATCTTATAATTATATTATTATATACTTAATATTTTTAATAGTCGTTTTACAAGGAGTTCTAGAGTATATAGCCCGTAAACTGATCTTAGATCAGTGAAAGAAAAATAACATGATCCTTTCTAAGGATTTATTACACATTCCATTTGCTGCTGGTGACAAATTTCATTAGTCAAGTTAATGCTGTTGTTGTTATTGGTAATAGTGTAATAGTAGTAGTAGTAGTAGTTGGAGGAGGAGGAGGAGAATGAGTAGTAGGAGTATTATTTGTAACAGTAGTATTACTATTATTATTCACTATTATTAGCCAGCATCTATTTTTGTTATATTTGAGTATTTAAAATTGTATCTTTATGAAACGGGTAATTATGTCATTATTCTTGTTCTTGTTTCATGTTCGTAATTAAAAGAAGGATACTTTTAATTGCTGCTTGTTCATGTATTTTGAAAGGTACATTTAAATTTACTGTACATTAGCTGTTGTCAGTTTCACTGAGTTTAACGTTTGTTTTCTTTAAAGTTGCTTTTGTAGAGTACAGTCACAGAAACCTGTTACAGATAATGAATGTAACAAATTGTAGTAATTAATGTTTGTTGATTAATAAGCTATTGGTTAAACACGTTAATTTGAAAATCGTGCTGCTACTGTGAATAATATAAACTGTTATTAAAATAGTTGTAGTTAAGAGCTGTGGATTACTTATTTATTATTACATTTATATAGTTATACTATATATAGACCTAGAAATAATGAAACAGTTTACACTGATCAGCCATAACATTATGACCACCTGCCTAATATTGGGTTGTTTACATCTTAACAAGTCAATAATATCTCAAAGTTTATAAATTGATTTGTGACATGTAGTCAGTTTAGAAATACATATAGCTTATGAACTGGTTAACTTTTTTTGCTATATAGAGCATGTCCAGAATATTAATATGCTATTAATATAAAATTATACATAGAGCCTTTAACAATGGTCCAAGTGGTCAGACCCTCAATGGCAAGATCTTGGCTAGTTACAAAAAACAATAACCATAGATGACCATAGATAAACATGCTTACCATGATTTGCCAGGTTTGGACAAGAACTTGATGCTGGTCATGTTAAATGCTTCCTCAAAGCTGACTGAAATACAGTGGCAATATTTTTAAGTCATAATTTAAAATCCAGTGACAATTTAAGAGAAATAAGCAGTACATTTAATTTTAGTTCTGTCAGATTTCAGTTCCTGTGACACAGCTATTTGAATTCTCTGTATCAATAACCACAATGACCTCACGGCCTAAAATTTACAATGTTACACTACAGTGCTACCATTAAACGGAATGAGCCAATCCAAGCAGAGGGAGGAAGTACTACCTATTGACTAAACTTCACATCTCTTACGGTTTGATTTGCACGATTAAGTTAGTGGAGGCAAAAAAAAACAATACTTGTATAAACATCTGCCCTACAGAACAAATACTCTTGTTACATTTAAAACTGGTTTAAAAAAGCAATTATTTGAATGTTAATAATCTTAATAATCAATTTTTTTCTTTAAAATTCAATGATTTAAGATGGACCGATGTGTTATTTATATTTCTGGTATTTATGTTGTTTATTATTGGTTGTAAGATGAAACTATATTATAAACTGTACAATTCACTGTAACAAATAAAGTAACATTCCAACAGTCTTCAATATTGTGATTTTATAGCGTCACAGACTGATTTTTTTATATATCTTTTTATTATTACTCCATGTGCAGCATTTCCTTGTAGGTCATTCGGGGATGGAAATGATATGTGAAAAAGAAATATGAAATGTTGCATTTAAGCTCATGCAAGGCTGTTGTCGTGTCGTATTTGGTATTATACAAATATGCAATTTAGTGGTAATATGTTGGTTGAGTTTTAATTATAATAATGTATAGTAATGGTATGTAGGTAATGTAATGTATATAAGAATAATCTGCAGACGTGATGTTTCCAAAGCCATTACGGACAAACTTTATCACTTTGTCAAATTATTAATTTGTAATTAATAATGTGCTAAAGTTTCTAGAGTAACGCATTAATATTGACAGCCATTAATCATTTTTATATGAATAATTTTGGGTTGTGAAACGAATTATCAGAATTTTCATTGTCATGTGTGGTAATTCGCTTTGATGTACGAGTACTTTGATATACAAACACGCCTCTGAAAAGAATTGTCGCAATCCAAGGGTTAACTGTACATTATATAT
>JAOVVA010000021.1:1530903-1541952 GCA_028565275.1 Leiocassis micropogon
ACACACACACATACTCTCTCTCTCACACACACACACACCCTCTCTCTCTCTCTCTCACACACACACACACACACACATACTCTCTCTCTCACACACACACACACCCTCTCTCTCTCTCTCTCACACACACACACACACACACACACTCTCTCTCTCACACACACACACACCCTCTCTCTCTCTCTCTCACACACACACACACACACACACACACACTGCAAATGAAGATGAGCAAACTATTTGATTGTTACCTGTAGTGATCAGGATGGAATGGTTGCCTGATAAGTGCAGGCAGATGCATATCCACTGAATACCTTTAACTTCCAGCAGAGGCTTAAGGAGAGCTACAATATGGACTCATGTTGCATGAGTGAAGACCACACATGCCACACATGCACTGGGCAGATGATTATATCCAGAGCAACTTACAGACGTGCTTTTCATCTACATCAAATATGTTCATCTGGATTTAGACAATAGGTCAAAAAGTTTAAACCCAGTTATAGAGTGACATGAAGTGAAGTTGTGTTCTGACATTTGGCAAAATTAACTTGCTTGATTAACAGCACAAAGAGATCTGAGAAGGCTGTCTGTGCATTGCTTACAGCTAGAAGCTGTACATGGTCCTACACGGACACCATAAAGTTGCACTTCTCTACACAAGGTTACTTGCTTGTCTTTTGTCTCAAGGAGTTTTTGACCACAAAGCTGGTTGACCACAGATATATAGCTATTATGCAGTACTGTGCAACGGTCTTGAGCTTCATTTCTTTATATTAAATTAAATGAATTTATATAGATTAAATCGAATAAATATTTCACTGCAACTGGCTGCAAATTCATAGAGAGACGGATAAAGATTTTAAGAACTGATTGTTTATGTGTCAACCTTAGCAGCAACCTCATTTCCTGCCTCATCTGTTCCAACCACTCAGCATTCAGCATCACCAGTACATTAATCACTGGTCTGATCATCTGTCTTCATCTGCATCTAAAACTGGTCAGGAACAGGGACTCGACTTAAAATGAAGGCCAAAAACCTGCAAAAAAAAAAAAAACCAGTGTCAATCAGGAAGCCTGGAGAACTATTCCTCATGACTACATTATAAATACAAGAAAATCCAGCTCTTTGGAAACAAAATATGAAGAAATGAGGTGTGGGGCAAAATCGACTTTTGCACTATATTGTATAACTGTATCTCAATCTCAGTTACTGTAAAGCTACATTTGAAGTTATATATTGTAAATAACATTAAATTGAATCAAATTGTTACCTTAAGGTTCCTGATAGACTTAACAACCTTTTTATTTATTGAGCTTGAACCAAAGAGGACTCAACATGTTGAACTGGAGGTACAATCTTTTATCCAGTCTGATTTGTTTGTAAGGCATGCCGAAACATGGGCAACTCAAAAAATATTGGCACTGTATAAATTAAACACTGATACAATCGGCTTCCTTTTTCATCAACAGAATCACCAGTCACAGAATTCTCTTTTTTAAAATAATATTTTTAAAAATTTATTATTGTATTAAAACATAATATATTTGTTATAATCATATATTTGTCATAATCATCAGTACCTCTAAACCTAGTTAAAAAAATGTAGATGAATTTTCAACCCTGTGTTTGTTTTGTTTGTTTGTTTGCAATTGAGGGGTATAACTACAACTAAAAGTATTTATTTGGGTTTGCAGAACTTACTGTACAAATGTAAGTAAAGATTGTGACAAAACTTGAGATGGACTCTTATATAAGACCCCTTACAGATACCTCTATGTGCAGAGAATTCATCTACAGTAAAACATGCTCACATTTCCAAGAGGGCAGATGTCATGGACAAGCTGTCTGAGATCCTTGACCTCAGCATCCTTATTCACCCATTATCGTGTTACTCTGTGACCTCGCCACATTACCAACATTCAAACGTATTAAAGCCTCCATAGAAATATCGCTTACTGTCGCAAAAAAATGGATCATGTTACTCAACTGGTAATAGCAAACTAAAATAAGCACTGTCTTGTTTTTTTGTTTTTTTTTAAGAAAAACTAAGAATAGTATCTTAAAAGCTGATCTTATTGTAGAATTAAGTTCTGATACATTTATGCATGATCTTTTAATCAATATTACAATTGCAATGTGCAATCGAAAATGTCATTGACATGACTTCATTTATCATAGTTAAACAAGCACACAAAATACAAATTGAGACTGGAGCTTATCCGAGGACATGTTGGGTGTGAGCTGGAGTTTTTCCGGACTTTTTCCCGGGACAGGGTGCCAATCGCAGGGCGCGCACATGCACACACACAACTCACTCACCGTCTATACTGCTTTATCCTGTATACAGGGTTGTGAGGGGCCTGGAGCCTATCCCAGGAGACTGGACACACCCACCCCTGGATCCGTGGCCAATCCATCACAGGGGCCACATACACACACACGCACATGTGTATTTTATACACTATGGGCAATTTGAAATCACCAATTAGGCTAAGCTGCAAGTCTTTAAACTGTGGGAAGAAACCATAGTACACAGAGGAAACCCACCAAGCACAGCGAGAACATGCACACTCCATGCACTCAGGCACTGAGGTGGGAATCAAACCCGGAACCTGGTGGTGCAAGGCGAAAGTGCTAACCACCACACCACCATGCCGCCTACACATGTAGTTTGTTAACAGCAATTCGTGAACATATGCTGATGCATTGTTAATTCACAAACACGTAAAAAAAACACAAACAAAATTATTTTGTGTTCATCTGAAACACACACACAGTATACATTCATTACCAGACACGCTCACAGCCATGGATGTGTGTTATGAAATGATGGACATACACAAACCTGGAACGTCATGTAGGCTGATCTCTCTCTCTCTTTCTTTCTCTCTTTATGTGTGTGCATGCATATTCTCAAAAGAAAAAAGATATCAAATGAGAATGAGATATGTGAGAATATAAGCTGTATGAGAATGAAAGTGAAAAACATAAGGAAAAAATTGAGGGCATGAGATGAAATGCTGACCATATTTTTATTATTTATTATATTTTAATATTTATCATATTTTGACACCCTAAATTTCATAGTCTACCATGGTTCTTATATAAAAGAAAATAATTACTAACTAAGATAAGGAACATCTCAGAGTTTGTTGTGCTTAATAAGGTTGTAATCGAATATGATTCTAAATAACATCCACAAACATCACAGTCTACTTGAAAGACAAGGAAACCTTCCTCACAAGCTTATAAAACACACACACACACACACACACACACACACACACAGGCACTAAGTTAAACTTTAAGGGGACTGTTTTTGGAAAGTGAGAGGGCGAGGTCAGAGCTGCAGTTGTCGGAGACGCTGTGAAAGTGATACACCGAACAGCTGGGACACAAAACACACCCTAAAAACACACACATGCACATAAGTGACAAGCATGCTGGGATATACAGACACACCATCAGATGCCACACATGCCGAAGCTTATGTCTCAAGGTCTGACCCCTAGTGCCTCCAAGGAATGAAGGAAGGAGAGTGGAGGATGTTGATCTTCTAATTTGGAAACACTCACCATCACACACGCACACACACAAACATACAGATACACACGTCTGCCCCATCAGCATCAGGTTAGAGGTGCTGAGCGATGGATTCTGCTTCTGTTGTCCACATGAAACATTGATGGTCATAATATTGCTGTGACATGCTTCTACATTATAGATACAGTATAACTTTAGATTAGATAGATTTAAATTTAATGAAATTGTTGTAGGGACTGAAAATGAAAACATTCTAGACATGGAAACAATGTGTGAAACTGTTTTGAATTAAAAAAAAAGCTTTATTATTGTTTCTCTTGATACATTCTAAAATGGGAAATTTTGGGGGGGGGGGGATTTTTTGGGGGGACATAAGGTTGATTAGTTTAAAATATATTCATTGATTTTTAATTGAGTCTTTGTTTTCTGACAAAAACTTTTCAAATAAATTTATAAACATTTAATTATAAACAGGGTCAAAAGTGGGAAAAATTATGGTTTTCTACTGATTAAGATGTGTACTCCAAAATCTTACAAATGGGTCGAATATATGAAAAAAAAAGAGGGGCATTCAACTCAAACGAGGATTTTTGTAGAATAATAGAACACAGTTATGAGAGTAAAAACTTCCTTTAATTCTCTATATAATCCCCTGCTACACTAATGCACTAGTGTTCCACTACTCCTTAGATGCCATCAAGGAAGAAAGTTTGTCAGTACGCTGTAACCATCATCGGTCTGCCTGCTTCACGACTGAAATGCGGGCTTTCTAGGAACTCCTTTAATGGAGCAAACATGTGGAAATGGCTCGGAGGTCAGGACTGTATGGGGGATGTGGCAATAAAAATTTGAACAGTTCCCACAGACAGATGTGTCTCTTCCAAGTTGGCGACAAGTCATCCGTTGATTTTCAAGGATCAGGCATTCCACCCGCTGAATGTCCACTGGAACAACTTCAGTGTGTTCTGAGCTGCCTCATCAGGGATTGCCATGCACGGATGTACTTTAATACATTGGCATCAGTCACATATTTTACTGCAGAATAAAAGCCACTTTATTATACTGTGTAAGTCTTCTGAAAACATCAATCAGTTTTACATCTTTATTTACAAGAAATTTTACCAGAAGTCCCAATTTGACTTGAACACCCCTAGGTGATTAAAGTATTCATATATGGCATTTATTGTATATATTGCATACTGATAATGTTGTTCTTGTTATTTCTCAACATCACTTAAAAAGTGTTTTGCCAATTATTTATTATTATCTATTTGCCAATCAATCAAGCAATTTTCATACTGCTCGTATATCTTTAGTGTTTTTTTATTCTGATCAGGAGCACATTGTGTGAAATGAGAATACAACCTGGATTTAATGGCAGTTGATCTAAGGGTAACTTGCACACACATGTTCAGACATTTATTCACACTTAAGCGTGTGACGTTCAGCCTAGCCACTTTACCTACCTGCATGGTTTTTGGAGATGGAAGGAAACTGGAGAAACCCCCATATATACAGTATGTGAGAAACATATACAGAACCTCCAAACAGACAGTATCTCTAGCTCAGGATTGAAGCTAAGATGGCATTGCTATTAGCTGCCTCACCGTAGATGTTATGATCACATTTACAAGAATTTTAATCAGTTTTTTTTTATATATATAAGCATACAAGTGATGAATAGATAAGTTGTTAGTAGAATCTCAACATAGGTCTTGCTTGATGGTAAACAATTTGGGAGCCCTACAAGAGTCATAGTATGAACAAATAGTAGTGTTTCTGAAACAAATCTTTGAATTCATGCTTCTCACATTGATAGGAGAACCCTACTTAAGATATTCTACGCTATACTTCTCAGAGACACAGTTCCCACAAAGGACATTGAACACATACAGTATACAACACATACACACAGCACCCTGATTTCTCACACTGACATATTACCTGCCCCAAGGGGGAAAACAAGTTAAAGTACATGTGTGGGAGTGTGTGGGTTTGTGTCTTCTTCATCCTTTCTGTCTGGTGTAAATTGGGCCCTATTTCCTGCCTTGACACTCAAGGCGTCTAGTTTCTCACCGCAGCACCGCTATCAGGTATGTGTGTGTGGAGTTGAAAGAGAAGACCCTGGACTTTCCTCAGCCCTATTGTCTCAGGCACATGTGTAAGACCAGTTGCTAACTGTTGGTAATTAACCTCCATCCTCACCCCCCTAACACAGTGTAGGCATGTGCAGCTCAGAGCTGTGATTATTCAAACGACTACCATTTGTGTGCCGCCTGCTTTAGAGATGCAAATAGAGCTTTATTCAAACATCAGCCGAGGGGGAGGGGACAGAAATACGCAGCATCCTCAAGGCATGCCTGGACCTGTGTGTGTGTGTGTGTGTGTGTGTGTGTGTGTGAAAGAAAGATAGATAGATAGATAGAGAGAGAGAGAGAGAGAGAGAGAGACAGATAGACACTTAGATATGTATGTGTGTGTGTGTTTTGAAGGGCATATAACAGGATAAATAGGAGGTGCACCAGTTGAATAGGTATTAGGTAAATATTTTAGTTGTGTACATTGCATGTATGTGTGTGTGAGAAAGCATTAGAGAGAGTGAGAATTGCACGTGTATGTGATTCAAATCATGCATAAGCCTTAACCACCTCACACACACACACCCAACCACACACACATAATTGCACACACTGTATGTGTCCTGCGGGTATAGAATCCTCTAGCAAACTGTTCCCACACCTTTGTGCACACGCACACACACACTGTCAGAAAAGATGAAACTTTACTACTATAACACCTGAGGGCCTGAAACTGTGTTGTAAGTTTCAGGGTAAAAAAAAGACATCTCTTTATAATTTGATGTGTCTCTACATGTTTTGTTTTGTTTTTTCGTTTTTTTTTTCACTGCATCATTTCACTTTCTCACATTTAAAATGCTGTACTGTTACAATGTGTGTGTGTGATCTCTTGTTTTTTGGGCCATTGATTTTTTTTTATTAGATGGATGCATAGTATTAATTAACTGTATTAATGATCAATTATATAAGTTGAATGTCCTATAGAACAATATTCTGTAGAATTTCTAGAGAAATTGAATGAAAAACCTGCATAACTTTAGTACCCAAGTTGTATAGAAAATATATACTGCTCAAAAAACCAAGGGAACATTTATAACATTTAGTCCTGTGCAGTGTTGGGTGTAACGAGTAATCTAATGCGTTAGGTCCGCCATTTAAGTACTCAGTTACTTAGTTATTTTTTCGAAAATGTAATCCGTTATTCAGTCACTTTATGTAATCCATGAGCCAGACAGCAGTCATTCCTAATCCATTAGTGTGTGTGTGAAAGCCGTCCTACAAGCCTGTATAGTCCTGTAGAAAGGGTTTAACAAAAAGGATGCTTTATTTCTAATTTTCAGTTCTACTTTACTGATCATAGGGGGAAAAACTCATCTTTTTAAAGTTATAAGTTCAAGTTTAGCTATGAGCCTAGTGTGTCCATAGACCCTGTCAAGAGGCAATGCAGGAAACTGCTTGGGGCTCCAGGCCTGTAGGGGGCCCCAAGGCTGACAAACTATAATTTATTAGTTATAACTTAAAGGTGATGAATGCTGGTTAGGAGAGGCCTGCAAATTTATTCCTAGGGCCCCAACAGACTCTAGAACCGCCTCTGAGTGCGTACACCTTCCTGCTTCCTGCACTTCTGTTTCCTCTCACTGCTTGGTGCATCTCTTTCGCCAGGGTAACAGCAGCAAGCGATTCAAAACCTAGTGCATGATTTAAAAAAAACAAACTTCTTCAGTGTAATTCTTGTTGCTTGGACATTTTTTTTATGATTTACAGTAGAGTTCAGTGCTCGTATTGCAGTTTGTGAAAAATACTTATGCACATTTAACCAGCATAATACCCAGAAACTATCAATAAAAACAACTACCCCCCCCCCCCCAATATCATGCCACCATCTTGGATCATCATGTTCATAGGCAGATCTCACAAGACACAAATGATTTGCCACCAGCACCTACAGTGATATGTTGCACAGTATGGCTTTTAAGAGAAACTACATTTAAAAGATTGAGCAATGATTTTTTTTTAAGTATTAGCAAAAAGAGCTATTGTTGTAAAGATAATAAGATTCTTTTTTAACATATAAATGTATTGTTTGTTTTTTTATAAATAAATATAAGAAAATCTAAAAGCAACAACATTTTAAAGCAAAATTAAAGTATAACATTACATCCATAGAAGTAAGTTCTGCAGAATATCAGGGTCATAGCAGAAGATCCACAGAACCATACTGTAGGTCTAAAGAACAATCAGAGAAAGAGAGAGAGGCTCGGTTGATTTCTTAATGAGGGACTACTTTCTTTGTGCGCAAGTACCTTCTCGCCTCCCTTCATGAATAAAACAAAAAAACCTTTTTTCTTTTCTCTCAGTATAATATCAATAGCTAGTCAGTATGTGGGCGTATAGTTGAATATTTAAAATAGAGAGCTTTACCCTTTAGTTTAGTTTAAGTTTAGTTTGAGGTGTAGGTCTTCCTCACACGCTCTCTGCGGAGGAATACCAGCGACCACAGAAAGGGCGGGACTTTTCCATCTCGCGCGTGAGACGTCATTCAGAACTTTGGAGTCCCACGCGCCAGCTTGCCCGCGCGCCCTACCTACTACAACACACGCGCACGATCTGAGCGGAGTTTCTCACGCGCTGCGCTGACGAGGAACGAAGCGCCTCCTGGAAATAACGTTAATTTATTTATTTAACATATTTATCTCTTATTTTTGGAACCGGAGAAAAAAACCTTTGGATCTATGAAAACTCTGGGTGGATTTGAACAGCATTTGTGACGGGATGAGCCGTTTGTTGTTGATCTCTCTGTTCGTTGGGACGCTCTGTGAGGGGAAAGGTAACGGACCTGCTTTCTGCTCACGCGCACTTAGGCTACTATACTTTACACTGCTTTACACACATCATTTACGTACTTTCAGAATATTTATCGTCAAAGTTTATTTCTATTATTAAAAACTATTAATAACTATTGTTAAAAACGTAATTGATTGGCTGAAGATGCACTTGTTGCATACACATACTGTACTCATAACAGATGTGCCAACTCTTATTACCTGATTTACTTGAGGAACCACTTTGAGATTTACTCATGTCATCATTTCCCACACTTGTGTGTGTCTAACAGTGCTGGTTTAACCTATATACTGTGAGTAATATATAGAAGATATGATCTGGGTCACTGGAAAGTGTGAACGATGCCACGTTATTTGACTACATTTATTTACAGTGGTTTTATTTCCCCGGATTATATGCGTGTGTGCGAGAGAGAGATAGGGAGCTTAATGGGCTTTTATGGCAGAGTGCCGCAATTGTGTGTGTGTGCGTGCGCGCGCTGGGGGGACGCCGTGTGAACAATAGCCGGGCAGCGTGTTTTATGGCTCGTGCTGCACTCTGATGTCTTTTGTGCGCGCGACTCTCTCCCTTGCAGCTGTCGCGCTTTCTTCCCACGGGGCGCGTGCCCCCCGGATTTACCGCGCATGCCCAATAGCGACACGAATCACACTTTCTTGACCTGACCAGTGGCAAAGTAGGTTTGTGAGTGTAAAGTGGCGTGGGCAATAGATCAGCTTATCCCTAATATATTCCCACTATACGAAGTGTTGGATTGTTCTGCACTTCAGCGCCACTAATAAATAATAAGGATGAGATCCTAAACAGTACTGCTCTCTGATATTTAACAATATGCAAATGAGCACTCTTACACAATAAAGCATACCAAACATCTTTTGTGATTCTTGAACAATTGCGTCACATCCCTATATTTAAATCTGAAATTTATTATATTGTGTGTCCAGTATTACACTGTTTACCTATCATTCAGTTACCAATAAAAAAAAGGAATGAGCTTATGCATCCTGTGGAGAGCAAACATGCACTCTTTATGCGGGTACTAAGGGGTCATAAAGTTTGGAATAAAACAGCTAAGAGTGGTTATGATTTAAGCTTTATTGATGCATCAAGGAGATTCAGGTCTTCATATTGGTGGGATAACTGTGCATATCTAAATTGTGTTTTCTAACGTACTGAAGACTAAAGTAAAAGCAAAATACTACAAAAAGCCACACAAAGTGATAGATGTATCGGGCTAGCATGGACATTCGGACACTTCCTGGGTGACAGTGGCTTTACACATCACAAATGTGAAGCAGTCTTATGTTCAAAGACATTCTGCTAAACTCATTTTGTATGTTTACTCATTTAGTTTGGGGTGTATGCAGCTTATACATTGATAATGAAACATTCACATACCTGGCTCATGTGTGCCAAAATTGTTAAACGTCACTAAAGGTTCTTAAGATGATATCTAGAAGTTAAGATAGACTATTCTGTCCTGAATAATGCTTCACCGAGAAAACCACAACCACAGCAAACAATGATCTAAGACAACTAGGAACCAGTCAACAGTCTCATTTGCATGATACCAACAGGCCCTGCTGACTTTCATTCATTATTAGTGACACAAGCATTTCTTAGTGTAGAACTCCTTTAAAGTGTGCTTCTGAAGCTCCGAATGCTAGTTAAGTGTTTAAAATGAAGGTGTGTGTGGCCTCTGAATGTCCGGTGACTGAAATTAAAAGACAGAGCTGCTGGGGATGAATACAGCCTCATCCATCTATCAAAGAGTCTTTCAGGAGCTGAAACAATAGCCTGATCTGCTGTGAAAGACTCAAAGGAAGAAAAAAAAGATGCCTTTTCTCTTTGCAGTACATTATGATCGTTCTGATTGTGTGTGCTTCTGTAAAATGTGCCTAAATTGTTTTTTTGTTTTGTTTTTATTATGAATGTGTGTAGGTCTCCGGTGCATAGAGCCATGTCAGAATGGAGGAACGTGCGAGCTCACAGGAAGTGGAAAACCAGGCTGCAGGTGAGTCCCAGCTTTTAATTAATAACTAGAAATTACTTGAGAAAATCAATGAGGGAGAGTAAAAGAAAGCTGTGATGTAGCGAGAAATCAAGGAATCAAGACACACTGCAGCTGTGGTGAATTTTCAATTCGAATGAGGCTCCACGCTGAGCGCGTGTGTGTGTGTGAGCGTGCACGCGCCCATAGACATTCTCCCAGAGGCTCAGTGGTCCGTTACTC
This sequence comes from Leiocassis micropogon, assembly GCA_028565275.1. Lineage (NCBI taxonomy): Eukaryota > Metazoa > Chordata > Actinopteri > Siluriformes > Bagridae > Leiocassis > Leiocassis micropogon. The sequence goes on from JAOVVA010000021.1 coordinate 1,541,603, forward strand.
CTGAAGCCCATTCAGCTAATTCAAACCGACAGCTGGCCTTCTCTCCCTATTGTCCTACACCCAGACACACACACACTCTCGCGCATGCACGAAGACACATAGAGTGAACAGACAAACTCAAACATCGTGTAAGGTTTTTGTAAAGAGACATAAGAATATAGTCATATTTACAATGTGCACTCACATCTCCCTAGGTGAATATAACATATTCAGAGTTATTCACACTTTATAAACACACTTTCACTCACTCACTCACTCATCCATCGCAGGGCGCACACACACACACACCCATTCACACACTACGGGCAATTTGGGAACGCCAATTAGCCTAACCTGCATATCTTTGGACT
>JAOVVA010000021.1:1549033-1561230 GCA_028565275.1 Leiocassis micropogon
GGGGGGGGGTTGGGTATTTAGGGGGCGGGGTAGTAATTGTTACTCAGTCATGTGTGAAATATGGCTGCCTCCTTTGTGTTTGTAAACGTCCCTCTCTGGGACACCACTTCCCCCATCGAAGAGTGTGTGAGAGAAAGAAGGCAGAAAGGAAGGGAGGGGGAGCTTCTGTCTTTGTCAGTCACAAGGCCTGTCATTCACATGGTCCGTCCTTCCCCAGCTGTTCAACATCGTCAGAATATACACACACACACACACACACACACACACACAAAGGCTTTTGTAGAGAAATAAGTTGACTAAAATCATCTCATGAGTCATATAATAGGTCTTTTTTTAAAGATGACATTTGTAGGGAAAAAAAAGTTGTTAAAAGGTAGATGAGATGGCGGTGGGGGGGGGGGGGGGGGTTCTATTTTTTTTTATTTGCTCGGTAAGAACTGCCTGGCTATGTCCTTATTTATATATAAGATGATTGACAGTGCACGTATAGTTCAAACAAAATGTATCTCTTGAGAAAGAAGTGAGTGAAAGTTTTTCTATTTTTTTTTCTTCATTTCTCTGCTTGCCATTGTCTCCATTTCAGGAGCGACATGTAACGTTAATATCGATGACTGTGTACCAAACCAATGCCGTAATGGCGGCACCTGTGTGGATGGAGTGAACTCGTTCACTTGCCTCTGCCCTGAAGGCTTCCACGACACCATGTGCCTCTCACAACGTGATGAGTGTGCCAGCAACCCCTGCATCCACGGCAACTGTCAGCACCAGGCCAATGCGTACGTCTCTCTATCTCTCAGAAACATGTTATGCCATAAGTATTTACACACTCATGCTCATACACATATTGTCCCCCACAGCTATGTTTGCGTATGTGAGCCGGGCTGGACAGGCCGTAACTGTGACCTGAACGTGAACGAGTGTTTGTCCAACCCGTGTGTAAATGGTGGAACATGTCGAGACATGACCAATGGCTACATCTGTAGCTGCAAAGCAGGATTCACAGGTGAGTGTGTATCTCTCTGTGGGAACCTGTTTGTGTGTTTCTAAATGAAGTTGTGTCTTTTTATTTACCTATAATGTCTTTGGCAGGTCCGAATTGCCAGACTAACATCAATGAGTGTGCATCCAACCCCTGCCTCAACCAGGGCACCTGCATTGATGATGTCGCTGGATATAAGTGCAACTGCTTGCTGCCGTATACAGGTATTAAACACGCACTCATTCTTCCTCTCTCATTCTTCTTCATTCTCACACACACACACAAACAAAAACAATTGCACAGGAATTGTTCAGACTGCTTCACATGGCATTGTTTTGTGTTTGTGGTGTTTGTGTTTCCCTGAATACCCTTTGTGCCTTTTATCAGTCTTGGAACTTTTGGTACATTTCCTGCATTTCTACTTCCTATTTCCTGTTAAGGGGGAAACTCAGAATGGCAGGAAATTGCTGCCCACTATATTGTGCGCCCGGAAAGTGTCAAGGAAATAATAGTGCGGTTTAACAATGTGCATGTGTGAGAGAGTAGGTGCGTGTGAAGTTTTGTGCTTCATAAGTGTGTGAAGTAAATTAAAAGCTATTCTTTGTGTCGTCTAGGCGAGCTGTGTGAGAGTGTGTTGGCCCCCTGCTCTGCACGGCCGTGTAAGAACAGAGGTGTGTGTCGTGAGTCTGAGGACTACCAGAGCTTCTCCTGTGCTTGCCCAACTGGCTGGCAAGGTAAGCATGGATACATGTGTGTGTTTGTGTACAAATGTGTTAATGATGTCATCATTTTCATCATTCTTAAAATATTTTGTCATGCTCTACAGGTCAGACATGTGAAGTGGACATCAACGAGTGCGTGAAGTCCCCGTGCCGTAATGGCGGAGTGTGTGTAAACTCCATGGGTGGCTTCCAATGCCGATGCAACCCAGGATTCACTGGAGACCTGTGTGAGACCGACACTGACGACTGCACTCCAAGTAAGATGCCCAAATACGCCAAACACACACACATCTCGCAGTTCACCCCGAGTACACACACGTCACATGCTCTCAAGCTGGCGATAAAATCTTACGGATTTATAAAATCTCATCTCTTTCTGTATCAGATCCCTGCAGCAATGGCGGTGTGTGTGTGGACCGTGTAAACGGCTTCACATGTGTGTGTGTAGCTGGATTCCGCGGTGAGCGTTGCACCGAGGACATCGATGAGTGTGTGAGCGCCCCCTGCCGCAACGGGGGGAACTGCACCGACTGCGTGAACAGCTATACCTGCAGCTGCCCAGCCGGATTCAGTGGCATCAACTGTGAGATCAACACACCTGACTGCACTGAGAGGTAGCACACATACACACGAATACACACGCACCCATCGACGCACAAATATACTATATGTGTAAATATGAGAAAAAAGAAATACTGTGCCCACTTGTGCTAAAATTTTTTACCTCATCTGTGTGTGCAGCTCCTGCTTCAACGGCGGCACATGTGTGGATGGGATTAACTCCTTCTCATGTGTCTGCTTGCCCGGCTTCACGGGTAGCTACTGCCAACATGACGTAAACGAGTGTGACTCAGGCCCATGCCTTAATGGCGGAACGTGCCAAGACGGCTACGGCACCTACAAGTGCACCTGCCCACATGGCTACACGGGCACCAACTGCCAGGTAGACACACAGGCGCTCCAGCTTCTTGTTTCTTATTAGCTTCAACTGTTTTTGGATACTTATTTGCTTTATGTAAGAATATTTATGCTTTAATGTAAGAATATAATTCAGCTCATATGAGGTACTTTTTATTAAGCACCTTTTTCATATACATGTTCTCATAGAGTGACTAACTGTAATTAGGGTTGCTTGACAAAAGGAGAACAATGACCATTTAAGTAATATTAAATCATATAACGAGCATGTTTTCTAAAGAGTGGTCCCTAAGTTTATGTATAAATTATTTGTTAAATATATGGATATTTAATTTTCGGATTAAATCAATATTAGCTTCGCAAACAATAATAAAAAAAAATCGTATTTGTAACAGTTCAGATTATGGAGAATGTGTATAATAACAAGATAAAAACAGCCCCTGGTATGAAAGTATGTTCATTAAACATGTCTGTATCTTTGGGTGTGGTTTTCCAGAGCCTGGTGCGCTGGTGTGATTCATCTCCCTGTAAAAATGGAGGATCGTGTTGGCAGCAGGGTTCCTCTTTCACATGTCAGTGTGCCAGTGGCTGGACTGGCATCTACTGTGATGTGCCCAGTGTCAGCTGTGAAGTCGCCGCTCAGCAGCAAGGTAACACAAAGAGAGAATTTGTGCACATGCGTGGTCTCTCATGGTCTCACAGTTCTCTCACAATGCTACGATTGTCTAACATGCACACTTTGCACTGCTTTCTCTTTCTGTCTGCTCACTTGACTTTTCTCACAGGTGTATCTGTGGCAGCTCTGTGCCGTAACGGAGGCCAGTGTGTAGATGCAGGCAGCACGCATCTATGCCGGTGCCAGGCAGGCTACATGGGAAGCTACTGCCAGGAGCAAGTGGATGAGTGTGTGCCAAACCCCTGTCACAACGGTGCAACCTGTACAGATTACCTTGGTGGATACACCTGTGAGGTATGAAACAACACGCATACTGCCCTCTACTAGTTTGTCATTTGTGCTAACAAAGGATTTGTATTCTTATACAGTATTGAATGGTGTCTAAAAACAGGACAGTGTATCTGATAGAAAAAAAAAGAGTTGAAGAATTAAAAACATGCATCCAATTTCTGTTAAACTATATTATTATTCCAGAGTCTAAAAACACAATGTGGTAGAAGGCGCTACTGATAATGCACAATAATCCTGGAACTAATTTAGCATTTTTTCACCTTATTAATCTCTCTCTCTTTCTCTCTGGAAGTGTGTTGCGGGATTCCACGGGGTAAACTGCAGCAAGGAGATAAACGAGTGTGCGTCTCAGCCTTGTCAGAATGGAGGGACCTGCATTGACCTTGTCAATACCTACAAGTGTTCCTGTCCACGAGGAACACAAGGTGCGCATACACACACACACATCTCCTAGTGTTTATAGTCCTGTTGTAAATTAGCTTGGGATCGGCCAGTTTTCCAGACAGATCAACTTTTGTTCATTGCATACTAAAGCTGTTTCATTAAAATTTTGCTCGCTCTGTAGGTGTTCACTGTGAAATCGATTTGGACGACTGTTCCCCGGATGTGGATCCTGAGACCGGCGAGCCACGTTGTTTTAATGGCGGCCGCTGTGTGGACCGGGTGGGCGGCTATGGGTGTGTCTGCCCGCCAGGTTACGTGGGTGAGCGGTGCGAGGGTGATGTGAACGAGTGCCTGTCTGACCCTTGCGACCCGAACGGATCCTACAACTGTGTCCAGCTGGTTAACAGCTACCGCTGTGAATGCCGCACAGGATATACAGGTATGCAGACCTGCATCACTAAGCCGTACACACACCCTCAGACACACAGACTCTTTTATTGTGTGTGTCCATTCTATTTTTGTTTCTCATATTTTGTTACAGTGGTGTCAGTTTTAAACACTTATATGTGTGTTTTTTATGTGTGTAGGCCAGCGTTGTGACACTGTGTTTGACGGCTGTAAGGATAAACCCTGCAAAAATGGTGGAACCTGTGCAGTCGCAAGCAACACCAAACATGGATACATCTGCAAATGCCCACCTGTAAGTGCACACCACCTATATCTGACACATTTACATAAAGTCATATCTGTAAATGGGTGAAATTGTATTATAAAACTATTTGTACATAGAGAGCATTTGCAGAAACACAGCACACGACTGACAGCCAAGTTATTTCTCCTCTGCTGTAGGGTTTTTCAGGCTCATCGTGTGAGTATGACTCAAGCCTATGTGGCCCCCTGCGCTGCCGTCATGGTGCCACCTGTCTCCCGGGTCCACGCTGCCTTTGCCCACCAGGTTACAGTGGACGCGAGTGCCAGACACGGCTCGATTCTCCATGTGCTTCCAATCCATGCTACAACGGTGGCACGTGCCAGACGTCTGCAGAAGCTCCGTTCTTCCACTGCCTGTGCCCGTCACACTTCAATGGCGTCTTCTGCCACATCCTAGACTATTCTTTCAACGGGGGCCGGGGTTTGGACATCACCCCTCCTCCGGCTGAGTCAGAAGAGGCAGAGCCACGTTGTGAGGTGCCACAGTGTGAGCAGCGAGGTGCCGACGGTGTGTGTGATGCAGCATGTAATAGTCACGAGTGTGGCTGGGATGGTGGAGACTGTTCACTCAATTTTGATGACCCCTGGCATGAGTGCAGCGCTGCCCTGCAGTGTTGGAGGTACTTCAATGATGGCAAGTGTGACATGCAGTGTCATAGCGCCGGCTGTCTGTACGACGGCTTTGACTGCCACCAGCTTGAGGGCCAGTGCAAGTAAGTCTCACACACAATATCACATTCTTACTTCAGCAAAAATATGTTTAGCATCTCACTTATTTTAAAAATAAAATGACAAAAATATTCTTGTTAAAAGGAGTGGGTACGTTTTACTGATTACTTCCATTTACCACTTAAACCTTAATAATTCTGTGTATGTCAAATTATTATTTAATTTCAATAGTTATTATAATTTACTAGTAGTTATGGAAACAGCATAAAATAATGTAAACAGGATTTAGCCTTGAAATTTATAACACTAAAAATATATGCTTCTTTACTAATTCTCTTTCTGTCCCTCTAGTCCCTTGTATGATCAGTATTGTAAGGACCACTACTCAGACAGCCACTGCGATCAGGGCTGCAACAGTGCGGAGTGTGGCTGGGATGGTCTGGACTGTGCTGAGGACGTACCACAGCGTCTGGCAACTGGCATCCTGGTGCTTGTGGTGCACTTGACACCCAGCGAGCTGCTCAACAACTCTTCCTCCTTCCTGCGCCAGCTTAGTGCCCTGTTACGCACTAATGTTGCCCTCAAGCGCCATGCAACCACAGACGAGCCTCTAGTCTACCCATACTACGGCAATGAACACGAGCTGAGCAAACACACACGTACTGCACACGAGTGGAACACAAACCCTGGGCATCTGCTGCAGCGCACCGCAAGGAGCCTGTCGGCGTTACTCAAGCCTCGCCATCGACGTGAACTGGACAACATGGAGATTAAAGGGTGGGTAATGGTGTCACAGACAAACAAAACGATTGTTAATAAAACATGTCTTTTGAATAGATAGCTGTTGTTAATGTAGTAGATTTAGTTTGGAGAGAGATGACAATGAAGCAAGGTCACAATACAGTGCTATACGTATAACATACCAGTATGGCAACTGGTACAAAACAACCTTAAAACGTGTAACATGTATGTTAACGTGTGTGTGTGTGTGTGTGTGTATTGCAGCTCCATTGTATATCTGGAGATCGATAACCGGCAGTGTTACCAGCAGTCAGAAGAGTGTTTCCAGAGTGCAACAGATGTTGCTGCATTCCTGGGAGCACTGGCTTCCAGCGGCAATCTCAACGTTCCCTACATTATAGAGGCTGTTACAAGTGAGCACTCGCACTAGGATACATAACAAGAGAAATACTGACCCATATAAAAACAGTACTCATTCTGGTCATCTCTCTCTCTTGTTTGTAGGTGAGAATGAGCCCCCTGGTCGTGGAGAGATGTACCCCATGTTTCTGGCTCTCCTGGTCCTGGCCGTATTGGTCCTGGCTGCTGTCGGAGTTGTGATGTCACGCAAGCGGAAGCGAGAGCATGGCCAGCTCTGGTTTCCTGAGGGCTTTAAAGTGACTGAAACCAAAAAGAAACGCAGAGAACCTGTAGGAGAGGACTCAGTTGGACTTAAGTGAGTGTTTGTTGGTGTGGGTGGGAGGCCCTTTTAATACATGTGAATGTAAGGTAGCAAAAACATGTGTGTGTGAATTCTGGATAATATGTTCTAGTTCTCCAGCAGCCATTAAACCAAGTGTATTATTAATTTTGGAATATGACTAATATATTTAAGGAGCAGGCTTTTAGCATCTGTTTGCATTTCCGAGGTATTATTATTATTATTATTATTATTATTATTAATTATACATTTTCACTTTTCAAAGGCCTCTGAAGAACTCCGATAGCACTCTGATGGATGAACAGCTGAGTGAGTGGGCAGAGGAAGACCACTGCAAACGCTTTAGGGTAAGTAGAGGCATCTGTCTGTGTACACACTTCTTGCACCACATTTTTTGTTTACTGAGGAACAATTAAAGGTTCTTAAGAAAAGTTTCCGTCCAGACTTAGAATTATATTGCAATATACCGATCCCTGATAGTCCCTGTAAAATCTCATGAATTATACAAATACCTCATATTATTTCACATAACTTATTTCAATTCTAGTTTGGTGTGTGTACATGTTGAGTAGGGTGTTTGTGATACCATGTCCATGTACAACTAATGATGTAATGTTTTTTATATTTTTTATTATACATGCAGTTTGATGACCATACCACACCAGATATAGGTATTCAGCCAGATCCACGTCAGTGGACTCAGCAGCATCTCGACGCGGCCGATTTGCGCTTGACCTCTATAGCGCCAACACCCCCACGGGCAGACACAGACACTGACTGCGTAGATGTGAACGTACTTGGCCCCGGTGAGTGACCCATAACCTTACATCCTAATCCCATCACAGCACATTGTCTTATAAACAAACAAATGGCCACTTCCGCTAAATTTCAAGCATAAAAATTCCTAGAAGAGCTGATTGATGAATAAAACCACTAATGAAAGTGTTTATCTTGAATCTTCATCTGAACCTAGTATCTTTCTTGTTCTTTTTCTCAGATGGCCTGACACCTCTGATGATCGCCTCATGCAGTGGTGAGACTGGTGAGGAGGAGGAGGGGGAGGAGGGCGTCATTGCCAACTTCCTCTGGCATGGCGCCGACCCACACCAGCGTACCGAGCGTGCAGGTGAGACAGCACTGCACCTGGCTGCCCGTTATGCCCGATCTGACGCTGCCAAGCGCCTTCTAGAGTCAGGAGCGGATGCTAATGCACAGGACAACGCGGGAAGAACGCCACTACATGCTGCTGTAGCTGCTGATGCACAAGGAGTCTTCCAGGTACAGACATTTCAAAATAATATCCAAACACAATCCTAGCTTAAAGCTAAGTGGAAAAAAAGTGTGAAATTAGGAAGCTTTAATGTGAGTGTAGATGTGGCATAACACAGTGGTTGCTGCCATGCACATAGTGTTTTAACTGACTCAAAATGAGACAAAGGCGGATGCCTTTAGACATTACAGACTGTATACCATCAGCAAAATAGTTTAAAAAATGTTTGTAATGCTGAGGATTATGCTGTGGTAAGAATAGGGAGTAGACTATTAAGTTAAAAGAAGGGACAGCTCTATATATATATATCGTATGCAGATTTATCTTTAGGGGAAAAAATCATTGAGGCTTATGTCAAACAAATACTACACGATTTTAGCCCAGTTTTTCTTGTAACTGAAATTAACCAAAGTGCTTCTGTGGATTGGATGTCAAATGGTCAGCGGGTGGTTGGGCTGTGATTAAATTGTCTGAACTTTTGTTGTAGATCCTAATCCGGAATCGGGCTACAGATCTGGACGCACGCATGAACGATGGCACAACGCCACTCATCCTGGCCACACGGCTAGCAGTGGAGGGCATGGTTGAAGAACTCATTAACTGCCATGCCGATGCCAATGCTGTTGATGACTCTGGTACGTGTTCATATATACATATACACATAATCATTACTGAAGAAAGAAAGGCAATTTATACAAATTAATTTGACTAACTAGTACAGCAAGAACACATGATCAGCAATCTCAAGAAACTTTCTTATAGAGCATTCTTAATAAGTCCAAATTCCAAAAAATCCAAATGGCAACCAGGAGATTTAACTATAGAAATAATAATGTTCAGCCAATACAATTTTTCCTTTATTAGGAATGTCATTAAAATATTGCTTCCTGCCTCTCTGTATATAGGAAAGTCTGCTCTCCATTGGGCCGCTGCTGTCAACAATGTTGAGGCTGCTCTTGTGCTTCTAAAGAATGGATCCAACAAAGATCTTCAGAACAACAAGGTGTGTACATGTGTGCAGTGATGGGTTTTAGTTTATAGTTGCACAAAACAGTGTAGATGATTTTGTAATCTGTTACTGTTTGAAATATTTCTATATCCAAAAGGCATACCATTTACTGTGCGGATTTTTACCTCTGTTTAACATTGAGATCTTGTATACCTTTGCAGGAGGAAACGCCACTTTTCTTGGCAGCTCGTGAGGGCAGCTATGAGACGGCAAAGCTCCTCCTCGACCACCTGGCCAACCGTGACATTACTGATCACCTGGACCAGCTGCCACGTGACATTGCCAACGAGCGGATGCACCATGATATTGTTCGTCTGCTAGAAGAATATAACCTTGGTCAGTCTCCATCCACTCATACTCATTCACCCCCGATCTGCTCGCCCGAGGCTTTCCTGGGCATCAGAACTAGCCCGGGTGGCACCAACAACATGAATAATGCAAAGAAACCTCGCAAACCTGGAGGAAAGGAGGGAGGAAAGGAGATGAAAATGAAAAAGAAAAAGAATGGAGACACAAACATCCTCTCTCCAATGGAATCGGATGTCTCCTCACCTCCAATGATGACATCGCCTTTCCAACAATCTCCACCTATCACCCACCACCTGCAGGGGTTGGCTGACTCTCAAATGGGTGGGCCTCACCTGGGAATGGCAAAGCCATTTGATTCAGCTCCTCCACGTTTGTCTCATCTCGGAGTGCCTAATAATGGAGGTGGAGTGCCAGCAGGGCCATGTGATTGGCTGGCGAGGGCACAGCAGCAGCAACAAGGGCCTTTTTCGGCTATAATGCCAGCAATGCATCACAGAGCTGGTTTGCCCCAAGTAATGGGCTACCCCACAATGCAAAGCAGCCACCTGGGCACACCAGCTCACCTGCTGACTAACCACATCCATCAAACCCATCTCCAGCACCAAAACACAAACTCTGCTCCCAATCATGGCCTCTCTCAGCACTTCCTGGGTGACATAATTGGGGCAGAGCTTCAGTCCAACTCAATCCAAACTGTGCTGCCGCAGGAGACGCAGCACCTGCCCCAGCCTATGTCCAGCACGCAGTTTCTAACTCCTCCGTCTCAGCACAGTTACTCCACGCCGATGGACAACACTCCAAATCACCAACCACAGGTCCCCGATCATCCCTTCCTGACTCCGTCCCCTGGTTCTCCTGACCAATGGTCTAGCTGCTCTCCACATTCCAACTTATCTGACTGGTCAGAGGGAATCTCGAGCCCACCCACCAGCATTCATATGAGTCATATCCCTGAAGCATTCAAGTAATATAATGACAACAAATGAGGACAGTGATAACTGACTCTACTGCCAAAACATTTCGACTACTTTTGTATTAATTATACTTTATTCCCTAAACTGCTTATTTTTATTTATTTATGTGCTTTTGGACTACATATATACTTTTTTTTAATTTATGCATTTTATTTGTATTTTATGAACAGAAAAAAACTACTGCCTGCTGAGCAAATATAAAATTTCCTATTTGTGTTAAATGCTTTGAGCTTTTTTTAATAGATTTTTTTTTTGAGATTCAGTATTAAGTAAACTTTATGTAAGCTTTTTAAAAAAACAAGCTTTAGATGTCTGTAAACATTTGTAGAAAGGGTCTTAAAGTGTCACAGATTTTAGAATTTTCAACAGAGGTTCTGGCCATGTGATGCATCCTTCCCTTTTTCTCCCTCTCTTTGACTCACACACACACTCAAAGACTGGATTATGATATTTTGTGTTAATGACTCGATGTTATGAAACTGAATAATGTCTGTAGATGACACAAAAATTGAAGATTTCTATTTAAAATGTCTTGGAATGGACAGAATGGACCGTTTTCCTTTTTGAGTACACAGTTTGCTTCGCAAAACAGTGTGTACAGTTTGTCTTATAATGTTGTGCAGTCACTGCTGTGTTGAAATTTTGCAACACCTGAGTTGAGGTCAGAGCAACTTTTCTGTGTATGTGGCAAAGTGATTTATTTATTTCTTTTAGTAGATATGTGTCTTCCTTTTACACCTGTCACAAAACTGTTATGTAAAATTGTAAAAGTTTTCATTTTTATTGTTTTGTAAATTCACACTGGAGCCAAGTTTGCAACTTTCATGCTGGTTGTCAAAGGCTTAGATACCCTAGAATATGTACTAGAAATATAGAAAGGTGTGCGTCTGGGTAAGACAAAGAATGTACACAGTTGTGTATGTGTTGCACTGTGATGACATCGTCCATGGCTGTGTAAAGCAGCTGCTAGATGTCTGACATGTTAAGTTTTATAAACACTGATCAAATGTTTTACTACTGACAGAATAATTATATATGCATTTGTAGCCTGTAAGAAGAAATAATTTTGTCCAATGATATGTACAATATTTTTCTTGAAACAATAAACATTTTGCTTTTACAATTCCCTGCCCCACTATTGTTAAAAAAAATAATCAAATTTTTAGTCCAAATAATTTAGTATACAATTCAGTTCATTTTATTTATATTGAATCTAATCTATGAATCACAAATAGAACAGAAGAAAAGTCAGTCAGATTCAACCCAGTCTTAGATGGTCTTCAGGATGACTTTAGTGTGAGCATGTCTGGGGTGTTAAATTTTTGGGGCCTTAACTGGTCCTGTAGATGTCTCTAAGTCTGTAGTCCTGAAGACATTCTGCAATTCCATCCGCACCAACTTAAACTATAGGTTTGATTTGCAAGTACTATGCAGACAGAACCAAAAGATACTTAAAACCATAAAGTATACATCTAATAGGTCAGGCAATCAGCAAAGCAACTGGATTAGGCTGAGTTTACCTAAGCTGGGTTCAAGGGAATTTCTTTTCTTGAATGTTTATTGCAAGACGTGCTATGCAAACGTCCCGTCTTTGGGCCACTATTATAGTTGCCGCCAGATGCAGTCAGCAGGTTACAAATAAGTATATTCTACACTTAGTCACTCAAACTCTAGAGAGTGCTGTGAGGTAAAACCCCAGCAGTTTCTGAATTACTCACACCAGTCAGACCATCTGACCCCATCAACCATGCTAGGGGTGGGCGATAAAACCAAAATCTTCTATCACGGTAGAAGCTATTTTCTACCTCGATAACGATATATATCACAATATAGCAATTTGTATC
>JAOVVA010000021.1:1596770-1622281 GCA_028565275.1 Leiocassis micropogon
ACAATGAAGATCTGTAAAGTTATTTGGATTTTTACAACATTATTGTTGAAATATACAGTCCTGAAAAAGGGGCGTTTTTTTTTTTGCTGAGTATATATTAATATAATGTAATATATATTACATACACTCACTGAGCATTTAATGAATGCGTTAACAATTAACACCTCAGTCAGGTGTGTCAGAATTTTAAAAAGGACAAATTTTCATATTTTTGTCACTGTACACAACCTCAATAAGCAATTAAGATTTGATTAAAGTGTAACCTTTCAGCTTTAATTCAAGTGATTTAACAAAACAATATTGGATTAACGGTTTAGGGATCGCATTTTTTCCATTCATTTTGGCAGGCTCAAAAGTAACTTGACAAACTAACATGATAAATAGATGGATTACGTATATTACTACTTATTACTGTATGTTTTCACATGCATACAAAACATTTAATTTACCATGTAAACAGCACACAAGCTTAATCTTGTGTTTGAATTTGTGGCGGCTATTCTCTGTGGTCATGATCTATATACGTACACTGCTACAGTTTAGTAATATTGGCCACTTTTTTCAGGGGCCAGTAACTAATGCGTGATTAAAGTAACAAGTAGGACTTGATATGCTACTCATCATTAATATCTTTGTTCCCTAAAAAAGAGCTGGCAGACCCTGGTCCTGTGGTGAGTCGATCTAACCTGCTCCATCAACCAGGAGCTGTGATGTGAACCCGGGTGGATCTTAAGCTTAGGTTACTGTCTGTGTGGCATTTCTGCATCATGTTTTCTCCAAGTCTGAATATGTTTCTCTGGGTTCTCTTTTTTCCCCCACCTTCTTAAAACATGCTGGCATGTGTATTGTAAGTATACAGTACTTTTGTGTGTGTGTGCGCGCAGGACTGGCTTTCGGGGGATTTCCAGCCTCATGCTCAGTATTCCTATGATCCACCGTGACCCTGAGTAAAGCAATTACTAAAAGTGACTGAGTAATCTAATGCATTCAAATACCCACTACACAACACAAACTGGACAAAAACAAAATAAAAAAAGGCAGTAATCGGAACAAAAATTGAGAATCAACCTCAGTGGACAAAACAATGCTTTGTCAGCATTTTTGACAGGAATACAACACAGATTCAAAGTTTATTGGTTATTATGAAACTATATTACAAGTAAAGCATTTATTTTGTAACAGAACAAAATCTTAAAAGCAATGTAAATGATTGACAGCCTGCACAGAGGAACGAACCAATAAGTACAAAATGACATAGGTTTCGTTTGGTCCAATCACTGTGAAGAGCAGAGTATCACGTGTCCCGCCCTCACACGTCCCTGCTGTCGCTGGCGGGTAGTGACGTCATGGGTTCTAAAATGGCGGTACAGAGTCTGCTTTGAAATTTTCACATACTGATGCGTTTTTATGATAAATATTTTCACGCAATGTTTATTTTTTTACTCGGAACTTGCGAGGAGGAAATAGGATTATAATTAAGAAAGAAAATGGATTCGGTGGTAGGGGAGGATCAGACGCTGCCTTTTGACATCAATGGGAGGTAGGTTAGCTCAGTTCATTTGAAAATTAACGACTTGTGCATGACTGGGTACTCTGCCCGGATTACACACACTGTTTGTGGTTTGTAAGAGCTAAGCTAAGCGTACAATTCTTCACGTTAAAAAACAACAACAAAAAAGCTCAACAACAGCCAAGTAATGCCTGCAGACTGTCACGGGTGTCATTGGATGGCTATTTTACCAGCTTTTGCAGAAAAATGAGCTTTTACTGGGGCAGCTAGCCTGCGCAGGTCGCAAAACTAGCTTTGGCTTCAAACTGGTCCAACTGCCTTATTAATGAACAGCAATTTCAACCACATTGTCGAAGAATTAACAGACAAATAGATATAAATTATTAATCATCACCATCATCAGTTCAACACTTTTTATGCTGAGAATGGCAGGAATTATTTGGAGTCTATTCCACACTGTGACGCCAGATGGCGTACAAGAGGAAGTGTTGGATCACACTGCACGTCACAGGATATTCAGTAGAACTGTACAGTATCTGTAATAATATTAGCAGTAGTATTTTATTTGGAAATAAATCTGATGCCAGGATCATTTAAATGAACATAACCGACAAATTGACTGAATATGTTCCGAAAATTTAGTATGTACTTTAAATCATGAAAGATAATTTTACTTAAATGTTCAATATTTAATTGAAGTATTTTAAAAAAGAGGGCAAGTGTAAGGTCACCATGATCACTCATGGAAGTGGGACCACATATATTTCATCTTAAGATTTGTTTTTTTTTCTCCATAAAATAATTCTGTTTATAATCAAATATTGTAAATGTCAAAAATCGGTCATAAAACTGATTAAACCTGAGAAATTAATTGATTTTGATATAATTAAAGAAAAAAAAACATGTGGTCTTCATATGGTAGATGTCTTGTAAATAGTTGAAAATAATGATTTTCCTCTGAATTGTCATTGGTGTTGCTGTCGGTGGTGTTCCCAGGAAGAAAAGTCACACCAGTTATTGAAGGTATAAAAATAAAATTACATTAAGCACTACTTTTTCAGGAGATTTTTAATTACTCAAATTCCGTCGTTTCTATAGAATGACCCTTATACTATTTCTTTGATATAGCTGCACATTACCACTTCTCATTCGTATCATCATTATTTATAACAGTGTTTTATGTAAGTAATTTCCATGTCACTTTTTTATGCCATTCTCTTTACTGTTTGTTTCCGAAGTGTGAGAAGGATAACTTCTTGATATAAATCAATCGATTACCCACAACTGACTTCTGAATCAGAGTCGACTCTAAAACACTGAATCGAACCACCATAGTGTTTACAATCACAGTTCTCTACTTAACCACGTGACTGCTGCTGATGGTGATTTCTGCTTTGGTCAGTAGTTAATTAAGCCCGATATCGCTGAGAGATCATATCCATCAATCGCTACACGTGTGATGATAAACGTCATATCCGCCTTTACTTCCGCTTTGTGGCTAAAATGCGCACTGACAGTTATTTTAGTTCCCGCGCGCGTGAGCGCGTCTCGCGCTGTCGTAACAAACAACACGCAGTTAGCGAGATAGCATTGCTAGCTCGAGTTTCCCAGAAAAGAGGAAATTAGTTAGGTGGAGCTGAAAAAAAAGAGCTGTCATTTTGTTTCATGTCTCTTTCATAGGTCTCTTTTCTTACTATGAAAGTAATCCAGTAGGTAGGTACGCTTTAATGTTTAAATATTCATGTTAATAATATTTAATCCACTAATTTAGGCTGTGTCTCAAACCGCTATGAACTATTTTTAACCAACGGGCTTGTGATTACGGGTTGTCATGGCTACGATGATAAATATATTGCGAGAATACTCCGCCACGTAAATGTAAGCGCTTGCCTTGTAGATTTACTCTTTGCATACAGATTAGCATACAAATTAGTGGTGTATTTTTTTTTATTCCGAGTTGTAAAGTTATAAACGTTACTCCGACTCTTTTCGAGAGCATCAAATCAGCTTGTGTTCACGTTCTGCGGAAGCGTGTTTGTACCTTAACACGGCTTCTGTTTCTGGTGTAAATGAGCTGACAGAGCAGTAGCATACAGTAAGGAGAGAATGATCTCAGCCCCCGCTGTCCGTATGGCTCTGATGAATAAGTAAATAAGCCGATATGTCACCGTTATTGTTATTACCGCGCGCGCAGGTGGATGGCCGCCGTGTGTGAAGCTGTTCATAATGATAACAGAAACTCTGCTCAGTTATCACTCAGTTACTGTTGCGTCAATGTTGTTTTTGTCACTCAATTTAAATGTATTATGTTTATAAAGAAGAGGAAGTAGGGGGTTTAAGGGTTGTTGTGAAGAAGCTGTTCCGTAAACTCGCACGCACGCACGCGCACACACACACGCGCGCGCGCACACACGCATTCGCATGTTCACACTAGGGTTTGCATCATGGTTAGACAGGCTTGGATTCGATTGAATTTTTTGACAATTTGATTCAAAAGCGCTATTTATTTATTTTTTTACAAGTTTTGAATCATCAACTACTGATACAAGTATTTAATAAGGAAATGCTGTGCAACTCGTGTGGTTGTTTGTTTATACAAAGCAAGAAACTTCTTTCCTGTCACTCTTCTCTTTCACACTCCAGTCCTGTAGGTGGCAGAATTTCACCAACTGCCCATAAACTCAAAATAAAAATAAGCAGGCTCAGTGGTAGGTGTTTCGCCTGGCATGCGGAAGGCCCGGGTTCGATTCCCAGCCAGTGCCCAAACCCCCGGTCCCAAGCCCAGATAAAATGGGAGGGTTGCGTCAGGAAGGGCGTTCAGCGTAAAACTTGTGCCAAGTTGTTGTGCGGACTGGATATTCCACTGTGGCGACCCCTTGCCGGGAGCAGCCGAAAGACCAACAACAAGAAGTTACAAACTGGAAAGTTGCTTTCTGATCGGCAGGTAGTTCCCTGCGTAGTGCCAACACACACACACTTTTGCACCTGGAGGACCTGACTTTAGCATGAAAATAGTATAAAATTCATGCTGATACTATGTAGCCAAAAGGATAGAAGAATAAACCATGGAGGTGGTGGACAGTCCTGTTATTCTAATAAGTTCCTGTTTATGTTTCCACTTATTTCGCTTTAGATTATCAGCTCTGGTAACTTCCAGTTTCTGAGGTGGTTGGAAGCCTTGTATTTTAGTTAACTTTGTAGCTTGGCTTAGGCGTAAATAAAACAACACAGAGGCAAATCATATCAGCTCGGAATCAGTTGTTGCTAAAAATGACATAACCGTGTGTTCGTGACCGGTTTTATGTGGGATTTGGCTTGTAGCTGCTCTCTCCTCATTGTGGCAGACCGTACCAACCTACTTTTTCCCATGCTGCGACCGACAGTTAGTGTAATTAATGATTGTAGAACACCGGTGACACAGTGGTGCATATACTTAAACGTTCCACTCAAAGAAAGCCTCTTGTCCCATTAGATTACATGGTCGTAACTAACTCTTGTATAATAGAAATCATCAGTCAGAATTTTGCCAAATGAGTAGTCTGTTTTTCATTAAACAGGAGATAAATCATGACTTCATAGACATGTCAATCTGAAATGCTTTGCATAGATGTTTCTGACTTCCTGGTAATAACTAGTGCTGTCTAGAAGCTCTCATCTTTAGATATGGTGTATCCTTGCTTACTGTCACAGTGAATAAGTTTGTTAATATGATCTCATGAGGACTGTTCCAGCAAAGGAAGACTTAGAGCTACCTCTGCTACAGAGGATAAGTTTATTAGAATGACCAGTCTCAGCAACCGCTGATTCAAAGCATCTCAGATTAGAGCCCACATAGATGCTTGAGTTCAAATGCACAAGTTCAAGGGGCAGACATATTTCAACATCCACTGTTCGAGGAATGGACATGAGATCAGTGTAAATCCTTTGATCTGATGGGTCCAAATTTGAGATTTTTGGTTCTAACCACTGTGTCTTTGTTAGATGTAAAGAGGGTGAACAGACGGTTCCTGAATGTGTAGTTTCCACTGTGAAGCATTGAGGAGGAGGTGTGATGATGTGGGGTGAAATAGACAAAGAAAGGATCTGAGCAACTTTTTCTTTGGCTGATTTTTTTGAATGTTAGATGATCGGGTCAGAGCACATCCAAAACTGCAGGTTTATAGGATGTTCCCAGGATGCATTGGCTAGTACCTACCAAAAGTGGTTGAAGGAAGTAAACCAAAGGATCTGTTAAACCGTTGACAGGGGTCATGGGCCTTACTTGGCGTAAGGGCTGTTGACTCCAATCTTACATAAGTAGGTACTGTAGCTGTGACACAGATGTCTGAACACACAACACTTTGTTGTCTATGGGGCTGCATAGCAACAGACCAGTCAAAATGCCCATGCTGACCCCCCTGTACACTACCGAAAGCACCTATAATGGGCACATGAGCATTAGAAGAAGGTGACCTGATCTGATGACTCATATTTTCTTTTACATCATGTAGATGGGTAGGTGTGTATGTACGTGCGTGTGCGTGCACACACTGTTCACTTGGAGAAGAGATTGTACCAGGATGCATTAGAGTGTGTCATATAAATTATACATATGTATATGATGGTAGATTTAAGTATTCTTGAAGCACACTTTACACGCAGCTGAATTGGATTTTCATTTGCACTCAAATCACTGCTTGTTTTTACACAACTATTATGAGGAAAATGCTGTTGTGTTGTGGAGTCAAGAGTCTAGCTGTGTTATCCTTATGTTGTTCAGTAAGCCTTCTATGAACAAGCATATTCGAGATGAAAAAAGAAACTGAAATGATGGATGCAGTAGATGGTTTTAGTGCAAGTAGTAGCTTGTTAGCTAGATTGCTTTAGGCTCACTCCATGAATTACATCCATCGCTGAGTAGTACTGTGTGTGTGTGTGCGGAACTGGAACAGTCAATAAAAATATATACATGGAACAGCCAATAAAAATACTGTAAAAAAGCCACTTTACATTTAGAAGGGTGTGTGTGTGTGCAAATGTCTCTGCGCATGCATGTGCTAAAAGGCACGAGGTAACAAGCCTCATGGAGCTACGACGTTGAATGGTTCATTGTGTATTTGATTTGAAGAGTGAAGCTTTGTTGTTGTTTTTTTCCCCTCCCCCTCTTTTTTCCAGAGTTGGTGTGTGTGTGTGTTGGTGTGCAAGTGTGGGCATTTATGTATCTTTAACTCTCCCGATAGTTCAACGATAGTATGTGTGCTTTTTTTTCTGCAGCTGCAGTATATCCAGACTGCCGGATTCTCTGAACAGTGCAGAACTCAGCATGGACATGACAGGTAACACACAAAAACACAGGCGTACTGTAGATATTTCCATATGATCCAGCTGTGAGGGGAAAGAGAGTGCCATGTAGATATGGAACATAAAGTGCTTCTTCTGTTTCTTAGCTCCCGTGTTCCCCGGGCAGAAGATGTCGCCAACCAAAGCCATGACGATGAAGGACTATGAGAATGTAAGCAGTATTTACATCATTAATGTTTCCAATTCAGTGCCATACAGTTGGAAAAGTTGTGTTTTTTTTAAGCATGATCCTGACTTACTGCCACACTATACATGTTTTCCTCCTCACTTGTGCTTGTCCATTTAAGGTACTGCTGCAAGAGAAATGGGGAGGAACTGGGTTTTTTTCTACTATGGATTCTGTTTAGATTAGATCACAGCTGTATGTGTTGGATTTATTTCCTTTATTATTTTATCTTTCTCTTATTTTATCTTTCTAGTGTTTTTTGTATTGTGAGAGTTTTACAGGTTTACAGGGCTTGTAGTATTACAAAATATAAACGCATGGGTCATTCAACATTAAAAAATTTTCCCCCCTTTGTTTCTGCTTTATTTTTATTTTTCTTGATTTTTCTTTATCTCTCTGAATTTGTATTATTCGGTTTCTGATCCTCTCTTCTTTTAGTTTCCCCGCCCCCTTCTGCCCCAGATGTTGGCTGGCACACTGTTGTACAGTCTGCAACCCCCATCCACTCTCCAAACACACACACACACACACACACACACACATGCATGTGCACGCACACATGCACACACAGGGGCTGGTTGTTGTCAAATTATCCCCTTTTCTGTGTAGTCTAATTGTACCCTTGTTAGTCATGTTTATTCATGTGTGGTTAGTGCAGTCCTTAAAACAGTCAGAAAAATATTAAATATGTATATGCAATAAACAAAATAAATTCAAATTGTGCCTATGTGACAAAAAAAATATTTTTTATGTTTTGTAGCAAATTACAGCTTTGAAAAAAGAGAACTTTAACCTCAAGTTGAGAATCTACTTCCTGGAGGAACGCGTGCAGCAAAAATGTGATGATTCTACTGAGGAAATTTACAAAACGGTGACAAACACACCCAGACACACACTCACACGTGCACATATTCAATAGTCATTGTTCTTCGGTCTAACAGACAATAACTGAATAAATGAAAAAAATTATAAATGTTCTAAAAATATATTTATGTGGCTGTCTGTAGAACATTGAATTAAAGGTGGAGGTGGAATCTATGAAAAGAGACCTTGCAGAGAAGCAGGAGCTGCTTGTGTCTGCGTCGTAAGTTTCGTTTTTCTCATCCTGTCAATCAAAGCAGCTGTCTACTTATTAGCAATGTTACATTACATGTACAAATTGTGAATTGATTTAAATGCACCTGAGATATGCATGCACATCTACATGTGTGTCTATGTAGGAAAGCACTAGAGAGTTTAGCCAACAGAGATTCTGGGGAAGGCCTGAGGGTACGTGCTCAGAGAGAGATGGATGCACTTCGCGAAGCTTTCAGTGCCAGGATCAGAGACCTGGAGGAGGTGCGTGTGCACACAAATCATACACGCATCATACACAGAGAAGGAGAAATATTATCTTAACTGTCTTTCCTTATAATACAGTATTTAAAAGGAATGCATGACAGTTTTCTATAGGTATGTCAACCATGAAAAAAAATCTCTCCTTTTTTTTATCTAGTCTCTGCGTTGTGCAGAAGAAGAAGCAGAGAAGATGGCTTCCATTGCTGAGCAACAGAAGCTCAAAAATTTAGGTCTGGAGAAAGAACTTGAGGCTGTCACTCAATCCAGACCACTGCATGATGCTGGCTCCGCCCCTGGGCAGGACCACAAACTTCAGCAGACTCTGCAGGAAAAAGATCGGTGAGCGCCATCACAATCGCATTTGTCTTAAAGTTAATTTACTCAGTACTTGTAAAACAAGCATGTTAACATTACACCACAGAAGGCAGCTGGGTACAGTTTTTGTGTTTTCAAAACTAATTATGCAGTTATAGATCAGCATGATTACTTGTGGGCAAAATCAGTAAATGTTTATACTTTAATGGAGAAAATTCTTAGAGAATCCCAAACCTAGTTAGATGAGCTTGAATTTCAAATAGTGAATCTAAAATTGGATATCGTTTATTGGTGAGGGTGCTGGCAGGGTTCCACAAAGAATGTTTACCTGGCATATGCTTCTTAATGTTTATTTTAATTTGTTAATTTCATTTTTTTTAAGTGGGTAGAATTTGGGGATGAAAATTGAGAATTTACCACTTTCGTAGCTTATTCATATTTACCTAATAATTCATATGTTAAAATATCAAATATCATGTTGTAAATTGTCAATTACTATCTGAGACACCATCATTCATCTTTTCATTTTCATGACTTTATATGGATAGCATATCTAAAAAATTAGAATATTGTAGAAAAGGTTTTACTTTTTTTGTAATTACGTGTAATGTGAAGTATGTCAAGCCTTTTTCTGTTTTGGCTTACAGTTTATAAAAAAAAAACAGCACTCAAAATATCTTCAAAAAAAAATCTTAAAATATTCTCCAGGATCAATAAAAAAGGATTTATTGTACTGAAATGTTCAAAGAAAACTTGTTGAGTTCAGTTATGCACTCAGTGCTTATGGGCACATTCAGCCTGTGGAGAGGATCAGCCCTTTGATATTGAAGACCAGGTTGCTTTAATACCAGCTTTCAGCTCATCTTTATTATTGGGTCAGTTGTGTCTCATTTTCGTCTTGACAGTATCCCATGGATTCTCTATGGGGTTCAGGTCAGGTGAGTTGGCTAGCCAATCAAGCTCAGTAATATCATGGTCAGTAAGTGGTAGTTTTGGGAAATCTGCATTGCCTTAAAGCTTGTCAGCAGATGGGAGCATGAAGTGCACTAAAATCAGGTACATGGATGTGTTGAATTTGGACTAGATTAAACACAGTGGACCAAGACCAGATGACATGGCACCCCAAATCATCGCCAACTATGGAAACTTCACACTGGACTTCAAGTACCTTGGGTTCTGTATCTCTCCACTCTTACTCCAGACTCTGGGACCTTGATTTCCTTGATTCACCGACTCCAGTCTCTACTTCTTGTGAAGCTCTCTCCAGGTCTTGAACCAACTTTGCTTGACAGTTTTGTTAGGCCATTGGTCATCCCTATTAATTGGGCAACTTTTCCTACCACATGTTTTTTTTTAAACTTTCTTAAAATATGCTTTGATACAGTAATCTGTGAACAGCTCATCCTTTTAGCAATGACCATCTGTTGCCTACCTACCTTTTGGACAAATGTCAAATTAGCAGTCCTCCTCATCATTGAGGTTGCGTATACCGAACTATATCAAGAGAGATGCTATATTTATACTGTATGAATAAT
This sequence comes from Leiocassis micropogon, assembly GCA_028565275.1. Taxonomy (NCBI): domain Eukaryota; kingdom Metazoa; phylum Chordata; class Actinopteri; order Siluriformes; family Bagridae; genus Leiocassis; species Leiocassis micropogon. The sequence continues at coordinate 1,606,975 of JAOVVA010000021.1, forward strand.
AATTTATTCAAAGTCGAAATAAAATATTCTAATATATTGAGATCCTGGATTTTTGATTTTCAAAGGCTGTAATTCATAATCATTGAAATGAAAACAAAGAAAGGCTTGAAATATTTCACTTTCTGTCTAATGAATCTAGAATGTATGAGATTCCCTTTTTAAATTTAATGAAACAGGGAAAAAAAACCTTTTCCATTATTTTTAGATTTTTGAGATGCACTTTATATTGAACAATATAAAAAAGCAAAAAAAAAAAATCAACATTTCAAGGACTGGAATAAAAATGACATCTTCTGCTTATGAGTATTAGGAGAAGGTAAGGTCACAGTTAAAGTAGAGAGAGAGCACTCAGGTTTAAACCGTGCTGCTTCTCTCTTCTGTAGTGTGATTGAGCGCCTCCAGGAATCCATCAAAAACCAGGACACTCTGATTGGAGAGCTTCGAAAGAATGACCAGGACAAGCCAATCGCAGAGCAGATGATCCAGCTCAACACTCTGATTGGCCAAAAGAATGCAGAAGTACAGGTATTTGTATTGTACACTTAGAGTTAGTATGCATAATTTTTATATACGTAACTGCAATAAAAAAATTTTACTTTTTATAAACCCATGTACATATATGCACGCGCACACACAAAAACCATCCTAATATTGTGCTATATCCGCAGGCTATAAAAGAAGAGTTAGATCGTGAGCGAGAAAAAGCAGACAAGGAAATCAAGGTGAGAAAAATGTCTGCAGTCACTTTAAAATTTCAGAATTACTTCAAATAAGTGTTCCCCCACACCAAATAAATAAATAGGAAACAATTAAACATTGCTAGGTTCTATTCCCGTTTCTGTGTGCATGGAGTTTGCATGTTCTCCCCGTGCTTGGTGGGTTTTCTTTGGGTACTCTGGTTGCCTCCTACAGTCCAAAGACATGCAGATTAGGCTAATTGCCATTCCCAATTGCCTGTAGTGTGTGTGTGCCCTGTGATGGTTTGGCACCCTGCCCAGGGTGTACCCCGCCTCGTGCCCTAAGTCTCCTGGCCCCCCGTATACAGGATAAAGCGGTATAGAAGATAAGTAAGTAAGTGAGTAAACAAACTTTGTGGTGGTAGAGATTCAACAAGGTGCTGGTAACAATTTTTTTGAGATTTTTGTCCATACTGACTTGATAGCATCACGCAGTTGCTGCAGATTTGTTGGCTCTGCTCATCCATCATGTGAATTTTCCATTCTACCACATCCCAAAAGTGCTGTATTGGATTGAGATCCTGTGACCATTTGAGTAAAGTGAACTCATTGTCATGTCCAAGAAACTAGTTTGAGATGTGCCAGGTAGGCTGTGGCAGTTAAATGATGCCTAAGGGACCCAAAGTGTGTCAAGAAAATATCTCCAACACAATTACACCACCAGCAGCAGCCTGTACCGTTACCATTACATTGCTGTAGGGTGCATCCATGCTATCATGTTTACGCCAAATCTCACCCTGCCATCTGAATGTTGGAGCAAAAATCAAGACTTTTCATGTCATCTTAAACTGGCGAAGTAGTTTTGCTATAATGCTGTTTGGCCAGACACTTATTGGGTTGAATGTGTTTGTATGCATGCATGTGTCTGTCTCTGTGTGTGTGTGTTTGTGTGCGCGCACTTGTGGATTTTAGCTTGTGGATTTTACTTTTCTTGCAAGTAGTTGCTGATATAATTTGTAATAAAAAGTATGTATTAAGTGAACTAAAAAAGATCATCCATGATTAATCCATTAATTTTCTGTTTTATATGGAAAAAAATCCCAGTTTTCTTATGTGATCTCACACTTTTGGTTCCAGTGTGTGTGTTCTTGTTATTTGGGAACAAAGACTTTTAATAAAGCAATATGTTATTATGTCAAACATATATGCAGACATGAACACTGTAATAAAAGTTATGACTAAGCTTAGCTTAATGTTTGTGAAAGCTTACTGCTTTATTATCCTGTGAATGATATGTACTGTGTAGTTAACCAAATATTGAAGTTTGACGTCCTGACTTAAAATTTGACAAATTCTGTTAAAAGTCAATCCAAATATTGTCTCAGAGAATGTTGAGGTGAAAATAAAGCTTTCCTTTCCTGGATACTTGGGTTAGAAGGCAGGGGCTGGATTAGTGTATGTGTGTGTGTGTGTCTAATGATTGGATTTGTGTGCATGTGTGAGGCTGAATTAGAGGCTTTATTCCACTCTGCAGCTTTAGCATTCTACACTTGACTCAGAACTGAACAGGTAGAAGAGATGAAATGGCAAAAAAAACGAAACAGCAAGAAAACATCATTATTCAGGAAAGGATTTTGTTAGATCTTCAAGCCACGTGTAAGCTGTGTGCACTGTTTGGTTTCTCGTGCTGGAGTAACTTGTCTCAGTTGCCTGTGTGGTCATGTGGGAATTGTGTCGCATTTGTGGTGACCGTATATCAGGTGCACAGTGCCGATGGTTGTCTGGTAAATGTGGAAGTTTACGGCCTGCCATGGTTCTGGCTGAAGTTCTGGGTTGCGAGCTTCATTGAGATGGGAGCAGTGAAGTGTGTGTTCCTGCTGGAGTGTGTGGTGTGATGTGACATCGCCCAAGAAGACCTGCAGAAAACACACTCTGCACAGTCTCAACAGCTGCAGCGAGAGACATCCAGACTGAGTGTGTTAATAATGCAGAAATACTGGCGGAATAACTCACCAGAACAGGATTTGTGTAAAACGCATACAACTGAAACAAAGCAGGAGTTACAGAACCAGTTAGTGTGTGATTACAGTGCTGAACAACTGCAAAAGCGAACATATCGGAAAGGTGAATTGAAACGAGGCAAAGCAGCGTAAGTGGCCAAAAAGGCAACATAATAAATTGCAGCAACGTCTCACGGGAGGAAATTCAGGGAGCACACATCCTGAGTCAAATATCAACGCTGCAAAGAAGAGCGGTGGCCAGTGTCGGAGAATTAACCAGACTCAGTTAAGCCGCAGTGTCTCACTCAGTTTTGGGCAGAGTCTTATAACACAGAACTCTAAAGTGTCAAGATTTAAAGCTGAACGTTTCGTCGAAAGTAGAGTTCCTACCCGAGGCCGTGAGTATTCAGAGCTTGTTCACAGGAAGTGCAGTTTATTAACATCTAACAGCACCGGGTTGTACAGCCATGCTCAGGCCATCGTTACCGCCTCACAGCTAAGGCAGAGGCAGCCACTCAGAGGCTCTGTGTTGCCTTTGGGTGAGTTACTGCAACTGCTGCGGGACGTTAGGCCTCGCCCACTGCCATGGACTGCGGGCACTAGAATTCCCATTCGGTTAAAACCGAATGGTGTGTTTGGACATGCCAACATGGATCAGGCAAGACTGATGAGGGCAGAGCAAGCTCTAAGAGAGCTGGAGGAAGAGTTTAACGATGAATATCTGACACTAAAACTAGAGGTACTATAGGTGTGTTGTATGTTTGTGTTGTGGTTTAACAGACCTTTAGGCTTCTGTATCATACTGTTAGCATAGATATAGCAAAATAATTCAACTTATTGTAATACCCACATTAATCATGTCAGTTGCAATTTTCCGAAATCTCAAATATAATAAAAATGATTTTTCTTTCAGTTTATTTAGAAATTTTCAGGAATAAAATCATGGAAGTAAAAAAATTCAGTAGGATGTATTACAGTATATAGGATGTGTGTTCTTATACAGTTGTTATAATGAACCTTGGGAGAGACTGTAATCTTGTAAGCATCTGTTTGTTTGTGTGTCGTAGGTGTGTGCAGTGAAGCAGGATGAGCTGAACCTGCTACAGCAGAAGACCAGACAGCTGAGTGAAGAGCTTAACTCCACCAAGAGCAGCAGTCAAACATTAAAACACAAGCTGGAGGAGATTGACAGAGAGAACAAGGTACACCACATTCATGCACTCAGTTTATCTTTGAATAAACTGAATTCTTTTGAATTGAACAGGCTTTTAAATTGTTCATATTGGCCCACTGGTGTAAAAATAAAAGCATATTTAGGAGACATAAACATTCATGCTTGTCTGACACAACACTGAAGTTCATCTCAGAACTAGGGCTGGAACTAATGACTGTTTGTCGATTGTTGAAACAAATATTGATCGTTTAGATTATGAATTGCGGAATTACTTGTTTTCCTTCTGTTTGAGATTGTTTAAAGCATGTACTGACTAGCAATTAAGACTGTTGAAGATAAAAACAGAGAAACTAATTAGTAGGGTGGGAATCACCAGGGAGCACCCGATACGATATTGTCGTTGTTTTATCTCGTTTTTTTAAGTCAGTAGTTGGTGATGGTGTTTAATATTGATTTCCTTCCTTTGTACCCCTCAGACCCTTTCTGGACAGCTTGAAGAGAGGGAGAATGAGTTGGCTGCAGAAAAGAAAAACGCCCTAAAACGGGACAAGACCATTCAGGGCCTTAGCATCCTCCTTAAAGAGAAGGAACGACAGGTCGCAATTCCCCTTCCTTCAGACAAAACAATCTTGAAAAGCGTCAATATTTGCTGTAATACTGTTTCTGATTACTTTTTTTTTCTTTCTGTCTGTCAGGTGGATGAATTGTACGGAAATCTAGAGGAGAAAGATCAGGCCTTAACCAAGGCCAGGGAGGCTCTTCACAAAGCCCAGCTACAGAAATACCAGGTAAATAGAATGTGATGCTTTTACTTCTTAAATGGTGAGGCATATGATGTCTCCATCATTTAGATAACTTGCTTAAATAAAAAAAAAACTGTTTGCCATACCACGACACTGCTAACAGTCTATTTTTTGCTTAAGATTTTTTATATTTGTTTGGAAAGCAAGTTAGTTATTGTAATCTCTTATAGACAATTTTTCTAAAGTACATGGTCTTGGCATCCATGCGTAATTTCTGTAGTAAAAGTGCAGCTGTTTGTGTGTGTGTGTGTGTTGCAGGGTGGTGAGGAACAACAGGCCATGATGCAGTCCCAGCATGCTGAGCTGTCTCGTCTACAGGCGGAGTGCCATTCGTCCCTGCTGGAGCTTCAGAAGTTGCAGCGTGCACTCAGCAGCAAAGACGCACAACTAGAGCTGCTGCAACAAGACAAACTTCAGCTGGAGAATGAGCTGGAGTTGCTGCAGCAGTACAAAAGAAAAGGGGACAAGACCATTAATGTTCGTATACCTTTCCACACACTTACTGAGATACAGATTAGACCTGGTCAATATGATGACCACACTTCTGTATTGATTTAGAACAATGTTTTAAATTCATAATATAAATAAAGAGAATTGTGTACAGTGTTATTACGAGTGCCGGCAACTTTTATAATTCCACCATTTTCTCCTTTTGTGGGGTTGTTAAACATATTAGGATTATTATTATAATACATTTTATTTCCAATTATAAAAATATCACTGCAAATAAAAGTGTTGTAGCCAGAGTATGTCATTGTGTGCACATGTGTGGGCACCCCACACCAAATAACAGTACATATACAGAGTCAGCCGAAAATGTATACACACCAGGAAAAAAAAGTAGTATGATTTATATTTGTATATTATTCATATATATCAATATATAATGTATAGCAATAAATTTAGTATTCAAATATTTATACAAGTCTTTTCTTTCCTGAAGTGTGTATAATAATAATAATTTTTTTTTTATGACTATTTTGTTATTGAAATGAAATTAAACACTTGGGTGGCCAAATGTTGCATAAAATTGTATATATGCTTTTTTTTTGTCACTTTGTTAATTATAAATGTTAAAATGCATACACAGAGTTCAGAAAAGCATATACACGGGATCATGTGAATTGTAATTTTTGTTATTGGGAGTCTTTAGCTCCTTTAAGCCATGTACTGAATGAAGCTGTATGTGTTGTAAACTAGGACCTGCAGAACCAGCTGAAAAAGCTGAGTGGAGAGCTGGCAGAACGCGAGAACCTTCTAGAAAATCAACGGCAATCTCAGCACGAGCTAACTCAAACGACAGAACATAAACTGCAGAGCACGATACAACACCTGACAACTAACCTCACAAAGAAAGAACAACAGTTACAGGTAAACACACACACAGTAAAATTCACCCACTTTTAATCCTATGCTTTAATTAATCAGCGTCTAGATAACAGTTGTTTGCAAATCTACAGAGCAACCTCGTGACTTAAAAAAAACAGCCATATTGAATGTGTGGTCATTTTATAAATAGAATTTCTTTTTTTACATTTTTTTATTTAAGTCATGTAGGGAAAAATGGGTACATTTCAGTAAATCAGTAACTTGTGGAACTTTTAGCATCTATTACGTGAAAGTTTTTTGTTTTTTTTTCTGTAGGAATTTAACTCTATATTTTCTCTCTCAAATGATTTTGATTTGACTTCAAGCCAGTTTTTCTTTCAGCTGTGCTGTTACAGAAAATTTATCAACACGTCTAACAATCAGATTTGAGAATAAATAACACAGGATTTGTGTTTTTCATTTTATCTCTCTCTTTCTCAGGACTACATGAGAATGGTGCAGGACCTGGAGCAGGATCGAGCTTTAGCTGGAAGTGATGTAATGCTGGCCAAGCTCAGAGAGAAGCTGAGGGAAAAAGAGAAGGCCCTGGAGGTGCTGCTATCATTTCCTCAATTTAATCCTTATAAATAAACTCTGGAATATAGGAACATGGGTACATGATAACCTCTTATATAAACTAAATAATTATTTCCTTCTTATTTGGGTCTGTGAGCAGAAAGCACTTGAAGATAAGTTTGTGGCCGTTGAGGAAAAGGAGAATGAAATTCATCTCCTTCAGCTGAGCATGAGAGAAAAGGAAAGAGATTCGGAGCGCCTGAAGAACCTGCTTGCACACAATCAGGAGACTGTGAATGTAAGTGCTCAACATTATAAAATTACAATATTTAAAATATTGTCATAAATAATTACATTATTACAGTAGAATATAATAAGACAGAAGCTATGTATTATGATTGTAACAAAATCAACCAGAGCTAATTAAACCTTAGTTCTTGAGCAGAGAGAGGTAATGTGCCACTCGTGGGGAGGGTTGCCAGGTCTCAGCTAATTTTATCCCAACTGTCTAAAAGAAATGACTTGAAGCTAGCTCAAAATTTTGTCTATGTGTCTTTAAATACATTTCATCTAAGTTATATCCAGTTAAACTGTGTTGTTTTTTTGTTTTTTTTGGTATGTCTGCAGAGCTTTGATGAATTATTGAAGGAGAAAGACATGGAGTTGCAGCAGCTGCTGAACTCATTGAAAAACTTGCAGCGCTCCAAGCAGGAGAGTGAAGAGAACCTGCAAAGAGCTCTGAGAGAGAAAGATTCCATCATCCAGCAGCTCCAACATGCACTGCAGCTCAAAACTAAAGACATGGAGGTAACACTCTCTTAAAACAAGTGTTAAATATATGTCATATTACATGCAGTATGACCTTACACCAAATGTCAAATTATCATGAGTTTATTCGATTTACACCCTGGTCAAAATTTGTAAGTTACTCACCCTTTCTCATTCCTCACAATCTCGTCCTTTCTCTCAGGACATGGCTAGTACAGTTCTTAGTCATTCAGAGTCTCAAGGACGTGATGTGGCAGAGCAGATGGGTCAGAGGTTAAAGGTTACAGAGGCCATGTTGGCCGAGGCAGTGAAGCACAGAGAAAGGCTAGTGTGTGAAAACCAGACTGCTGTGGAAAACCTACTTGCCACCATCAGTAGCAAAGACCAGCTGCTGAAGGTAAATGGTTACAGTCATAATATCTCCTGTACACACCGAGTTAGGTAATAAAGCATGATGGATTATACTGTTATAGGGAAAAAAAATCAACAACAGCATTAAACAATCATTAAACTTTGACACTCTGACTAAGGCTGTATTTTTATGTATGTGCGTGTGTGTTCATGTTTGTGTAGGAGAGTGCTGAACGACATACGCGGGCTCTTGCTGATCGATCAGGAGAGTTGCAGGATCTGCGCAGACAGCTCGCAGAAACTCAGCTGCAACTCAGCAATGCTCAGAACCTTAGCGCTGCACTAAATGAGAAGGACCTGCTCATCAATGTTAGTCGTTTCAGTGCTTTTTTTTTTTTCATAAATGTTTGTTTTGCTAGTTGAGGAATTGGAATTAAATTAGGGGTAGCCAAAGAGACCCAACTTTTCCGCTTACATGGTGCTGTGGAGGATTTTATTTATTCAACGGAAAGACCTATTCATGTCTTGGGTTAAGGCAACAATTTCATGTTATAATTGCTCTTGCTAGGAGGAAGGTTATAAAACGGTAGACCTTTTTATTCAGGTTGTTGCAGTTGGCAGTTAAGTTTTTCTTCCCTTACAAATGTCTTATGTCAACAGTATTTGTTGTAAAGATTCTTTGACTTGTTCTGTGGATCATTTCCACCTTAATAAGTTTGTTTGTGTGTACAGAAGCTGTTGGATCATGCTCAGGACAGAGATCCCTCTCTAACTGAGATAAAGGTGGTAGAGGCTCCTCAGGTGGTTGAGCTCAGACATACCATCAATGTGCTACAGCAGAGATTGGAAGAGAAAGAGGGTATGTGTGGTGCCTAGTAATAACCTTTCATTGTTCATTGTCTTTTTTTGGTTGAATAACCGAGATGACGGTTATTTAGTGTGAGACGTTGCAAAGTATCAGTGTAAATACATTAGCAAAAATCTGCTGAAATTAACATTCTATTGGGAATTCTAAGTGCAAGTATGTCTTTGTAGCTGAGCTGTCTCAGCAGTACAGTGAGGACAACTTGGAGACATCTCTTACAGTCAGTAAGAAACCTGCTATAATACTGAAGAAAGAGCTTGCCCAGAAAACAGATGCTCTCAACAGTGCTCTGAAGAGAGAAAACAAGCTTAAGGTGCGTGTGGGAGTCTGCACTTCTCTAGCAGAAAAATCTATTACGTTTCTGATATAGATTATAACCCTATACATAAACAAAATTTTGTTTTGATTATTTTTTGCTTTTGTCTGGTAGATGTCTCTTGCTGAGATTCAGTCCACTGTGTCAGAGCTGGAAGGCCAGCTAGAGGGCCAAACAGCCAATCTTCAGTCTTTTAAATCCACAATCAGTACTAAAGACGAAATTATTACTGTGAGTACGAGGTGGATTTTACGTCATGGTTTCTCTATACAGTTAAACCTTAATCCAAAACACTAGTATATCAAAGCAAAATGATGGAAACTCAGACGATTTGTTCAACAACTCAAAAATATCCATTTAAAAATGATCAATATAAAGTAAATATAAAACAATTTACCTGCACTATACTTTTAAAAAGAAGTGTTGCTGGTGTAAGGAAGATGAGAGAGATAGGAGCAGAGAAGGAGGAGGGTGTTTATTAGGATGACTTTCACTAACGGAATCACTGCTATCTGTTGGCTCACTGGGTTCTTTTTCTTTTGTTGCGACTTTAACAAGCAATCCATCCAATGACACTTTGTTTTGCCTCCTTTGGTGGATTTAGCGGAATGTGACATTGCATTGTCACTAAACAGATTAATCTCCGCACTGCTACAGCCTTTTCAGCTTTTTCTTCAACTGTTTCTTTGTTGTTGCGCCCAAAAAAAAAAAAGGCTTCACACGCACACACGTGGTCACAATGCTATAACAAATAGTATACGCGCCACAGATGTTGACTATATGAATGAATCACACACACTGAGACCGAGCATGGTGGACAGTTACCCACAATCCTGGGCGTGAGGGAGAGATCAGTTGTGATCACGTGGAGCAGCCAAAGCGTATACATACTACCTACTCGTATTGCAAGACCTCACTCATTTATCAAGTTAAAATTTATTTTAAAATTTTGTTCGTCTTGCAAAAACACTTGTAGACTAAGTTGCAGGCAATCCAAGGTTTTACTATATATAAATTCTCACATTTACACCAAATGCTATTTTGCTCATAACATGACCGTTTTATTTAGATGACTATAGCATTGTCACATAAAATGCTTGCATTCACTACTTGTGTCACCACACAAATTAAATATAAAATCACATCCTAGTCAAGATGAGTGTCTATTCCTCTTTTTTGAGTATTGCTATTGTTAATATTTGGCTCTTCTGTAGGAGCTACAGCAGCGCTTGGCCCAGATGGGGTTGAGGCAGTCAGCTATAGCCGTCGATCAGCACTCCCCCGTGTATGGGGAGGAGTTCAGCTTCCGCTCTCTTCCCCAGAGAGAAAGAACCATTATTGGAGGAGATAGACAGCAGCAGGTACATAAACAAACATGAGGCATTAAATGTAGCATAAATGAATGCTTCTACAGTGAATAAGTGACAAACCTTTTAATCTCAGCAGGACTTATCGCTGGGTGACCTGTGCTCAGAGCAGGCAGAGCTCAACCACATCCTCAGGGAAGAGCAGCAGATCTACACCAAACTTGTTCAAACGATCAAAGAGCAAGACAGGTGAATCATCCTTGCTAGTACAGTGAACACAGTATCCACTTTTTTTTTTATATGCATTCATTTATTCGTTCATCATCTTTACCCAGCCGTGGTCATGTTGAGTGGTCAACCAGTTCCAGAGCACCATACTCAAAATTTTTGCACAAGCATTCACACGAAGAGCCAATTTATGGTAGCGAGTTTGATTGCAGACATGTTGTCAGAAGTGGGTGGAAACTGAAGAACCCAGATTATGTTTACAAACTTCACACACACTAATTCTAGCGCATGATTGAGTAAGGAAATCTAAAGCTGTTGAGGTAGCAACACTACCTGCTGTTAAACTGTCTAGCACCTCCTAGTGACTAAGCAGTGAAGTGGTAAACTCGGTTATGTATTTTTCTCTATCCTGTTTTAATTAAGATGTTCTGGGGTTTTTTTGTTTATTTGTTAGTTTGTTTTGTATGTGGAAGTGACTTGTGACTGTGTAGGTTCGGATTTTTTGGAAATTTATTGTTCAATTATTTAGTTTGTTATGTAGGATTAATTAATATGTTTGATTTAATATGTATTTTTATTAATTTATGTCTTGTGTTGTTCATATGGTCTGAGACACCTTGTGTAACACTGTGCATGGTTTGCGCACGTTTTTTTTTTTTTTTTTTTTTTTTCCCCTTCAGTGCTCAGCGGCTACATGCATTACAGTTGGAACTTGCTTCTGTGGCACTTCTCAGGCAGCAGCTGGAAGATGGCGTCCGTAACAACAACGAGCTCCGAGAGCAGCTGCGGCAAGAAATCCAGAGAGTTAATCAGAGAGAAGGTGCAGTACAGAAAGCTCAAGGACAGTCGATTACAGAGTGCATCTTGACAATAGACACCTCGGAGGGCCAGTCAGAATGTTAGGACAGACCTTTTAGCATTTAGGTTACACTGAATTAATTTTTATATATATATAAAAAAAAATTTTTATATATATATATAGAGAGAGAGAGAGAGAGAGAGAGAGAGAGTACAGAGTACATCAAAGCTAAATGTGGTGAGGATACAGCGACAAAGGGTCACATTGGGTTCCACTCTTGTCAGCCAGAACCTCAGTATCTAAACCTACAGTTTTCCCAGGCTTATTAAAACCAGACGGTTACATTTTGGAGAAACATTGTATACTGTAGTTCTGATTTTGTGCAATCCTTTGATGTTGGATGCATTCAGTATTTTGAGAAAGTAAAAAAGTTTGTTGGTTACATTACTTTTTCAGTCTATTAAACAGTAATTATTAGGGCCTTTTCCTGCTATGCCTCTGCTATACATGTCTTTCCTGCTTTATCCTGGGTTTTTGTTTGATGTCTGCATTACATCCTTTTCGATTTGTTTTGGATTCTTCACTGTTTATTTACTGTTTCTTTTCAGTGTCCGTATTTCTGTTCAACATTGTGCTTATGATCTGTATGCATGTTAACACTCTTTATTAATCTGTCTTTCTTTTAGTCCCTTTAATTGAATTTCTTTATATTTGTCACTATTTATCTCACTCTCTAACTGCTTCCTTCATCTGCTTAAATTAGACATTAAATAAAATGTGCTTTTGTGTCTGTGTCTGCCATACTAACAAACACGCGCACATACTCATTGCCCAGTCAAGTATAATTGACCTGAGGTCCATAATATACTGTCTCAACATACAGTTTCTCTTATCCTGGTCCATTGTTGCTCGTGTTTCCACATGCAGAGAGGGATTGGGTTAAAAATTAAAAATCATAAGTACCACTTTCAGATTTCTTCACGAATACTAAACATGGGACTATAGAGATTTGCATGTGGGACATATGCAGAGATAAAAATATAAAAGCAAGTTTCCATAATTCTTTTGTGCATGTCTGGTTTATTCCAACATGACCTTATCTTAATATACATATATCAGACAGAAGGAAAATTAGGAAAGAAAACACGTCAAGAGAAAATAAGCGTCCGAAAAGGGAAGTCCTGATACTTGCCATGTCGGTGTGTGACTGCCCACCACCTCTTTAAATTACATTACATGCTATATGACCCATCTCACCCCCTTTTTGTGAGCGGTATTGCAAATACATAAAAAATCTTAACAAGCCATTCTCTTTCCCAGACTAACCCTTTTAATTAAAACAATGTTTTGTGAGTTGCCTATTTAAGAAACAAGGCAGAACTTATGAGCTGTTTTATGGATAGAGGTGGAGTACATTTAATTTCTATAGTGTTTTGCAGTTACATTATTATTACAGATACGATTTCAAATAGTTTAAATGACAGCCTCAAAAAAGACACACAATCAGGAGTATTTTTAAATCATACCAAATACATAGCTGTTTTAAGTTACATTACAGATTTTAGAAGAGTGTACACTCATATGTGTATATGTTTAGGTGCAGACCCTGCAGAGCTTGAGAACATGCGAGATGCTCTAGAAGAAGCTCAGCGTTGGAACGCTTCTCTACAAGCCAGACTTGGCCAGATCCAGAGCAGAGGAGGAGGAGTAGGGCAGGCCAATGACAAGGGTATGCATACATTATGATAAATCATTAATGATGAGGATGTTCAGCAGAATGAATCAAGAATAGCAGGTTGTCATCTTACTTAGAAGTCCTCCATCCGGAAGAATTTCAAATCATTTTTAAATATCTGTGACTGGTCCAAGGCAAACCTTCCAAAAATGCTATATAAATGTCCCATGTTTTTTGTTTTTTTCTTCCAACAAAAAAACTCCTTATAGTATTAATACAATAATGTATTATAACAAATTTATTGTTATAACGCTGAGAGCTTGAACATTGGTACCATTTACAGTGGTAAATACATTTTTGTCCATTTTATACATAACCATTATGACCAAACAGAGCATGAAGACAGTTGGTTAGCTATGGCTGAAGAAGAAGTACTCAAGTGGCCTGCGAATAACCCCAATCTCAACCCCACTGAACTGGGTTGAGATTAATTAAATTGCTGACTGCATCTCAGGCCTCAACCAACATCAGTCACTGATTTCATTAATGCTCTTGTGGTTGAATGTGCACAAATCTCAAAAGCCATGCAGCACAATCTAGAAGAATAGAGATTAATATAACAGCAAATGGCCACTAAATCTGGAATCGGAATTTTATATAGAACATGGGAGTGCTGCTAGTTTTGCCATTAAGTGTATATACAGTGAGAAAAGAACGAATAGTGACTGGTGTTAGTTCTTGGATTTTCTTGGATAATCTGTCTCGGCCCTTAATGACTGAAATGCCTCGAGGTTGATGTTAAGAGTAATCTGGTGGTCGTTTCAGATGACTCACTGAGTCTGATTGGGGAACAGACATCCTATATGAGTATATGTGTAGGGGAGGGGCAAGAAGAAGAGCTACAGCATCTATCTGTGGAACAACTCAGACTAAAGGTGAGCTTCACATCATCATTATAAAAAGCATAAGATATTAAACTATTGACTATCTCTTCTTTTTCCCAACTTACCATTCAATCTCAATCATAAATATGTTAAGTTTTATTAAAATTTTTTCTCTCTGACACAGTTTTTTCTGTATTTGTCCTGATCTTTTTATCTCTCTTTCTTTTTCTCTCTATGTCTTTTTCTCATCAAGGTCTCAGAGCTACAGGCAGTAAATGCAGAGCTGCAGAAACGGTTGGCGCTGGCAGAGAGTGATGATATGGGTGATGCTAGGAGAGAGTCACAGGGCCATCATGACCTAATTGGATTTTCACCCCCCAGCAAGGTAATTAACAGTCAAATTTAACCTTTAAACTTGACACTCTATTTGTAAACAACTTTTTATTTATTTTTATTTTGTTACTGTTATTTAGCAGGAGAGAATGTTGCACGCTCCCTGATTTCATAAAACTGACATCTTCTTTGTAACATCTGTAGATTTCTTAATGCTTGTCCTCTTTTTAATCCTCTTTAACTTTTATCCTTTACCTTCTGTGTTAGTTTATAATTTAGTTCATGAATGAGATCTTGACAGTCTGTGTGTGTGCATGGATTTCTCTTTGTGTGTTGGGTTGGTTTTCTGTCTAACTCACCGTTCTTCCTAACCTAATGTTCTCTCCTCTCTCTATCTTTCTGGCCTGTTTTTCTTGTCCATAACCACCTGCAGCCTCTCCATCCAGCTATTATTGTATGCTTTCTTTATATTATTTTTCTTCATGAGTTTTTTGTTCTCAAGTCATGTGTTACCACCCATCCCATTACTATAGCAGCAGCAGGAACTGACCAGACCACTAGCTGTTAATGCTAACGGGAGACTAACCTCCCCCGGTGTAAAGGTAAGGGGGCGCTGTCACTCTTTGCGATAGAAATAGTCTAACACAAGTCAAAATTCTTATAAAGGCAAAGTGAAAGTTAATTTGTTTTATATTATGTATTTTGTTATAATTATTTTTGGACTGTGGAACTAATCATCAGAGTTTCCATTATGTCTCGTCATTACACTTACCTTCTAGCTCTGCCTAATAAATATTTCAGGATACATTGTAGGTGCTCTTTCTGTACAATTAATGATTGGATTCTGTCTGTTGTTTTGCACAGTAGTAGCTACAGCTGTGTTTTTGATGAACATGTTATTCTGGTATTTTATTCCCAGGAGACAGCTGATGAAATTTTTAAAGCTCAAAGAAGAATGGCAAGTTCTCCCTTGCCGAAGAAAGATAATGGAAACTCCTCATTTGCTCAGATACCCAAGGGTGAGACTGAGCAAGCAGAACTTGCATCTTTACTTGAAGACTGTGGTGCAGAATCTGTTCCTCAACTCCGGTAAGCATTCTGTAGGTTTTAAAATTGACCATGTTGGCAATTTAGTCAATATTATAAGGATGAGGTATTTTTGTGTTGCAAAATATATATATATATATATATATATATATATATATATATATATATTTTTTTTTTTTTTTTTTTTTTTTTTAAA
>JAOVVA010000021.1:1622948-1633098 GCA_028565275.1 Leiocassis micropogon
TTTAAAGATTTTTAATAGCAGGCACGCACGTTTGCATTTTCACCCTCTCTGTTACAGGAAGCAGATAAATAAACTACGATCAGAAATGTCAAAGCTTGGTGTGCTCTTAAAGGAAGAAAACCCAGCTGAGTTCAGAGAGAGCACAGAAAGTTCTGGAGATAATGACAAGCATGATAACCTGCACCAGACTGTGAAAGTCCTTCGCTCAGAGGCCCGAAGACACCGCAAAGTTGTACGCCTGTTGAAGGCGCAACTACAGCACAATACACAAGCAAATACAGACAGTAAGCCAGGGGTTGACACAAAACTGCTTGACAGCATGGCTCAAAAGATGGAGCGTCTGCGGGAGGAGTATGAGATCACTCAGAGGCATGCTGCCAGTCTAGAGGACAGGATAAAGGAGATGCAGAGCGGAGAAAGAAACGAGGGTAGGGATCGAGAAGAGGAGAAAGAAAGGAAAAAGAAAGGCAGACCCGACCAAAACAGGAAGTTGAACAAAAGCCTGAAGCATGCAGTAAGTTTTAAGTCTCCGTGTACAGTATGTCTTTTTTTTTTTGTGATAAAACTCTTTCCAAAAATTTTTTTTTTGTTTGCTCTCCAGTGAACACTACAGTGTGTGTGTAAAAATTGCATTATGACAAACATTGGCCAGTAATCTGATTATAGGAAAAGTCCAATTGTTTGTTAGCAATTAACAAATTTCTCCTGCATCTTATACACAAACGGACTTGTATGGTGGCCCACAACACTTAAATTCTATTAATAAACAGATTTTATAATATATGCTTTAGGGATGTAAATCAGCAGGGAACATCCGATTCGAAATATCGCGATACCTAGGTGCTGATTCGATTTGTTTTGCAGTTTTGTAAGTATCATGATTTTATGAATATCTCAATTTAATATAAAATTTTTCTTAGATTTTGTTAGACTTCTCAACAAACCTTGCGAATAATTTGCTCCTACCAAACAGGATGCTGTGCTGCCTGCGAATGTGCGAATAAAAGTAAATCACCTGCAGGATTATAGAGGAACTTCAACATTTTACCACCTGAAATGCAAACATATGTAAATAAAATTATAATGAAAAACATTCAGTAATGTGACAATACATGAATTTTCCTCATAAAAGGATTGCGATACGTAACTAAATTGATTTTCCCCCCACCCCCATCTCCAATATGCTTAGATATTTTGAGTTCATTTATGTTGTTATTAAACCAAAAATGATTGACTACATTGATGGAAAGGCTTTCTGTATAGTTAATGTTTATTTAACATTTATTTAAGGAAACTCTAACTCTGTTCCTTTAAGTTTTTCCTCAAAAAAAAGTCTGCAGAGACACAACACTATATGCATTTTATTAGTAGCATTATGACCCGCATTTGTGTTGTCAACTTCAAGAGGATGAGAAAAGAGAGGTTTTGAGGAAATATCATAACATAACTGATAACAGGGACTAACTTTTATGGACATTTAGCAACATCTGTTAATAAATAAAAAAAGATTTTTAATTTAAACAAAAATATATAGGAAGAATTAAGCACTTGTAGCAGTCAGTTTCTGTCATTGATTCGCCTTGAGCATATCTTTGTCATTTTTTTTCTGTACATAAGGTATTGTAGTATGTTGTTTTATTTTACTGCAGCACTATAATCTTTTTCTGCATCTAAACACACTTCACCTCACGTTTTGTTTTTTGTTTTTTTTGCAGGCGTACACCAAATCACGTCTACCAGTAGCAGTGAGACCCACAAAGCAAAGGGACAGGAATGAGCATGAGACAGAGGAAAGTACTGAGCACTTCAGCACAACAGATTCAGAGCAGCCCAGTGTAAGGAGCAGAGGCCTCAGTGGCACAGTACTTCAAAGTTCTCCAGGCAGCAGCTTAGATGCTCTTTCGGATTCTGATTCCAGACGAAACACACACCCTGAACAGACTGAACAAAACTGTAACGCCAGGCAACATTCGAAAACCGTGTCCGACTTTCCACAATCAGAACTCTTATCTCAGTTGGAGTTACTGAACCAGGAGTGTCAGGAGAAGGAAAGCCTCATCTCCCAACTGCAATTTCAGATGAGGAATTGGGAAGGTCTCCAAGCTGAGCTTCAGGAGAAGGAACGGATCAATGGACAGTACCTGGAAGCCTTGCATGCAGCCGAGTCCACAATTGCTTACCTTACAGCTTGTAACCTGGATTCTGAAAGCGGGCTGGGGCAGACTGGGTTGGGATCTGATCCATCACTGCAGCAGCAATGCACTGAGCTTGAAAAAGATGTGCAGGAGAAAGATCAAATCAATGCTCAGCTGATAGAATGCTTAAACATGGTCGAGACTGCCATTGCATCACTGATCTCAGCTGATATGCCTGTAAGCCGCTTCTCTGGTCAGAATGACCCACAAGCATTGTGTGACAGGCTTGAGGACCTGCTCACCCAGATCAAGGCCCTACAGGAGCAGAAAAATACTTCCACTGGCACTCTTAAGGAGTTGCATTTCCCAGATGGAAGTTCAGTATCAGACCTGCAACGCCAAACCGAGACCCTTCAGGAATCACTGTTGGAGCAGTGCAGGCTGAATGCGGAGTTGCAGGAAAAGCTCAGGACTGCAGAAGAAACTATTATTCAACTGTCTGCTCAACACACCGGTGCTACCAAAGGCCAGGAACTGATTTGCAGCCACAAATGTGCAAGTCCACAACAGGAGACGGTACATGAATATGAAGAGGGACAGCACAGACTGGCTGCATGTCTGGCTGAGTGTATTGCAGCAGCAGAACAAGCAGTCGGGTCTCTTGCAGATTACGGTTCAAGGTCCGATCAGCTCTCACATGCTCCTGAAATATCGATTAACACTGAGCTTGAACAGAACTTTGACAGGCTTCAGAGGGCACTTTTGGAAAGAGATAAGTTTGGGCATCCTGGCAGTGCAGAAATGAGCCACAGCACTATTGTGGGTCCACTCCAACACCAACCAGTACAGCATGCCTTACAGAGTTCAGGTGTTGCACAACAGAAGACAAGCACCCCGATTTCCCAAGGACAGCAGAAACAGGGACAGGAGAATATATCAGAATCATGGGATCCTGATCAATCGGGAAGTCCACACCTGAACCTCCACAAGAATCTCACATTGCTTGTCCAGATCTTTAAACACTATGCTCAGAAAGTTTGGGAGCTGGAGGAGGCGCTTAAAGTTGAGCAAGGACGAGGCCTTAAGGGAGGTGATGGGCAAAATACTGAGGATGTTGCCCAGTTGAGGAGCTTGCAGAGGGCCCTAAAAGAGAAGCAGAAAATGTGTCAGAAGCTGGAGGAGAAACTGGCTACAGCTCAGTCCATCATTGCTCTGCAGGGCTCATCCAAGAGGGACAAAAACTCAGAGCGACGCAAAGGTAAGAATAGACTCACTTATACAGTATTTGTACCCTTTAAATGATGGGTCAACTGAAAAAAAAGCAAGCATCCGATGTAATCCAAATATAAACTACCCTGCTGTGAATAGCCGTTAAACACACATTTGCTAATTGGCAACTGTTACCCGTCATGCATTGTTAATTACATTAGCATTTTGATTTGTTGTGGTTAGCAGTGGTTAACTTAAAGTTTAATAAAATTACCTTTAAAAGCTGAAGCATGCTAAATCATTTTATTTTATAGGTCTCTTAGGCATACACTCATGATTAAGATACTAAAGGGATAGGAAGTTGTGTTTACACCACTATGTAAACATGTAAAATGTGTTAATTAAGTATAACCACAAAGCATGCTCTATGCAATAATTTGGAAGCTGGATCACTCACAAGTCGTTGCTGCTTTCACCTATGCCCGTGCATCCTAGCACCTCACGGTGAATGGGATGATAAAGGCATTCAGGTGGATGCACAGGACCTCGGCTACGAGACAAGTGGAAGGAGTGAGACGGAGGTGGAAAGAGAGGAGGGCAGTAGTACAGGTAGACCAGAAGGAATTGGCACTAACTCCTCACTATTTCTATTTCACACTTACTCTGGGAATCTGATCGCTCTAGCACTTCTTCAAATCATAAATCACTTTTCAGTCACAGAGGTGTCTTTTAATCTTTTCAAAGCAGGGGAGTTTTTCAAGCACGTTCAGCTGCAGATGTTCCACCTTTTCAGATTCATAGCCGTCATGTGACAGCCGGTATCGAATATTAAATAAAAATGTAATAGATTCTTTTAAATGTGTACAGAATATTGCATGTTTTAGGCACTCTGCATCTCTGTTGCATGTCGTGGTGCATGTTAAAGAAATAATGAAAAGATTCCTAATACTGCATCGGTTCTGCATGCCTTGTGGAGCTGAATCAAACTTGTGTGGTCCACTTCTTTGGTTTTCAAACCTAGCTGTTAACTGATCTCATTTTTCATTTTCTGCCTTCCTGTTGTAACAGGTTCAGACTAATGGTTTTCTTTTCTTTCCTCAGAATCCACTTACTTGAATTTGAAATGTGAATTGTTAATGTATACCTGTTGTGTGTATATGTTTGTTTCGGGCGTTGTGCGTCTCAGATGTAGATGGTGTTGTTGGTTTGGACCCCGCTCTCTCTGGATTCACCTCGGCAGACAATCTGGACACTACAGCATCCAGCCCGTCTTATCCAAGTTCACCTGATCTTAGCTCTCCCCGGCCACACGACCCAAAATCTGGTCCCAAATCTGCCCCCGCTGATGAGCTCTTGCAACTCAGGGCACAAGTTGAAAGTCAACATAAGGTCATTGCACATCTCCGGCGACTGCTGCCCAAGAAATATCTGACTTCCAAGGTTCTGAGTGTGACCTCTGACCCTGCAAGCTGTGAGGAAGAAGAGGAAAGTGCAGCAACGAAGGCTCAGATTTCCCATCTACCCACTGAACTGGAGAGAGAGCATACAATCAACAGGAGTAATTGTAATTCTCCATCCAAGTGAGTGTGAGAAAACTCACCAATGATTCGTTGTCAGAGTATACTGCACATTTAGGAGAATATTTTGTTTTAGCTGTCTGTTTGGTTATTTAAAATAATAGACTGCATCTTTACATTCATGCTTTTTTTCACTGGGATGGATTACTTTGACAACAATGTAAAAAAAAAAAAAAATCCTACAGTCACTGTCCTACTCTCACCTCACGCTTACTGTTCTGACCCTGACCATGCTTATGTCATCCCGATGCAGATTTTTGTGTTGTAGAGAATGTGCTCTCACATAGTGCAATGGAGTTCATAATTTTATTTGCCCTGTAGCTTTGTCTGGAGTCCTTTTCCGAATGTGACCCTCTTGTGTCCCTTATGAACGTAACAATTATCCATTGCAGTGATTTTCAATAAACTGAAATTTGTGTGCATAAGAAATTTTTAATCCTAACCAGTTAAACTGATCAAACGAATTTGGGCACAGTACGGATCACATAGTGTTATTACACCCTTAAATTTTTTCTGCAGGATGGAGTCTCTGGTCCAGTCTCAAGCACGAGAGTTGTGTGAGTTGCGTGAACAAATTAGAGTCTCGCGTACACTCGGTGTTCAACAGCGCAGGCAGCTGCTGGAGCTTCGAGAGGCACTAGAGGATCTGATGCAACCCAACGATAGGCAGAGCACCCCATATGCAACACTCCAGAAACACCTGGAGCGGAGTCTCGGCCTATTCGATAAACTGGATCAAGGTGAGGAAATGACAATACACAAATTGGAGATGGTGATTCCGGTTAGGGACTTAAATCGCAATTGAGTTGCATGTTAAATAGCTCATGACCCTTTTTGGACTCTTGCGTGACTTGAGTGCAGCTGTAGACTAAATATATACTTGGATTAAAAACATGTAAATAGAGTTAAGACAACCACCTTAATGCAGTAAACAAACAAAACTTGGCACTTAACACATGCTGCTCAAGATTATAGTGTAATTTATAAAGTGCTATTCACTTGCAGTTTTCAGCAGTTAAGCTGTTATCATTGTGTGCTTGTCCCTGTGAGGCCACCCTGTTGATTACTTTGCAGCAGCAGCATGCCACACAATGTTTTTACATTGCTAATGTGCTAAATTAAATCCCAACTAAAACTGTTATAGTTATCATACAAGTTTTTAAAATAAATGAGGGTGCACATTAATCTTTCTCATCGCTGTCTGTATAGGTGTATATGAACAGGACCTCTATGTTTAGTTTAAATGTTATATGACTAGTTCTTGGAAAGCTATAAATATATGCATCTTTGTTAAAAATAGATTATTTTATCATAAATGTCTGTAAAATATTTATTATTTTTTTTAACCATTTAACAAGATTTTCATTTAACCAATCACATTGTTTTTATTTCACCAGCAGACTCTTCTATAGAAAAAGACGAGCCTCTAAGCCGAGAGCTAGCTCAGAGGTGAGTCCCCATGCATACTGTATGCATGCGAGAAAAAATAAACACACCTGACATTTACGTCAGGTTCACAGCATAGGAAATCCTAGAAATGTACATATTCTTTAACTCGTATACACAAAAAATATTTCTAATTTTAGCCCGTCATGTCACCACCAGTGCACTTCTTATGCAGGCATTTCAAAAATGGGTTGTGTTCATATGCATTATAAATGTATGTCCCAGTCTTGGCAGCTACTTTATGCCCTGGAGAGATGTAATCCATGATTGTGGAAGCCTTTTACATCACAGCAATAGTTAGGTGGTACCTGCTAATTTTAGCCAGTCAATGCCTTTACTAAACAACATTGCTGTGTCAGGAAGCTTGTGTGGCTGCTGGAGGAGCTGCAGTGGCTGCGTAGTCGGCTAGACCATGACAGAGAGCAGCACCAGTCGCAGATCACCTATTTGTGCAAGCAGAACCACAACCTTGCTTTATCGACTAAACAGCATGCACATCTGTGAGTGGGGCTGACCCAGCACCATAGCCTGAGTGCAGTGTGTGTGTGTGCGCTTGGAGTTCACTATTCTTTCTTAGTCTTGTTTTTTCTTCTATTTTTAACATATTTAAAATGTATTCTTTAATTACCTTGATCTCTACGAGTATGAGGAATGAACTTCTAATTTCATTACAATACATGTCTCTCCCCAATGCGTGCTTGGCCCATATTTTTTTTGTTTGCCCATAAGATTTCTTGGGGGGCATTTAACCTCTGGATACCACTACCTTGAATTTGAAATAAAACACCCAAGATGTGAGCGAAGTCAAGATTTTCAGCTGTAATTCAAGGGGCTTTCCGAAAGCATGGCATTAACCAACACCAGTTTTCATACAGACACATACATCTTGGGGAGGCTTATAAATAATGAAACAAATGGCTGACAAGCAGTTGCATGACCAGGTGTGGCCTGTTTCCTTGTTGCTCCATGACAAATCAAGCATAAGATGCCTGGGGTAGTTCTGAAACATCTTGAGTGTTTTGTTTGAAATTTAATGTGTGTACACATGCTAAATACCAAAAGCAAACCTAATATGAGCTATTCTGTCAAACTGTACCATGTTGTTTTTTTACACTATTCCGTAAGTTGGTGTGATGTGTCCCAACCTGCAGTAGAGGGCTATTCACACTTTAAGCAGATTTTCAATTCAATTTATTAAACAATGACATCCCATACATTTTATCCATTCATACTTTCATTTAATGTAGATTTTTGGTTTCAAAAACCAAAAATCTAGGGCAGATAATTGTAGTGTGGATTTTCTGAGCTGTGGTTCATGAGCATGGTTGTTTGTACCAGCTGAATCTGGATTCACGAGCATGTGTGTAGTAGCTTAGATGTCTTTTGATCAGTTGTTTGTGTCTGTGTATGTCAGGTTAACTACAGAGCTTCAAGAAAAGGAGAAGCTCATTCAGCAGCTAAAGGATCAGCTGCATGGCAAAGTTCACAGTATGAATCAGGATTTGGAGTCTGAGATGAGTGACAGGATGTCTAACGACAGCACTGTTTCTGTACACGATAGCCTGCACGAGTTTCACACACCCACCTCCAGGAGAGCAACTGAAGGTATCACTCACCTTTACACACAGCCATAAATGATCTAAAGAACAAATCCTTTCCCAGTATATTTCCCAGAACTCTGTCTGAAATCCTGGCTTGGATAGACCTTAGCATTGTGGATAACGTAGGGATGTATCAATATTGATGATGGATTTGGGTATATTTCTGACACTATGGCCATTTCTATCTATCCATCTAGGGACCCATGTTTCCAACTAGGGACAGTGGAGGCCAATGGTGATTACCATTGTGTTTATTATATAGAACCTCAGGTCAACATTCACTCACGTATTCACGTACTACAGCCAATTTGGGATCACCAGTTAGCCTAATCTGGATGTCTTGGGAAAACCGGAGTACCCGGAGGAAACCCACCAAGCAAGGGAAGAACATGTAAACTCAGTGCACACAGACACTGAGGGGGGAATCAAACTCGGACCCTGGAGGTACAAGGCGACAGTGTTAACGTGCCACCGTGCCACAACTATGGCCATTTATGTATAAAAATTCTTAGATAGGAACGTCTTGTATATCTTGGATGTAGTTTACAATAAAAAATAGCAAAGCAGACTGTAAACATCCCCTGAAAATATTAAGTGAGGACCTGATATTAACTTTGATATATTAATTGGAATCATATTAATTTGAGTAATCAATCACTAAAGATATCTCAGTTGAGGAGTACCCAAACATACATATATTGCATTAATCATATTGCAAGTTGCAATTTATTATAAGCAATATTAAAGTCATTTAAAATAAAATACTTAATACTAGACTAGATACTGGGCAAATGTCAAATATTCTGCTTTTATTCACTTTTACAAAAAATTTTTTGCTCTGAAAGTTGCAACGTTTTCCTCTGGTTATTGAAATCTAAATCAGTGCACCAGTTGGTGTAATTGCACTCATTTTTCCCATTACCTCAGTTTTATGTGTCGCATAGTCGTCCAAGTGATGAGAATAGTATCCAGTTACAGTCCTTGAAAATATATTATTTACCAGGCCTATCAGGTTTAGCCTCTTATTCCAGAGCGCCCTGGTATGTGAGCGTGAGAAGGCCTAAACACCCTTTCAAGGCTTACATCTCTGCTAAAACCTTGGTTGGATCAGGTAAATAAAGAGAATTTTTTGTACTTTGAGCGCTGTGTACAGCTGAGGCTCTCTTTCATTCTCTTATGAAGTAATCTACTAGGATTCCTAATGCTTCATCAGCCAGTGGTTAGTCAGGGCTGGGGCTGATAAGTTCAGGTTTCTGCTTAAAACTAGAATGATTGCGTAGAGAGCCTGTTATCAGAAAGGTGCATGAGCTTGTTTTAATCATAGATGTGCTTTAGGAAGCTTCAGTCTGCAGGACAAGCCGGAGATTGAAACTTCCTGAAATTAGGTCTGTGAACAACCCAACATTCGACAACTCTGGATTTCAGTCTAGATATCACTATTATCTGGCATATTTTGTTTTAGCATGTAAGAATGGTCGGTCTGTCACAGTGTAAATTCTAACAAAACTAACATGGACTATATCTTGACCTGACTTGGTTGATTGTTATCAGCTGCTAGATTTTCAGTGTGTATAGAAGTGTCAGACATGACTATATATATAAAAGTTATATTCGCTTTTCTATAGGCATGAAGTCATCCAGTGGCAAGTGTGTTCCTGACGCTGAGCCCCGACCTTCATCTCTTTGTGTGGAAGGTGACTTGAATAGGTCTCATAGCGATGAGGCAAATCTTTTTACTCTACAGTGTGATAATGGCCGTCTACAAGAACAACTGAGAAAGAGTGAGGAGCTTAATGCCACACTGAGGAGTGAGCTTGACCTCACTCACTCCATCCTTGCGCACACACAGAGTCAGAGCACCACGGAAACCAAACATGCACACACTCAGAGCAGCTCATCAGTTACACACTCCCAGAGACAAGCTCCAGACAGCCAGCAGGCTCAACATGAAGCAGCCCATGCAAGCATCAGCCCAGGTGTGTGTGTGTGTGTGTGTGTATTTATATATACAGGGGTTGGACAATAAAACTGAAACACTGGCCAATTTAGTGTTTTCATGGCTAAATTTAACCAGCCTGGTGGCCAATCTTCATTGATTGCACATTCCAGTAAGAGCAGAGTGTGAAGGTTTAATTAGCAGAGTAATAGCACAGTTTTGCTTAAAATATTGCAATGCACACAA
>JAOVVA010000021.1:1633198-1644366 GCA_028565275.1 Leiocassis micropogon
GAAGTTGAACATCTCCCATGGCCTGCACAGTCACCAGATCTAAATATTATTGAGCCACTTTGGGGTGTTTTGAAGGATCGAGTCAGGAAACGTTTTTCTCCATCAGCATCACCTAGTGACCTGACCACTATTCTGCAAGAAGAATGTCTCAGAATCCCTCTGGACACTGTGCAGGACTTTCAGGGTATCTGTCCTTCCCAAGACGAATGGCTGCAAAAGGAGGCCCTACACCATATTAATGAATTATTGTGGTCTAAAACCAGGCGTTTCAGTTTCATTGTCCAACTCCTGTGTGTGTGTGTGTTTGTATGTATGTATGTATATGTATGTGTATATATATATGTATATATATATATGCTTCTTTTTCTTTTCCTCTCAGATTTGTTAATGGAGCACCTCCAGGAAGTTCGAGCTCTACGCCAGCGTCTGGAGGAAACAATACGCACTAATGAAAGACTCCGAGAGCAGCTAGAAAGAAAACTTCAGCAGGCTGAGAGAGACCCAGGTACACCCTCACACACACATATAATGTACAGCAACTCTAACATTTAATGCACATTTATTAAGTTTATACATTTTATTTCTCAGCAGATACACACATCTTTATTTCTGGGTCACAAGATTCGACTAAGCTGAATAGCGATGTGCGTTACCTTTGGGCTCAGAACCACGCGCTTAAAGAACAGCTAAACCAGGCAGCCAGAGGTATACACCCAAGAATATTTGAGTCCACACTTGATACTGTTGTTTTAGAATATAACGCACACAAAATAGAACAGGACTAAGTTAATTAACTGTGAATGCATTTTGTGTGTTTGTGAAGACAAACAGAAGGAGAATGACTGTTTGAGGGAGACTTTGTCCAGGCGCACTGCCAAACTTGAGCTCAGCAGAAAAGAGTGTGAAACTTTGCGTGAGGAATGCGCACACTTGCAGAACAGCCTGTTCAGGTAATAAATATAGTTTTTGGGAGAGCATTTAGTGACGCACCTACAAGTTTGGACTACGGGAGGACAGCTTGTTTCCTCCCACAGTCCAAAGGCATGCAGATTAGGCTAACTGGTGTTTCCAAATTGCCTGTAGTGTGTGAATGAGCGTGTGTGTGCGTGTATGTGTATCCTGCTATGGATTGCCGCCCCCACGACCCTGAATACAGAATAAAGAGGTATAGATTATGAGTGGATTTACTCACATGCTTATAAAAAAATGATGTGAAATATGGCCTTGGTTACTGTGGATAGCCACCAAAAGGCCCAGAGATTCTAAAAAGGGATGTGCATCTTACAGTGTGGTAGTAAACTACTGAGGTTTCTATTAAATATTGTCTGTGACTAAAATAATGGTCTTTTTGTAGGTTGCAGTGTGAGCAAAATCTCCAAAAGCAGCAGTTGGCAGACACACAACAGCTTCTACAATCCGTACAAGTTGAACTTCAAGTGCACGAACAGATCAGTAGCTCAATACACACCCACACAGGTATAATATACACACAAACACACAGAGATCAAAAGGGGGGTACACTATTTATGTATAACACGTCCGTGTATGTCTAGAAGAGGAGCGTGGTGGTTCTGAGTCCTCTGAAGTGGATCTAAGGGAGTTATTGAGTGAAGTACGGAGTCTGCGTCTGCAACTGGAGAGAAGTATCCAGACCAACACAGCACTGAGACACAAACTGGAACAACAACTACTCAGCCAACCAGATCCTCCATCTACTATTAACATCAACTATCTACTCTCTCAAGCAGGTATACAAACACAAATCCATATCTGGTGGTAACTTTAAATAATCACATTAAAACTGATTTAGTCTATCAGACATTTTCGACTGCTGTCAAGACATCATCACTTGTAGCGTACTCTGTGCATAACAAGTTTATCACATAGGCACCAATTAGTTAGCTTGTCAAGTCACAATGCATGAGACAGTTAAAGTTGATAATGGAGACAAGTTTTCCATTTTCAGTCTGTTGCATTTCACTGCATATCGTACTGTGTATGACTGTATGACAAATAAAATTTGAATTTGATTTGAATTTGATTTGATTTACATCAGCTCTGTTTCAGTCCTCTAGGCGGCAGTGCACCTCTTTATTCTGTAGTTCTGAAGTAATCTTAGGGTGTTGAGAATCACCTGTACACTTTCTTGATTTTGTGAGAGAGCTTTCATCAAAGTGACATGATTGAGTATCAGTAGTAAATATTCATGTCATACAGTCATTGTCATACATCATACACAAGTTGTACCGTAAATTTAATCCTGTCCAAAATATTGAAAACACCACACAACACAACATATGGCAGGGTTTGTGCTCCATAGCAAAAAAACAAATCGCAGATATGCCACGATCATTTTTGTTTAATAGCTAGAGACTCTGCCTTCATAAAACACAGCTCAAATTTAATTAGTGTTATTAATGGCATATTTTTTCCAGATTGTATAGAGAAAGGTGGCTTAGTGGTTAGCACTGTTGCACCTCCAGGATCCGGGTACTCCAGTTTCCTCCCACAGTCCAAAGACATTAGGCTAACTTTGGTTTTCCCAAATTGCCCGTAGTGTGTGAATGTGTGTACGCGATGGATTGGCACCCATGTACCCCACCTCATATCCTAAATCTCCTGGGATAGGCTCCAGACACCCACAGCCCCCTCACCCCTCCCCACCCCAACCCGTGATCCTGTATACAGGAAAAAGTGGTATAGAAGATGACTAGATGACTTTATAGAGAAGTAAAATATGGAATTGCGGTTACAGACCTTAATGAGCTGTTAGAATAAGGAAATTCACCATGGACCGTGGCTAAAGAAATGAAAAACAGCTGAGTAGAAACAGGAGCCGGTGTTTTGACAGAATGGTTAGAAATCACCTGAATGAAGCAAGATTTAAATTTGGGAAAGTTAAATGAAAACCAGCTACCAACATCTAAAAAGAAGAGAAGGAATCATGGATTGTAGATGACTGCATAAAATTATATTCAGTGGTGAATCACTAATCTGTTTTTCCAAGAACATAATTCTGAATTTTCATCTGGTGTTACTCTAATGACACATATAAACAATCAAGTTTCCCCAGTCGTTTATGATCTGAGGTTGCATGTCAGCTTAATCATAAAATGTCTGAGTTTTTTTTTTTTTTTCTTTGCCAAAAGGTAAGCACCTGAATGATCATCCTCTAAGTGTATGGATTCCATTATGTTTTACCAGGGGTTGTAAACCATAAGGATCTGTTGATCTGGCAGCTTGATACTCTGGTCGGTGCTTTGAGTAATCTGTGGTTTTCCGCTCCACGTTGTCACTTTTCAGCAACTCTGACCAACAGTTGTGCTTGGCAAGCAAGTTTCAGTTTTGATATGACCCCTAAAATTTTCCATGTCCAACATTACGTTGTTTATATTCTGTATTTGTTTGTTATACCATAGTGCGGCTCTGCTGTTATAGCCTCTCTCTTTGTTTGTCAGATGAAGGAGTTAATTCAGAGATGCTACGCCAGCATTCACACACAGACCTGTCTAGCGTTGCATATGGTACATTGTTCTGTTTTGTGAATTTGCATGTGAAAGCGCATGAACTTTTTTTTTTCTCCTGTTATGTAAATTTTTACCTGCATATGAATTACAGGTTAGCTCCAGTGAAACTGACAATGCCTTTTCTCTGTGCATGTACATAGACAGTGGAAGCTCTGAGCAAGGTGGTTCTCCGACTTTGTCCCGCCTGGTTCCCGGTCACAGACTGTGGGCAGATCGTCACGGGCGTCATGTTCTAGGCCTTATAGAGGATTACAGCGCTCTCAGCAAACAGATCAGAGAGGCCAAAAGAATCACTGCAGCCATGGATCAACAACTGCAGGACAGGGTCAGAATACACACGAACCCACACACACACACACAAAAAAAAATACTAGATTAAACTACAGGATTAAAATAGACACATACTATTTTTTTAGCAACACGCAATATTTTTGCCTTAAGATAAACTGGGAAAGTTCATGAATTATACATATGCATGTCCAACATGCCTTCTGAGGCAATTTTTCACCCGCTTTACTGTATTGTAATTTTGGCCCATAGTACTAGTACGTACTAGTTAGAGGATATTGTTTTTAGTAGACACTTTAATGCATTTCTGTAGGTTATAAACGGATAAGATGTAAATGGTCATGGTATTCCTGATGGCGTGTTAGTGGCACAAATGTTTGCAGTGTAAAAATAAACATTTTCAGTAAATGATTAATGAAATTTTCTGCATTCCTGATGAGAATGACTGTGTTGCCTCTTTATTGAGTTAAAATTCAACTTAATTTTGAGTCTCCCAGTAACTGAAAGAAGCTTACAGTTTCTGAAAGAGAACCTGGTGTTTAAACCTCCCAAACTCTATACAAACGCCGATTATGTGACACAGTATTAGCTATATCTGTCAAGTTGTGAGGTAGATTTATATGACTAAAGCTCTTGTCTACACATGGATAAGGACTAAAGCAAAACAGATTATTTGAATAAAGTTTGATGACAAGGTTTTATTAATGACAATTAAAATACTTAGAACTGATTTCATTTTTCTCCTTTTGATAATTAATTCACAAATTTCCCCAAATCATCTTAGGAGTAAACTCATCTATCGAACAGGATCAGTGCACACATTAAAGACACCTTACAGGACGGAATAAATACATAAAAACACACACATTCTTTATATATATATATATATCATATTTATTACTTTATATAGAAATGATCCTATTTTATCCAGCCATATACTGTATATATTACTGCTTGTGCATGTTACTACTACAATTGTACATACTTTGCACAGCCTATTTGTATTATTTCTATTATTTCATATTAATGATTAGATGTGTGTGTGTGTGTGTGTGTGTATGTTAGTTTGTGGAATGTGCAGGTTTTTCAGGCAGTGTGAGCACCATGCAGCAGGTGCTGGAGGAAGCTGGGCGACTGCTAAAACTGCTCTGGCGAGTATCACTTCCTGCAGGAGACCACACACACACACAGCAGGTAATAAACACATCCACACATTTTTCGTGTGTAATAACAAATATGTGCTTTGTACTACTTATGAAAAGCAACATTTGTATCCTGGAAGTCCACCTGAGTTTGTAAATTCTCACTGATGAAAATCTTGATTATACAGAAATTATACTGTTCAATTTGACTTATAAAAGTCATCACTGGGTGGTTTAGTGCAGAAGACCTGCTTTCATTTCATGCTTTCTTTCTCATTTTGTCATTCCAGCTCTTTAGGGTTATTTTATGGGCAGGAATAAAACTGCCGTTAATGAGCTTGGTAATTTAATTCTAATTGGTAATCATTAACTTATTTATAAATAATGCAAATGTGAATATGAAGAAAATCAGCATGATCCACTGATCGCCTGTAAAACCATTTACACACAATTGTACTTAAATATAGATAATTCATACGTGTTGTTTTTAGTCTTTTGCCTAAAACATACATTTTATTCTTGATATTTCTCTCTCTTTCTGTCCATGTCCCTTGTTATATTCCGGTACAGAATGAAGTGTTGAGGAGTGAGATCACTCAGCTTAAAAGCAGACTGTCTCAGCAGGAGCGGATGCTGACTGGAGCTGTCAAACGTCTGCGTTCTACCAATCAGCTCAAAGAGGGTATGGAGCGGATCATCATCGAGCAGTGTAAGGCATACATCCCAAAACGCGTGCAGTCCTGTCTTACTCCTGTAATGGCGTGTCTTACTCTTGTACTCTTGTTTTTGTAGTGTCCGTGACTCACAGAGTGTTAAAGAAAGTACGTGGAAACCTTGAGGTCAGTTAATGATTCAGCACACTGTTTCTTACTTCTGTTTTCACTGTTTATTCTAAAACAGTCCGGTCCAAACAGAAATCAGTTGTGGGTTATTTGTAACCAACTTGAGTTGACTGAAACGGTCACAGTGACCATGTAAAAACAGACTTCCCCCAACACACAACGTTGGTTTCCTTTGCCCGAATGACCTTTTGGTGAACCAGATTGTATTTAACTAAATGTACTGGAATATAAGGAAGATTTATAACTGTTTAAGAGATCACCCATCACAATTATTTTTTAAAAATCTACCACATTTCTTCCTTTTTTTATTTTAATGGTTGTGCACTATCTTTCTAGGTTTTGATATTATGTTTTGCAGTCTTTAACCCAGTTTTCATACTTTCAGCAAGCTTTGCATTTTTTTAGCTTGATGCAGCCCAATAATGTGACCCTGCTGAAACAGAGTAACATCTTTGCCACAAACACAGGCTTCTGACTTGCTTGTTTAAGAAATAAGAAGCTACTTACTGCATGATTCAGGGTTTAATAAAGTTATAGAGTTGAATTATATTAATCACTGCAATAATTGTCCAATGGAAGGCTTTTAACTATTTTCCTAGGTACATTCAAGTGATTACTTGTCATTCTGTATGAGGTGTTACTACAGAGGCAGTAACGCATTAAATCAACCTATTATTTGCATTAAAACCAAAACTATGTTTGTTGTTATGGGACAGCTCGCACTGTGGTTCCATCTTTTATTGCTTATAAACTGCCTACCCATGTTTATGCATTTAGCAGTTGATTTGAGTGAAATCACATTTCCTGGACTAGTGTCAACACGTGTCATGCAAAGAGCTAAAGCATGAGGAGCAGTTCTCTGACAATAACCCTATTCACACAACCAGTTCAGCATGGGAAATATCGTGCATTTTCTGTTACGGCATTCGGTATAAGGGACGCAGAATAAGGGAACATTGTTGTCACAACTTTAAGCTAAGAGTAGGGATAGTGGTGGGGTAATCTGTGTGAAAAGGGAGAAACCACACCATTGCAGAACGCGGGTCTGATATGTGATGTGGGTGATGAGCTATTGGGGGATTTAAACACCAGCAATCTTTTATAGAGTAGATCAGACCCACCTGCTGAACTTGAACAGTGCTAATGCTGTGGTTCACTGAGTTAAGTAATTCCAAATCCAGTCAGCTGCTTTCGGTTTGTTCTAGCATTATGAGATGCAGTAAGATGTAAAATAACCCTTTTTCAACAAATCTTAGTTTCTGCATAATAATACAGCTACAAGAATTCAGTTTCGAACTCTCAAGGTTTCTTCCTATTGCCATCTCAGCGAGTTTTTCCTTGCCACCGATGCCCCCAGCTTGCTCATCAGGGACAATCTGATCATTTTGATTCATACATGTTTTCTCACATTTCATCGTGTATAAATTGTGTATACATTTCCATAATTTTCCTTTGCTTGTGTAAAGCTGCTTTGCGACAATGACCATTGTTAAAAATGCTATACGAATAAAATTGAATTGAATTAAATTGAATTGGGCGGCACGGTGGTGTAGTGGTTAGCACTGTCGCCTTGCACCTCCAGGGTCCGGGTTCGTTTCCTGGCCAGGCTCGATTCCCGTCTCTGTGTGCATGGAGTTTGCATGTTCTCCCCGTGCTTGGTGGGTTTCCTCCAAGTACTCCGGTTTCCTCCTGCAGTCCAAAGATATATGCAGGTTAGGCTAATCGGTGTTCCCAAATTGCCCGTAGTGTGTGAATGAGAGTGTGTGTATGTGTGTGTGCCCTGCGATGGATTGGCACCCTGTCCAGGGTGTACCCTGCCTTGTGCCCTAATCCTCCTGGGATAGGCTCCAGGCCCCTCACGACCCTGAATACAGGATAAAGCGGTATAGAAGATGAGTGAGTGAGTGAATTGAATTGGTGACGCTAAGACATAAGAGCCAAAGGCGGGATTTAAAAACAGCAGATTTGTTTCAGCATAGTTTAGAGAATTGGGAGACGGTGAATTCAAAGCACAGCATTTGCTTTTGGTAAGTGGTGTAAATGTGCATGGCTAGCACAAAAAAAAGAAAAAACCTCAACATGGGCCTTTGTTTGTTTGAAAGCAGTGGCTTTGTGGTATTTCTGACTCATGTGTTATACATCACACTAGACACCGCTGCTGTTGTTTTAAACATCATGTCTCGTTTGAGACAGGAATCATGGTGCACTTCTTAAAAGCACACACTGAGGTGTAAGAATTTTAGAAACTATGGATCTTTTGGACTCTTTTAAAAACAAATGTAAATAAATGACTGAACTCTGCAGAAGGGTGCTTTCAAATATGCAGAACATCTGGGGTGAAGGAAAATCTGGTTTGTTTACCCCCTCCTTTGTAATTTTTGTTCTTTTCTCTTTTTTTTTTCTTGGACCACCAAGCCGACATTTATTTGATTTAGGTGGTCTCTTTCTGGTTCCACGTGAACTCTAGTGTAATTCAGTTCTGAAGCCAACTAGCAGCAACCTCACAGCTTTTGGGAGGTATTTTTATTCATACCAAGTGCTAAACTCATTTGAACTCAACAAGTAAAGACACCCTAAGAAGGCTTGTAATAAACACATTCTAATTAAATGAGCGTCAATTTGGACTTGTAATCCCAGCAGTAGCGTCGTGCAAAATCACTGATTGTAGCTTCTATGAAATCACTTTATTATGTAGAGTATCCAGCATGGTGATGCTAATTTTTCTTTCTCTCTCTCTCTCTCTCTCTCAAAACCTATATCTGTACCGTAACCTCTCTGTTACAGTCTAAGTATTTCAATGTTTTTGGGATAAAAGACCTCCAAATGGAAGGTTAGTTGTAGCGAATATTCATATGTTAAGAGGTATTTGTGGTGATGTTTTTTTTTGGTTTGTTTGTTTTTTGGTCTATTTGCATTAGGTTTTCTCAATTTGCATGATGTGCAAATAGAAAATTTTAAAAAGCATGTGCCCAGACTCTTACTATCTTGGCATTGGTTTGAAGTGTACATGTTTGCATGAAATTGCAATTCATTTAGCTAAACTATTTGCTCATTTAGGCCAGAGAAAAGCTTTTATTGCCCATTACATTGATCTTTATTCATTTTATTTCACAGCCTAATGTGTTATAAATGCATATGCATGGGTATACTTCATCTTGTAAAACCAAAAAAACTTTTTTAAACTTTATTTTCCCTCCCTTACAGGAAATCCCACTCAATGCGCAGTGACCAGCCAGCAAGGAGACAACCCTTCCTAACCCGCCACCTTCACCCTACATATTTATGACACTCAAATTGTCAATCATGTCTGCTCCCTGAAGCTAAAATGAAGGGCCTTTCATGAGAATCTTTTTCCTTGAGAAAAATATTCAGTTTGGAAGACAGCAAAGGAACTTGCACAGTTGTACAGAGACGTTTCTCTAGTTTAATATTGAATGTCTTTTAGATTTATATTTAATGCGTTTTTAAAATGCTACTTGCATAGGACCTGCTCTTGCCCACTGCCTGTTTGCTGTAATTTCATATTTTATACTGTATTCATTGGATAAGTGATCTGTTGTTCATGTAAGAGGCCTAAAGGTTGTGGTACAAATGCATTAAAAAAAAGCACTCAGCACTGATTCAGTATCAAGTCTTTCATTTCAAAAAATATATAATTTTTTTTAAGCCTTTAAAAGTGATTATGCTGAACCTCGAATCTAAAGATGGTTAAGTCTACAGTTAGAATACTGAGAACTATAAATATATACAGTACTCAAGGTATTTTTAATCATATCTACCTTCCTGATCTGTAATGATTATGGTTTCCGTAAACAGTCCTTTTAAAACTTTTTCTCTAATAATGAAAACAGCAGACATGTTTACTCCAAATTTACACAGGAAGACTTGCATTATTGGACAGTCATATATTCTTTATACTTGTGTTTTAGGAAAACAGTTCAATTAAATCCTGAAGTATTTTGAGATCTATATCTGTAAATTCATCCTTCAGTAACTATTTTTATGCAGCAAGCAAATTGAGGTTATTCACTAAATTCACATTTGATCATTCGTGTTCAATAGGCACTTTTTCTTGAGCACCTGTGGGTGAGAGGCAGAGGCACAACAAGGATGGGTGGACCTGTGGAGTTGCAGTGCATCCAGAAAGTATTTATAGCGCTTCACTTTTTCTACATTTTGCTGTTACAGCCTTATTCCAAAATTGATTACATTCATTATTTTTCTCGTCTTCTCTTGTTTGACCATGATTATATATAGATTGTATATAGACGTACACCTGTCTATATACAGTAAGGTCTAACAGTTAACAGTGCATGTCGGAGCACAAACCAAGCCATGAAGTCCCAGGAATTATCTGTAGACCTCCAAGACAGGATTATATCGAGGCACAGATCTGGGGAAGGTTTTAGAAATATTTCTGCAGCATTGAAGGTCCAGATGGGCACAGTGGCCTCCATCATCCATATATGGAAGAAGTTACCAAACACCACGACTCTTCCTAGAGCGGGTCGCCCACCCAAACTGAGCGATTGGGGGGAAAAGGGCCTTAGTCAGGGAGGTGACCAAGAACCCGATGGTCAGTCTGAAAGAGCTCCAGCTTTTCTCTGTGGACTTTTTTTTTTGTTGCTGTTGAATTGAAGCACCTTCTTTGGTGCCAATTACAGCCTCAAGTCTTTTTGAGTGTAACGCTACTAGATGGTTGTACTTCTGGAAGGTTCTCTCTCCACAAAGAAAAGCAGGAACTTTTTCAGGCTGATCATCGGGTCAGAATTGTCACATTGTCTTTATGGGGTATTGTGTGTAGAATTTAGAGAATAATAATAAATTTAATCAATTTTGGAATAAGGCTGTAACATGACACAATGTTGAAAAAGTTAAACGCTGTAAATAATTTCCGGATGCACTGTACATAGCGATCCCAAATGAAGCCTAAATAAACACAGGAAAAACATGTAGAATGCTACATATAGTCTGTATAAAAATACTAGGCAAAGGTTTATGAAATGTGCCTTATGTGCTTAAATGCTCAGCATCGAGATGCTTCAGCCACAGAAGCTTAAATATATAGTTATATAAAAAGGAATACTGTTGGAAGAGTTTTTTTTATAATTTAATTTAAAAAGTCAAAACTATGTAGTCTTAAGTTATTACTCACATGGAAATATTTCAAGCCCATGAAAAAAATCCAAATTCAAATTATTTGAATATTTCATTTCTAGCTTGAGTAAATTACTATTCATACAGTTTCAATTCTATTTATCTCTGAACACCTGCTGATGGACCGTCAAGTGGGAAACAATTCTGAATATATTTTTTTAGAATAATCTGTGTTGTAGGAGCCATAAAATAAAATAAAAAAAACTTGGAAC
>JAOVVA010000021.1:1644466-1657251 GCA_028565275.1 Leiocassis micropogon
TTGATGATGATTTAACTGCTGATAGAAGTAGCAGTACATATAGAGCTATATTTTTTGTTCTGAAATGTTCCTAAAGGGCCAAGTCAATCACCCGACCCCAGGAATTAAAATGGGATTTGGCAGGTTGGTGAACCCTAAAACCCAGCATAGGAAAAATGACTCACAGCAAAATTACTCCCACATTGATTTGCAGGGGCAGTGCTAGACATAAATCTATACTAGGGCACAGGCCCCCACTTAAATCACACTTTTCTTTCTTGAATTCCTGTTGCATGTATGAGATGAGCTGGAATGTGATACTCAAACTTAATAAATTAGTATATTTTAAAGGCAAAGGATAATTTCGCGACTTGAGTCACCAGTTTAAAATAAAGTATAGCCTACACTTACTCACTCAAATTCTAGAAACCACTGTAAGTAAAAATCCCACCAGTCCATCCGACCCCAACAATCATGCCATGGTTAAAGTCATAGACATCACACTTTTCCCCATTCTGATGTTTGATATGAACATTAGCTGAAGCATTGGCTGATGGGCTGATTGGATAGCTCCATAAATGAGCAGGTGTTCAGTATTATTATTATTATCATTATTATTAATATGGGGGTGAGTGTAAAATATATTCTAAATAAAGCATTCCCCGGCAGTGTGAGAGTGCCTCCCATGTCCAACATCATGTCCAAACTGAGTTGGTTTATATTCATTAAGCATTAAACTCTATAATCTATTTTCCATTTTGGCAAAGTAGTCAGTCATTTGACTGTGAATCAAGTTGAGGAAGTTCTTCAGACCGCAGTGTGTGCCTCGGCTCACATTTTGGGTGAAACTTCCTTTTATTAATCTAAATTAAACAAGTGCTGATTAGGGGCTTGTTAAAACTCAAATTTGAGATTTTACGAGGGCACAGCAGATCCACAATTGAGCATGTTTTTCACCTACTGAAGACTGAAGGCGGAAAGATACACAAACAAGCAACTGAAGCTGAAGTAAAGGCCTGGCAAAGCGGCTCAAGAGAAGAAACTCAATTGTGGTGTTGAACAGAGTTATACTTGTCTAAACAGCTTTGGTTCTGACTGTACATATTTAAAGATTAGTATGGAGTATGGAGTTTTCGGGGGGCTTTTATGTATAACTATCCCCCCAAAACATAACTGACTGTGGAAAATTGCTTTCAAAAACTTTGGAAACTCATCTCTCATCTCATCAAACAGCCTGGCAGCAGTGCAGAGATATTCCCTTCTAAAGTCTGGAGGTTGAGTCTTGACAACTGTATTTCATTTTTGTTGGTTTGAAATATTTCACAACTCATCCAAGTAGCTTCTTCAGTCTCAAAAAGATTGGTTAGACACCCCAATTATATAGTTCATGGGCCGTTTCTCACCTGAAAGGCTCATTGATAGATTATAGGGAAGGTGGGAATGGAGGCATCATTGGGATGTGATGGTCACATACTTTGTTCTCACCCTGAAAGGAGGTTGTTAGGGCTGGCCTCACTGGTGGACATGCGTTCTTAATCCTCTTGGAGAAGGATGATAAGGAAGCATGGAAAATGGGAGATAGTTCATATTTCAAGTCTCTGATGAAAGGGTTTTCCATGGCATCTTTCACCTTTTTCTCCCACCATCTATCCTCTCTGTCCAAAATGTGCACATTTTTGTCCTCAAATCTGTATTTTTTTTTTTTCTTTTTTATACAGGTACACTGCTGATTGAGGTCTTGAAGTGCTCTTTTTGTGTTTCATGGTCCAGCCTTTTGGCTGGTGAGAAACAACCCATGGAGGATATATTGGGGTTCCTAACCAATCTTTCTCAGACTGAGGAATTTACTTGGATGGGTAACGAAACATTTCAAACCAACAAAAAGTTGTCCAGGTGACACGCTTCAACTTCCAGACAACTTTTCCTCAAAGGCTATAACAGCGATAATCTTCGTTTACATATCCCTCATCAAGATTTTTGGGTGAACCAATTAGAGGAGGCCAGGGTGAGCAACGGAGCAAAACCACTTCCCAAAACGCAGATAAACAATACATAATGTGGTTTGCATTCACATTGACCTAAAAGCTAATCTGACTGGCTGCTACTGTATGGAAGTTTATATGATGTATAAACTTATGACACATAAACTTTCATAGTCTCCCTGCCATACAACAACTCAAACACTAATACTTTAGGTGGAAAAACTGCAAGGCTTCAGGCCACGCTTACCCATGACCCCCTCTCTGAAATGTAATTCAAATATGCCTCACTGCAGAAGTGTAAACCAGCATGTCTGGTGTGAACCAGAGGAAGTTTAGTAAAGGTCAGTGGAAAATTGTTTGTTTGTTCAAATATATAATACTCACATTTCCAGAAATTTAATTAGCATAGCATGCCTTACATGCGTAACTTGCATTAGGAGAGAGATGACTGTAAGAGGAATGTTTTAAGTACACTTTGGCTCAGTGTAAAACAGAAGCCAAGCCAGGAGAAAAGGGGACACAATAGCTGATAAAGTGTTCTGATTCACTAGGGAAATGCACTTCCTCGAAAGAATGTTTTGGCCGAGTTCATTTAAAGCTGCGCTTTGAAACAGCACATTAACAAAATGAGTGGAACAAAGAAAATCGAGCGTAAAATAGTGCATGGTCTGAGTTGTATGAAATATTAACACACAATTTGGAGATTTATGTTAAATTGTTTCTAAACAGAGTATATTATGTGAGCTTTAAGTTGTGGCATTTTTTTTTTTTGTTTTGTTGAGAGTGAACTGGGATAATACAGTAACAGGATATCCTGCAACCCGCTTCTTTCCTTTACAAACAATTTAGGCGCTTGTGTGGCCAAGTTTGTGACGCTGCATCAAAAAGTGCATTTCAAAAAAACTTGCTTGCATGCTCACATTTTTTCACGAGTCTTCAGGGTAATATTTTAATAAGTGACCGATTTCACACGTTCCAATGTTTTTCCACTACTTTGAAAAGTTTCGTTTTGTTGGAGATCATTTGGTTAGCAGACCAAATTCTACACTTACCAATTAACGCTATACTAATACCAGGCAACTGGGTATCAATACTGACCCTTTGCTCTTAAAACATCCTCAGTTCTTTCTGTCATGAGCCCCACAAGATGTTTTGATCAAGCCCGGATAAAATGGGAGGGTTGCGTCAGGAAGGGCATCCGGCGTAAAACCTGTGGCAAGTTGTAGTGCGGACTGGGTATTCCGCTGTGGCGACCCCTTGCCGGGAGCAGCCGAAAGACCAACACACACCCAAGAGCACACAAAACAAACAAC
Source organism: Leiocassis micropogon (assembly GCA_028565275.1). Taxonomy (NCBI): domain Eukaryota; kingdom Metazoa; phylum Chordata; class Actinopteri; order Siluriformes; family Bagridae; genus Leiocassis; species Leiocassis micropogon. Next base: position 1,647,741 of record JAOVVA010000021.1, read on the forward strand.
ATATATTATAGTATACAGTATATATGTATATAATCAAGAATATCCCAATGGATGATGACAATTAAGAATATGAAATGACTGTGATAGATTTTTAAGAGATCCTGCAGCCCCATACCAATTGTAAAGAGTCTCTTCATTGGTCTGCAGATCGATCCCTGCTATCCGTTATCACCCAAATGAGGATGGCTTCCCTGTTGAGTCTGGTTCCTCTCAAGGAGGATAATTTATTATTTATAAATATTTTGTTCACACATTTCATACTAATTTTCCTTTTTTCTTTTATTCTTTAAAGTTGATTTGTAACAATAACCATTGTTAAAAGTGCTATATAAATAAACTTGAATTAAATTGAATTGAACATGCCGGAAATTAAAAGCTTGGAAATATTGTGGATTCTGAGATGCTTTTCTGCTCACCACAATTCTACCAAGCGGCAAACCGTAGCCTTCCTTCCACTCAAACCTGTCTGGCCATTATCCATTGATTTTTCTTATCAACAATGCATTTGAGCCTGTAAAAATGCAGCTCACTGGAGGTTTTATCTTTATTTCATCATGCTGAGCAAACTCTAGAGGCTGCTGTACATGAAAATTCCAAGAGATCAGCAGTTATAGAAATACTTAAACAATCTCACCTGGTACCAACAAAACCATGCCAAGGTTGCATTTTCCAACCATTCTGATGGTTGATATGAACATTACCCAAAACTGCTGGCCCATATCTACAAGAATTTACGCCTTGCACTGCTGCCGCACAAATGGCTGATTAGATAAATACATTGATTTCTTTCTGCATTTCTCACTTACCACAAGTGAAGCTGAAATTTTTAATGTCAAATGTTTTGATTGCGTCACCTTACTCAAAAGCCAACTGGTGCTTTCCAAAATTAGGGATTGCTTATAGTGGATATGGAGCTTTGGTGTTTCTGGTCATTATTAATACCTCGAGAGAGCCTCAAATCAAATGATTTTAGCCTTAAATGTTCTGCTTGAGATATGAATAAAGGAAGAAATACATTTATAGTATGCTAAAGTAATCTTTTTTTTTTTTTTACCTAACTTCTCACCTCTCTTAACAGTGTTGTGTTCTTTTCTCAGTGTTGTCTAGTGTAATGGAAAAGTCTAAAGTCATGGAATCTTGGCTTTGGAAACTGACCCGAGCATAAGGGAGTATATTCTGCCTTTCCTCTGTAAAAACACAGTAGCTTGCTTGCTCCCGCTATATAAAAAAACAGTGACACATAATTTCCCATTTCTTTATGATGTTACCATTTCCAAAAATGTGTAATATGTAAAAGGAATACAAAACTGAACAAATTATGTATACCTACAATGAAGTACAAAAGCATATATGAGCAAGACAAGAGCTGCTGTGATTGCCATTTAACATTCATACATACATTTTTTTTTTTACATACAATATAATATCCTTAGGTCAATTTAACCCTGTAGTAATAAGTGGTTCGAAATTAAAGAAAAACACTTTAAGTTCCTGGGAAACTGTGAAACATTATCTGAACATCTAAATATCACATGTTCTTGAGTATGTTCTACTCTGAATATCTTTGGACTGTGGGAGAAAAACAGATTACCCGTAGATGAAGATGCGGCAACTCCATGCACACAGAGCTGAAGGCGGGACTCAAACCCTTCACCCTTTAGGTATGAGGCCACAGTGATAGCCACTATCCCACCATGCTGCTTTTTATTTATTTTCTTTTTTTTATTATTTAGACATTTTGCGCTTTCTATTGGCGTATTGCTGATATTTGTTTTGTCTTAGCCGATCCCTTTTTTTCTGATAAAAACATGATGTGTTCTACAAAAATACTTTAAATAAATAAATAAATAAATAAAGAAATATATATATATATATATATATATATATCTTTATAGATAAAGATATGTCATCATTATTGTTTATAAGGATAACAGGGCATATATAAACTGGAAGTATGTAACAGTTGGATGTCTATATTTTTTTAAAGCTTTAGGAATGTCCTAGGTCAATTTGACCCACTGGAAGCAAAAAGCAGCAGCTTCACAAGGGTTAATGAATTGTAATCACTCCTACCATACATAAGATTTAGAAAGAAAACGTAACAAAACTTTGACATATCACCACACATAATATCACAAAAAAAGGGAGAGAGGATACTGCTCAATCCTAAACAGATTCCAACTATGACCATGTGTTTCTATAGGCATATATTCTCTGTGGGCCCTGAAAAACGTAATATGAAGCCAAGAAACCAATCCCAGATACGTCATTACCCATAAAACACTGTGTGAACAGAAACGCTGGCAAAAAAGTATAGACAGAAAAATAGGCCACAACCAAGACCACAGCATTGAGAAAGAGCTGTAGAAAATCCCCAGTGCTACATAAAACGGCTTACATGTAATCCCAAGCTTCATATTCATATACAAAAGTCTAATATCTCCTAAGTACTTCTTATAATTTTTATGCAACATTCCTTCACTAACCTTACTTTTTTTATTTCAAAGCGGTGTGTTCTTAAAGACTGAAAACTGGAAATGAATAAAGCTATTTCTATGTAAAGTTCAGATAGATATACACTGTAATAATCCTAATTATAATTCAACTAAAGTTAATTATAGGTTCTCAGGTCTCTGTTGAGAGTTGAGGTGACTCCTTCCATGTATTATACACTGTTGGAAGATGTTTGTATTTTTCTCACGTGCTCCCCTTTCCTCATATAGTTGACTTGGGGAAGTATTACACATTTTTGAAGTGTCTCAGTTTTGGGCTATGTAGTATAATTTTACCCATTATATAAATCCTGTGTATATCCAGTAATGTTTAATCACTTCAATACTAAGCATCAGAATGCATAACAAAGTTTTTTTTTTTACTTTAAATATACGTACCAGAATAAATACTACAGCGGACAATTTGCACATTGTGCTGAAAACCATTTCTTCACACTCAGTAAGGACTACCCATACTCCAAATTTTTTAGCATACTGTATGAGCCTGCGAGACAGAGGAACGGCTAATTCGCATGTTGGCAAAACATAATGTTAGTGTTTTCCAGCGCTGGATAGACATGAAATTTTATTCTCAGATTTAATTTTCTTTCAAAGCCGTATGAAACAAATTATACAACACGGTCAAATTGGAGCCAACCTTAATGAATCATACATCTGACACTTTAATATACACGATAGGATTGTGAGATTTATATTAACTTAACTGTGATTGTCCTAAAGAGTTAATACATGAATAAACTATGAATAAACTGATTTAATATGTGTATGTGTAACTGAATGTACAGAATTGTCTGAAAACAGTCCAAGCAGCTGCAATACTACACACCACATTTTCGTGACTCCTAACAAGTTCATAAAGACATAGTAGAAGATCCCTTTATTATACAAATACATTTTAAAACAAATATTTACCTTTAAAGTACTTTGTCTCAATAAGAACTAATAGTGCACAAGAGCACCTGTTTTTGTAATGACATAAAAAATAGTCGAAAAATGAGAAAATTTCCAATCAGCTAATTTGCTCTCGTTCTTTCAGTCAAGTTCCTTTCTAGACATTCAATGATCACAGGATCTACATTTAAATCAAACTTATTGGCAAACCAGTGTCCATCGCTGAGGAGCCACCGGAGCTCTGCAGCACCGTAAATGCACACACTGTGTACATGAAGCCCAGTGCACGCTGGATAAAGATTCCCCTCTAGGTACTGCCACTTCACCAGGCGTGTTTTGCTCAACAAGTCTGAAATGTCAGGGTCAGAACGTTTGATCTCACCAGGAACTCCTGGCATGCGAGTCAAGGTGGCCCAGAAATGTTCGTCAGGTGAATACGTGTCCTCTGACCAAGCTAGAAAGTCTTTCACCAGGGGACTCCAGTACACAAAGTTCACAAACTCTCGGGAGAGAACGAAGTATGCACTGCCCACAAATATCTCAATGTTATGAGGTGGAGGCTCTTTCTTCTGAGTCGTTTTGACTGGAACAAAATGATAACGTGATTGCTCGTCTTTGAGATTAAAGTGGAAAGTGAAGCGCTGCTTTTTGTATTCACTAGGACGGATCGTCTCAAGCATGTTCATACCTTTTAGGGCCTTGAGCTCAGATACAAGCTCAACATTGGAACGGAGTGGGAAATCCTGCCCACATAGGTTGATTGCATATTTCCAGCGGACTTCGGAGTTTCGGAGATCAGAAAGGCAGTTGAGGTCAGCACGGAGGCGTGACATGCCCCCATACTGCACTGCCTCTAACCGTGAAGCCACGAAGACATTGGGAAGACAGCGTGCCAGGCCTTGTACTGCTTCTGTGAAATCTGATGATGATTTCAGGTCAGAGTGGATGCAGTAGATGTTGTGCGGTGCATAAATGGCACGTAGAAGCCGTTCCACCATGTGTGCATCTTTGTGCACCACCAGAGAGAATGCAAGAGGGAAATCGAGCTCCTCCTGGGATATCTGGACCTCAGTGTACCCCCTCGATGCTAAGAATTGTCCACAGTTCAAAGTTGCATTCACAATGCTTTTGTCACTTGGAATGGGAGGGAGTTTCCTTCTGATCTCCAAAGACTTGCCCAAAGCAACAGGGTCCATGTCATAAATATCCAAACAATTGATTCCATGTTTTTCAGTAAAATACCACTGGGTATTTCTTGGCCTTTTGGCTTGTGTGGACTTAATAATGTCATTATCATTGGTATTTTTTGCATATCTGATTAGAACACAAAATACCAATATTGACAATAAGAGGAAAAGCAAAGTCCTTCGCTGGTTGAGCAGTCTGATCCACCTTTTCATTCTGAAGGAGACGGAAGAAAAAAACAAGAAATGTAGGTTCATGACAATGAAATAAAGTCAGTTTCTTCCGTAACATACTAAACATTGCACTGCCTGGCCAAAGAAAGGTTGCCTTATTGGCAACATGTTATTAAACAGTGAAAGGATAGTGCTGAACTAGCGCTATCATCATCTTTGGGGAAGCTACAGTATGTGCCCAGAAAAAAAAGCTTGATCAGAGATGTTAAAATTGTATCGAAAAAATAATAATTCAGTAGATATCACAGCTGAGTTTAATAGTGATGGTAAGAGCATTTCCAAGAATTCTCAGGACTGGGACTATACAGCTGAGAGGCCATGGAAAAACCACTTGTTAGTGAGACTAATCAGAAAAAATGTTAGTTTACTTTCCATGTTGGCACGGGCATATTTCAGGGCACAAGCTGAGAAAAAGTAGTTCTGGGAGCAAATCAATTTTAAACATGAACTAGTCATGAAATGCACTTTAATCAAAGATACAGTTGATCAAATGTCAAATGCTGTTTTGGCCAAGCAGTGGAGTGCAAAAAAGTGCAAAAAAGTGTAAAGACGTCAGGAGCACAAATAGTTTAAATTAAGCTTTCATCACTACATTTCTTATAAAGCTTTCTTCACTTTTTATTCTAAACCCCTGTAGACCTTAAAAGGGTACAATGAATGCATCCTGCATAGCTTCAAAATATTTTGATGTGGTACAGAGATTATTACAATGGCAAGGAAGATTCTTTTTGCTATATACAGTACTAAAGGCATTTAGGAAACAATAGATTATATTTTCAGCTTTCATGTTCTGATATTTATATTTATTATATATCTAGATAAGTTAAATGATTACATACATGGTACCTTTAGTTTAAATCCACACATTAACCCAACCATGTTTTCCATAATTTTTACCAGTTGACTTAGAAACCAAAAAATACAATCTAATCCACTGAAGGTTAAAGGCCCTGGCATAAGATTGTTAAAAAAAGAAAACCTAAATATATTTGATGCAATGGCTCTATTTTTCTCCTTATTCCCCTCCTCTTCCCTTATCTTCCTTGTGCCGTCCCTGTCTATGTAACTCACCAAGACAAACTAAAATACTTCACAAATAAGAACAGAAACTAATTCTGATCTTCGTGTCACTTACCCAGAAACTCAACTGCTACCTCGGCCACAAACACATGAGCACACTTCCCTCCCAGATCGCAGGGTACTTGGTGAATATTACTATTAACTTCTAATGTGTCAAGGTTTATGCTTAGTTTTTTGACAGTACGCCTGTGAAAACATGACATTTGTTGGCTCGTATTATTAAAACTAATAATAATAATAATAATAATAATAATAATAATAATAATAATAATTCATTGCATTAATAAATCAGAATGGCAACATGTGAACCTAGGCAATAATTTAATTGGAAATGGCTGCAATTTATTACAAGTGATATACGGACGTATAATTTATTGCAAGTGATATAGTCTGGAATTTTTGACATGAAAGTTATTATTCTTTAAAAAATACTTTTGAAATGTTAAATAAATATTGTCATAACCTGTTAATGATATCATTTTTTATTGTGCAGCCTTAGTTTAAATAAACAAACTAATAAGAAATTCAAGAATATATAATATTTTTGTAAAATTACCAATAATAAAGCAATTTATTGTTTAAAAATATAAATAAACTGTGATAACAGTACTGTGAGCTTTCTGATGTTTAAGTCACTTCTCTCACAAGTTTAGAAATGAGCAAAATGCTTTTAAATGAAATTAAATGTGGAACGGAGTTCATAATTTAGTTCATTCATTCAAAACTTTTCATATAAATAAAACAAAACAAACAAACAAACAAACCCAAAACAAGAACTATAGTGTAGTTAAAGACATCTGATACAGTCATTACTACACGCTACAACATGGGTGCCATTACTATCACTCCGTTTCGCAGAAGGTCTGTCAAGGAGAAGAGAGATTACCGGAGTAGATGGTTGCAAAGATTAAAATCCACGCCAGAAACAAATCACAAACTTCAGGCTTTTCTTCAGAAGGTTTTTAAAGGGCAAGGTTCTGTTCAAAACTCTGAACTACAGAAAGACTGAAAGTAGCGGATCCGAGCTGCATCATGTTTCCTGTTACTTTACTGTGCGGGGTGCGCGCGCTCTCTCTCTCTCTCTCTCTCTCGCGCGCGCTCTCTCTCTGTCCCGCGCGCGCTCTCTCTTTCTCGCGCTCTCTCTCTCACGCGCTCTCACTCTCTCTCACGAGTTTCCGTAAAGCTCACATGAACTGTGTTTCAAACTGGAACCAAACTAGGAGCTTCTAATAAAAGAAAAACCCTTCCCAGTGTAGGCGTCAGGGACTTTTACTTTGTTAGCGACGCGCAGATGTGAAGTATAACGTGTCCTACTGAAACCGAAACTGCAGAGACGGATTACAGTTACATCAGTTACACTACATCACACCACTTACTCTGGACATGGACTGTTTCTTATTACTATTATATTAATAATTTGGTCCATATAGTGTATCTGGGGAATCTGGAGTCAACACTTTGAACGCTTTGTCGTGTTCCTCAGATTATTCCTGAACTTTTTTGCACTGACCTGGTCTCCTAGTCATCATTTACATGTACATTTAGGCATTCAACAGACGCCCTCATCCAGAGCGACTTACATTTTTATCTCATTATACAGCCGAGCAGTTGCGGGTTAAGGGCCTTGCTCAAGGGCCCAACAGGGACAACTTGTTGGTCATGGGATTACATCACAATTTGGCTCTTGTCAAATCGCTCAGATCCTCATGCTTTCCGACAGTATTTTCAACTCGTCACAATATTTTATATTTCCCACTCTTTAGCACAAGGGTGCCCAAACTTTTTCCTATGAAGGGCCAAAAATCAAACTTGACTGAGGTGCCGTGGGCCAAAAATAAATTTTGCATCATATATCATTACATTAAAGTTGCTATGGTTTCCCCTTATGTATTTCATAATGCCAGCCAGCTCTTGTGTCACTTCAAAAGTTTCATTTACTCCACGCAAAAATACCAACAGCTGTGCGGAATCGGATATGTCGGTGCTCTTGTCGCAGGCTATTGAATAGGCAGAGAACGCACATGCCTTTGTCTTGATTTGCTCGCCGATGTCTTGAGCCATGTCCTCTATGCGTCAGGTGACAGTATTTCTTGACAGGCTAATTTGTGAGAACATTCGTACCTGAGAAGGACAAACTGCTTCTGCAGCCACTGCAAGACATTCCTTGATGAACTCTCCAGTAGCGAAGGCTCTTCCACTTTTAGCAATTAGAGCGGAAATCTGACAACTGGCCCGTGTGGCGCTTTCTTGTGCTGTTAAAGGACGTAGCAGCGAGCTCTGTTCGAATCGGAGTTTAGCAAGCAGCTCGTTAGCCTTCTGTTTTCGCGCCTCGCCGCTGTACTTTGAGAAAGCTGCAGATTGTTTTGTTTCATAATGACGACGGATATTGTACTCTTTTAAAACAGCAACCGACTGTTTGCAAACTAGACATACTGCCTTTGATTTGACTTCAGTGAATACAAACTCGTCTTGCCAAACTTTTAAAAAAATTTCTCTTGTCTGTGTGCCACCGCCTTGATTTCTCCATTATTGCGTTTGTTAATTTGTTGACGTTAATTGACGTTGAGTGTCGCAAAGCAGGCGGTGCTGCAACTTGAGTTGCGCATGCACGGAAAAAAAATCTAATTAATTTACATTTAAGTTAAACATTTAATATCAGGTTACTCTTTTGTAGTTCAACAATAAAACAAACAAAAATGTTATGTCAAACTACAAATGACGATCTCTGTCAAAGGCACCCCCCCCTCTCTTCTCGGATGGTGTGGCGGGCCCAAATCAAACATTACCGCAGGCCCTAGTTTGGGCATCTCTGCTTTAGCAGATGCCACTGTAATAAGATTATGCATATTATGTACTTCATCTGTGATTTAATATTATTCATTATTTTAATATTTTGGCTAATTGAGGTATAAATTTTTTGATGCCACAAAAAATTGTCTACAACACTGCTAGCACTTCCTACTGCACATGTGCCATCCTGCATATACATTATTCTCAAGCACGGTGGGTAACCGACTACAAGAGCAGAAGATTATACTGAGATCCTTTCCTGTCAACGAAAAACAAGATTCAGAGGCTAATGTGTGCACAAACTAACCAAAACTGGGTAGTGTAATATTGCATCAGGTAATATTTTTCCAGTCTTTAAATGTCAGTGAGGTTATATTCATTGGAATAGTATAATTTATTAACTAGTGGGGCAGCAGAACTGGGACTAGGTTGGTGCCCTAGGTCTGTTTGGATGTGTTTTAGGAAAATGCTAACCTCACCAATGCCCTCTTTGGCAGCAGGCTCAAGAAGCAACCCTGGCACAGAGAGTGAGTTGATATGTAATCACTGGTTGAATGAGGAGGGGTGAGAAGAACAATTAGAGGAAAATTAAGTAGTTCATTTGAATAAAATAAAACAGAACTACAACTACTTGTTGTGTGGTAATAGATGTGTCAGGATCAGCAGAGAACAGTGCTTGAACAGCATTACAAGTCGAAATCTAGCGATAGCAAGGAACAAGCAAAACAGTAAGGTCTCACAGTTAATTCAATTCAATTTTATTTGTATAGCACTTTTAACAATTGTCATTGTCGCAAAGCAGCTTTACACAATCAAAAG
>JAOVVA010000021.1:1695630-1715125 GCA_028565275.1 Leiocassis micropogon
TGATGAAAATTACAGGCCTCTCTCATCTTTTTAAGTGGGAGAACTTGCACAATTGGTGGCTGACTAAATCCTTTTTTTGCCCCACTGTAGCTCTTAGGATTGGACTGAATATTTAAAATTACTTTTCCACCCTGTACAATATCACACCAGTCATATTTGCATATTTTGGTTTCAAGTTCTCAGCGATGTGCTGCCCGTTTTAATAATCTAAATTAACTGAATTATTAGAGAAAACCCAACACCCAGCGCTAGTTAAAGTTCGATTGTGTTCACTTGAATCACAATGTGCACCAAACCAAAACCCTGTACCGCATTGTACGAATACAATTACAAACACTGTTACACCCTGGTGTTTAGTGCTCTAGGTATTTGTAACTGGATTCAGATTTAAACCTGAAGTATGTGTGGCTTATACAAGAATAGAAACAAACCCAGAGGTAAAAAAGCTCGCGCTCTCAGCATGGTGCACATGAACAGTGTAAATCATCACACCTCACATCTCTCCCGTGAGCTTAATATTGGAGTGCTCACTGGTACGCACGGGGAAAAAAATCCCAGATTTGTGACTGTTGAATCCCAGTCCTGATGGGTTTTAAATCATTAGAGATTGTGGCTTCATGATTAATCCAAAAAACAAATAAAAACAAAAGAAACAAACAAACAAAAAAAACGATTCATACATGGAAGCAATCTCAGATTTTGGCAAGAATCGTGCAGCCCTTTTCCTTTCCGTGGAAAGGAAAAAAGAAAAGAAACAAATCTACGTCTGTATCTGTTGATAATACTTCATATATCCAGATTAAACCTCCTTGGGGAATAAAATTTTACTCTGTCAGTAATTATCACAGTTCCCTGGGAAGCAAGGTGTGCTCTGAGCAAATAAACTAACACGTGTAGCTTTCGAACAGAAAGTGCATTTCACAAAAAAAATTATAATTCACATTTTAGCTCCTTCTGAGTTAGACTGTAAAATGTCTGTCGAGTCTAACAAATAAGCACGCTTGCAGGCACACACACCCACACACGCAGAGAAGAAGAATGTCTTTAAGGACAGAACAGGGTGTTTTCTCCAGATGCCAGACTGCGAGGTGTGTATTTCGTAACCCCTGGGGAGGGCGAGCGCAGACACGAATAGCCGATCGAGCAGAAGCGCGACACAAGAGAGATCAGACCAGAACAATCAAGAACTGAACCCGATCAAAAACAAAGCCTGTGTTCGGTTCTAGACCAGATGAGGCGTGGACTTCAACTTGTCTGTATCAAACATGAACAAATCAGAGCTGATTTAAACCCAAGACTGGAAAATGTTCCCATCTTTTCTCTGATGCTCTAATTTAGAGACAACCTTGACACTTTCAGCAATGGCATCCTGGAAGGTTAATTGCTCTGTGTGTTCCAGAACAGCTCAGCGAATTAAAAAAAAAGAAACGGCACACAGTGAAACGCTCAAGAGGAAGAGGCAAAGAAGCTCACGGACAAGCTTGAGACATGATCCAGCAGGCGCACAGTACACTCACAAAGACCTACATGTCATCATTTGGACTCGGCTAGTGCGTTAAAACAGAAAGCCAAAGCCGAAGAAGAGCTCTGGGATTTAAAGAAGCGAATTTATATTTTTCTTCCACAGGAAACAGGCCAGACTTTATCCTGAAGGAAAAGGGCTGAACCTATTTTCAGTATTCGGTTTCCTAATATCAGGCTCCTTTTTGTCCTAATATTACCAGCTTACAAGATTTCCAGGTACACTAGCTTTAGAATCATACCTAGGGCCTTTTTAAACTTTCAAGAAGAAATATATATGAATTAAAAATCCAGCTTGAAATCACAGACATTGCAAGATGTTGCTCAGCTGTCTTGGAAGTTAACAGTCGAGTGCATCTTAGTACAGCAAATGCATTACAATTCTCACACAGAACGGAGGACATCTGTTATTAAGCATTCAAGGTATCTGAATCTCTTTACCAGAAAATATCTTATCGCGTTATGATTACAGAAACAACAACACTGGATGTTCAGCATTCTAATTCATCCGTGTGCCTCTTTCTACCCAACTCCCGATCAGACGACTCACGTTTTACACTTGCATACACTTAAATCAAATGATCCCAAAGACAAACTGGTGGACCAAGTGATGTACTGAAATGACAATCGAGAGTAAAAAATTATCACAGAAACTAATCAGCACCACCCAGGCAAGCGGGACTAGTAGATTTCGACTCCCCGCAGACGAGTAGCCCTAAATAACCAGATAAAAAGAAAGAAAAAAAAAAGCCTGGTTTCTCACAAAACCAACGGTTTCATTTAGGACTTATGTTTAAACCCAACGTGTTTCACCGCAATGCTATAAGTATACAGTGTGCTTCCAAATGCCACCGCCTGCCACACTACACACATCGGCTGGAGGGTGATCTGGAAAACTCAGCGTTCACAGTGTTACATACTGAAAGAAAATAAAGAAGCTAGACTGCGCTGAATGGAGACTTTTACGTGCAAAGCTCAAACAGCATCTCACAATAGTGTTTCCCTTATGGTAGTACAGGCTACCATGCACATACATGCCAAAGATACCCTGGCCTTTTGTTTCTAATCCTGTATAATAATGTACACTCATTTAGAAATAATCACTAGCATTTGCGAGTCTCTACCAGATGCCTCTCTCTGTGTCTACTCCCTGTTTTAATCTGATTCGCTTCTGACAGCAGGAACAGTGTTCGGCATGAATGCACTGAAACAGCACATTTCGATGAACATGCTCGTTTTTTGGTGAATGGTAACGTAACCAATCATTTTCCACCTTGAGCTCGAGAGGGGGAAAGAAAGTAAAAGCGAGAGAGAGAGAGAGCGTGCACACTGATTCATCTTATCACTAAAACATATCACTGTTTTTAGTGGGCGGGGCCTTACTTTTAACCCTCCCCCCTCTCTCTCCCTCTCTCTCTCGCGGTCAGTTAGGAATGGTATTCACCAGTCGCGTCCTAATACGATATTATAACAATACCTAGGTGCCGAATCGGTTAAAACTGTGAAGTACCATGATTTAATAAATAGTTTAAAGTTTAATGATTAATTCAATGTAGCCCGTTATTTAAAACATTAGTTTTCTCACTTAAACACCAAGCACAGGATTTAAACAATACAAACTAACTTCAAATACAAGATTTTAACATTTAACTGAGCAGCACGTATCCCTGTCCCCGTCATAATTATTTAACAAACTTGGCAATAATTCACTCCTACCACACGGGATAAAAATGTGTAAATGGATCAGTGTAACTTTTGTAGGATTGCATGAAGGATCAAATGCCTCCAAAGTCTCAAAACTCAACGGGTTGAGAGACTCCGAGCGCACGCGGCTTTTAACGTGTTCTTCTAATGCACGCGATTTCCGACAAATTTGCGCTCACAGTGTTTTAAGACTGGTGCAAGTGTGGGTAATGAGTGGATTTGAAGTTGCTCACTAGGGCTGCAACAACTAATCGATAAAATCGATAATTATCGATAATAAAATTCGTTGTTAACGAATGCCGTTTTTTAGCTTTTTGCATTTCTACAGTTTTTTTTATAGTTCACTACAAAGTTAACTTGTTAACTAGCAAATCTGTTTTCAAATGCAATTTACTGTGGTTTTACTTATGCATACATCATTTTATTATACAAAATTACATTATTTTAGCTGTTTATATCTTAACAACTGAATATGTCAGTGTATTTTTTAAACTATATATATATATTATATACATTTCATTTAAGGTTTAAAATGTCAAAATTAAAGATCATTAAACTCTATATGTGGCTTTTGCATTTTTAAAAGTTTATTTTTATACATAAATAATACCCTGATTTATGTTTTTTTTAATAGTTATAAGCAAAACATCAAATTAAAGAAGAGTTTAGGTTTTATCCGATTAATCGGAAAAAAATAATCGCCCAACTAATCGATTATCAAAATAATCGTTAGTTGCAGCCCTATTGCTCACAAAGTTTAGACGAAAAAAGCTTAAAACAGGTTTCTGTTGCGCTGCTCGTAAAAAGAATCGTATATATTTGAGGCTGATCGGCTGATCACTGGTCATAACCAATTAAAAATGAAAAACAGCCAATTCTTGTCTCTGGCCAATCATTAAAAAATCATTTTTGGCATCAGTGTGGTGATCGCCACACAAAAGAATTACGATTCATAATTGAATTGAACCGCGTCCATTCGCACACGTCAAATGTAAGTGTTCTCGCTGCGCCTTTAAATCGCAGGGGGAATCCAGGACGGCATTTTGTCCCAGAGCTGTTTTCCCCTGTATGGGACTGTAAACTCTGTGAGCCCGTTCATATTTGTGAAAATTTGTAAGAATATTCGTAAGTCGGGACTACCTGTATTATTTGACCGAGTGGTGCAGTGGTAAAGTGCTCGCGAGTTCGATCCCCGGGTGATGCTGTAACCTCTTGCAGCCGGAGGTCTAGGATTGGCCGAGCTCTCTCACAGGGGAGGGATGAGAGGTACTTCGTGCTCCCACATTAATTACGGCTCTACAGCTAATCAGGGGCGTCTGTGAGCTCAGGCAAGTGGAAGGAGCGGTGCGTGAGCGAGCAGTTCGAAAAAAAGGGGCAGTCACGAAGTTCGGGGGAAACACGTGATAGTCTTCTGCCCTCCCGACTGAGTGGTAGTAGCAGCCTCAATGTGGGAGCCCCCTAGTGACGGGGAGGAATTGGACACGATTAAATTAGAGAGAAAATCAGGGAAAGTTTTTAATAAAATATAATACACACTATAGTTTATTATAACAATGTAATATAATAGAGCATGTTTTTTTCATGTTACATTTCTGCCTCATGTTATTTATCTTTGTTTACTTCTCTTAAATGTAATTTGTTCTTTGATTGTAAGTAATCAGTAGCTTGTACAGTTATTAATGTTCAATAAATACATCTTATTAATAATTATCTCTTTTTATTTTACTTTTACATGGAAATGACCAACCAAAAATCATGGGTTTTGTGAGAAATAAATAACCAAAACTATTTGTCTCATCCTGGTGTCACTTTTCTAGGGGGAAACACTGTACAACCTACACGTTTCCCACCATCTCTGTGAGCTTTTTTCAAACTCAACCACAATGTGCTACATCAAAAAAGTATAACGTATAATATGAATATAAAAAAAAAAAAGAAAAAAAAACTGCACTAAGTAACACCTATTAGTGTCTGAGGTGACCTTACACATTGTGTCTGTAGGAAAAAATTCCTCTTCACCTCCAGAAAACTAGCTGGCACATACAATTTTCTTTCCCATACGCAGATATCAGTTACTTGTGTTCTGCGATTCTCCATGCGCATGCAAATCACACCATCGGTAAGCGTTTTATTCAGGGCAGGGTTCTCAGCGAGTTGGCAAGGCTTTAACGTCAAAGTGACTGAGGGATTTGTTATTTTATGATGTTAAATGACACAGGCCTCATTTGAATACAAGTTAAGATAAATGAGAAGCTTCTATACCCAGATATCTCTCCGTGTGAGGTGAACAGCATATCCAACTGTGTTCATAAATCCCACCAAACACAGCCAGTAATATCCGTCATTAGTAGCGTCATTACTTCACTGACGAGGATTTTATTACTTGGTAAATAAAACACGCACAGGATACGCAGCAATACGACACCAATACGGCATAAAAAGCAAACTCCTTGCGAAAGCGCTGCAGTCATCATTTCTACACACTTCACATTTCTTTAATTTGTCAGCGGTTTGGTTACTGCCAGAACAAAACAACTCGAGACGCAGACACTAAAATCCGGCTACTTGTGACAGACACAAGCTACCTGACTAGGCAGCTAATTCTAGTGTGACCCACAGGAAAACACCAGAGCTCAGCACAAGGCGTTGATTCATTTTCTATAACAAAAGCAGCTCTGACAGAAGCTCCTGGCCTCGTTCTAACACGGTTTTGTTTCTATAGTAACGACTTACACAACGACTGGCCAACATGAAGAAATTAAAGACCATGTTTAATAGTTGATATGGTGAGGTATGGGATTTCAGTGGGAAATGTTTACTTAACTTTTCTGGAAGGAGTCTCCAGTGTCAGGGCTTTACTACTTTAGTACTAACAGTAAGAGGTGAAGCTAATTTGTTTTACAGATGTTGCACATAAACAAAATCAAAATGAGATAAAACGCACAACTTCTTGCACTGCAGGTGATTAAAACAAAATAATAATAAATAAAAAAAAAAAACTTGCCAAATAGCTGTGAAAAAGTATGGATGAAAATTTTATCAAAATTTATCAAGAAATCTATCGCTTAGTGACATCATGAATCATGTCATCACCTATCAACAGCGATATTTGTTTATTTATTTGCTGTTGTTTTTTGCAATTAAGATAAAGTTTTTTTTACCTATAACATACAGTAATATTTTGCAGAATCAATAAATACATATATGATTATATGATTATGTTTCCGTTAGGGCTGCGAGATTCTTGACAAAATGTGAATCACAATTTTTCTTCATTGGGAACCAACACCACGATTCTCTCTCTCTCGTTTTCTTTTAACTTCCAACTAAAAAATATTGACTGCACTTAAGAAAAGAAAAAAAAAATGTTTTTCTGCACAGGACTTACAGTTCTCTTGTATTGAAATAAAAATCACCTTTATCTATTTTAATGTAAATAAAGTGAAAAGTTGTTAAACATAAACAGAATATTAACGATAATACACAAAAATTTCCAATAAGTGGCACTTGTGCATTTTGGACACTCACATAACTACAGAACTTCAGGGTGTTAATAATAATAATAATAATAATAATATAAACTATTATTATTATCAGCATAAGGTAAATCTAACAGTGTTGAATAGTTATTAAATACATAGTTACGGTGTAGAAGGTATCTTAACACACTTCCAGTAAACTCTAAAGTTATTAGAACTGCACATGCCTGTCTCTGATCAGACAGTAGTACGTATTTTAATTTTTAGCATGCGTGTGTGTGTGGGAAGATATTTACCATATTCTGATAAAAATAACACAGATGCACAATCAACTTATGCCATGATAAACGCAACAACCAAAGAAAATCATCCCCCTCCTCTCACCTACGCGGTTTGACTCACAGTGAGATGCGGAGTTAGGCAAAAATTGCGTATGATTGGCTGGAATTCAGCGAGCAGAGTGTGTGATGGAGAAAGTGTGCGTTTAAAGCGAACAATAATAATATGCAGGATTAGCATGTTTAGCTCCACCTCCTTGTTACACTCGTTTGAGTTGGTTTTATCGAATAAAACACACGGTCTGTGCCACTTGTTTCGGGGTCATTTCATAATAAAGTAGGAGGACGCGTCATCCCCTACTCACACGGAAGAAACAATATGGACTGATGCGACGAACACACTCGACTGGAATCGTTCTCAGTGCTGTGTGTAACGACTGTGCACATTCTGAGTGTGCACAATATAATGAGAAGTAGAGCAGTTACAGAACGCCTAATCAATACGCAGATCTAAAAGAAACGTAGAAATGTGTAAAGATCGGTGGGTAAAAAGTGATAACGAACAGCGTGATGGTGTAACATTTCAGTGTGTAATAAGACTGTGTGAAAGCTGATCCTACAGTGTGTGGCTGGGTAGGATGAGGTGGTGAAAATGATCAGATTGTTATAACTGGGCACGATGTGGCTCTATAGATGGATACAATTACAAAAACTGAAATGTCATGGAATGTGATGGAGTCGAAAAGTATGACGGATGTGACAGAGTAAAAGGAAGTGTGTGTTGTGACTAATGTAACAGTGACATGACGGTGCAGAATGTTGCAGAAACAATCAAATGTGTCAAACGTTAGCAAGTCACGTAAATAATGGCAGCTTAGAGTAAAACTGAGTAAACCTTTATAGCAGTTTATGGTTTAATCCAATGTTGAAAAGGAAACTGCAAACTGTGTGTAAAGGTGACAGTGGAGCCTGTACAGATCTGGGGTGAAGCAGCACACACACACACTTCATGGTTCGGTTTGCTCCTCGGTTTTGAAGTCAAAGTTCAGTACTTTTATTTTGTTTCTTTTCATTTACAGCAGAACCTCACAATTTGTATTGTGATACAAAACTTTTCCCGTGAGAAATCAAATAAACGCAGCTATTTTTTCAAGTTTGGTTTACACCACCAGACTCTCCAGGGTTTTGCGGGCTCTTTTTGTAATTGTTGCAATTGTTGCATGCAAAATTCCTGATTTCACAGCAGGTTTTCTAAAATATTGTGATATTTTGCATGTTTTTAGAAAGCAATAGTAAGTTGCTCCAGTCAGAACTACACTTCAGAATGTTTTAAATATTCTTACTAAAAAATAGATAAAAACATACAACTAATAAAACATGGACTCGGTTGAAAAACTAAATTTCACAAAATATAAGAGAAAAGGGGGAAAATTGACATGGTTCAAGTCATGCATAATTTGGACATCCATGTTTTCTTCAAAACATCAAAAGAGTAAAATTAAAAGCTTAAAAGATAAAGTGCACAGAACCTCAAGCGTAACACTGAGCATTAGTTATGATGAAAAACACCAATATGGGTGACGATGCAAAAGCACTTGATTCTTTTAGCATTTGTAAAAGCATTCACCAGCATTCAACAGCTTTTGTCATGTTGATTTGTCTTGCTTCTTGTATCTGTTTTTCAGCCACGCTCCAGATGTGTTCTGCATTAGAAAAGTGCATCAGTTCACAACGATCGTTTGTATTCCACCACAACATTGCACGCAGTGCGAAACAGTTTACCTCCACATTTGTGAAGAACATCGGGGAATTGCTTTACATGGCCTTTTGCAATAATTTCTGTTGGTAAATGCAATACACTCGAATCACACGTCTAGATGGTTAAAAGAACGAACGAGGAAGTGTGTTTGGTGAACATACTGGTCATGTTTTGTGTGAAGCACTACGTTGTGGCGATTGGATAAAATTGCATAGTTGCAAAGAATGCTCGGGGATTGGTTGAATTTGCACTAATAGTTGCTACAGTAACATTGCAAAATAAAAAAAGTTTTATTCCTAAATCATTTTTTCCCCTTGTTTACAGAGTGAAGTCAAATCAAGATGGATGTCCACAGCTTCATATACAAAGTAAAACCTCTTACCTTTAAATGATTTATACTGTATACACAATTATTAGCTTTTGATTAACAAACACACAGGTACACAATCTGTTGTTTGAAGAAAAATATACATCTCTCCATCGAGTTAGCTGCCTAGCAAGTTGCTATCAAAACCAAAATGCCCATTTTCCCAATTCGTCTGTCGAACACACCTAAATATGTTAATGACCAGCAAGTTAGCACTCATAATGTAACGCTGAATTATAGTTTAAATAAACTTGCTCATTTGACTATTCAAACCTGTGCAAATTTAGCTAAAGGTCCTCTGTGACGTGCTGCCCGCTCATTTAATTTGAATGAATCGAATCGAAGCAGGAAATCACCCAGGGCTGTTTAAAGCTCGACTGCATTCACTTGGATACTGACGCACACCAAACTGAATGTCCTGTACCAAATGGTACAAATTTAAAGCAGCAGTGTTGAGCGTAAACCTAACAATGTAGAACGTATTGTTTGCCATAGTGTAGTAAAAAACTGAACAGAAAGGTGGAGAATACGAGTACAGGATGTGTGTATGTGTATCTAACTGTATAGGATGTAAGCATGTAAAATATACAACCCCTTTCAAAAACTTTGGAATCACTACACTTGGATGTTCACTAGCACCTATTGTTTCATAGCCAATAAACAAATCACAGATATGAGAAACATTTTTGTTTAATAGCTGAACATCCTGATTTCATGAAACTTACCTTAAACGTACTACATTATCGCATTAATGTGTTACACGATTTACCAAATCAAGTACAGGACAAAAATAAGAAATCACTCAATGATGAGGAACAAATATAGAAGGTTAGTTAAAAAGCAAATTAGTCTGCAGTTAGAAGTTAGACCTTACACGGCATAATGATCACTTAGTCTTAAGACTGTTTAAACCCCAACAAGGGAGATGTCAAACTAAAACAATGGAAAGTACAATAAAAGGTCCTCAAGAAAGAAATCCAACACGGACTGTAACAAAAGGTGTTGGTTGTTTGCAGTCAGCTGTGTGTAAAATTTGGTGCAAGTATAAACAAAATGGGAAGGTTGTAAAAGGAAAACATACGGGTAGACCCAAGACGACGTAAAAACATCAGGACAGCAAACTCAACACAATATAGCTTTAAAAAAAATTAGCGGAAACAGGAGTCAGTGTTTGAGAGAGAACTGTAAGAAATCAGCTGAATGGAATGACATTTACATTTAGAAAAGCCAAATGAAAAGCAGCACCAACACCTAAACAGAAGAACAGAAGGTAAGATTGGGCTAAAGAGGGGCAGAACCATGGAGTGTGGAAACGTGGATGAAAGTGATATTGAATGACGAATCAGGAATCGGTTTCATCCAAGCATATGAAGCTAGAACCTTTGGTGGACAGTCACAATCCATGAATGCACACTGAACTTTTGGGTATTTTTTATTTTTTAAATCCACAGATAGAAAATAGGTTTTGAGAAGTCATTTTTCAGGATGATAACGCAGATTTCTACATAGCAAAAAGATGTATAGGGGATTTTCCTCAGGAAAGTCAAATCACTTCAATGACGAGAAAACCAACCAACAGTCTGGTTCTTAACCTAAAGGTTTAATGCGGAAATTAAACGTATATAAAGATCGGCTGCAGAACTGATTGAGAGTTAGAAAGTTATAACCAGCTTGATTGAGAATCTTGTTTGTCATTAGTAAAACTCGGGCCTCAGACACTTCAGGCTGAGGAGGAGCAACAAGATACTAACTTTGTCGCAAAAATAAGTGATGATATACTCGTTCCTCGACTTCACTCACTCATCATCTATACTGCTTTATTCTGCATACAGGATCATGGGGGCCTGAACCGTATCCCAGGAGACTGAGGGCACGACCACATCCACACTCATTCACACACTATGGGCAATTTAGGAACACCACATAGCCTAATCTGCATATCTTGCGACATTGGGAGGAAACCAGCCAAGCACAGGGAGAACATGCAAACCTCACACACACAGACCCAAGTCGGGAATCGAACCCGGACCCTGGAGGTGCAAAGCGATGGTGCTAACCACTACGCCACTGGAAACAAATGACATTAGTACAATAATTAACCATCTTTGTTCATATTTTCTAATATTTAACAAGGGTTGTGTGTCATATCTGTGATGTGTTTCTTTACTACAGAGTCAGAGGGCTGAGTCTCATCCTGTAAGTGTGTGTGGATTCCTTTCTTTTTGCCCGGGGTAGTTACAAGCTATCTGTGTGTGCGTGTGTCTGTAGGACGTGTGAAAAATGTGAGTGTGTAAAATATCAGTGAGTAAGGCGGAAGTGTGTGTAGAATGAGTGTATAAGATGGTAGTAAGGTGTGCGCGCGCGTGTGTGCGAGCGCGCGCGCGCGCTCTGGCCCCGCCCTCCATTAGGAGCTACGCTGTGCCTTTCCTCGCTCGCAGCGCGCTTTATTATTCCTCTCACACTGAACACATTTTCAGCCTCATTACTCCAAATATATTTTTAATATATTTTAGGAAACCGAGTGTAACCTACCTCACCGCCCTTTCCCACACACCGTAGACCGTTATTGGATGCACAGGACAGCAGGGCTTGGTGAAGTTGGTCTCCAGCACTCGATGTCCCGGCCCCGGACTCCTCCTCACCCCGAGTACCGAGGTTGCGCTCTACACGGCCCGCTCGGAACCTGCCTCAAAATTACATGTCCAAATAATTCCTAAACTGGCCTGTCTTTCGCCCTGCCTCCTCCTCTCTTCCACCGGGATCGGTTTCTGTGCTCTCCGCCACGCCGGGTGCCTGTATCCCGCGTTTTGCTCGCTGTATCCGGGCGCAGTCGTGCCGCCTCTCCTAGTCCGCCATGTTGCGCCTGGCCGAGTGGAATGGGAAAGCAGCGGATTTTCCCAGCGGCAAACTCCGCCTCCTTCCCAGCACAAACCACGCCCATGGGCGCCCATTCTTTTTTGGGGCTCGTCCCTGCGCTCACATTAAACCACGCCCCCATATTGTTCACAGGTGTGTTGCGCCCTCTTGCGGCGGTACTGCGCCTTGCATTAATTACCCTTCTACACTCAAGGAGCATAAAAATTTTAACACGGACCCTCACTGACTCACGCATCGTCGTCTGTATCGCTTTATCCTGTGTATCCTATCCCAGCCTAACCTGCAGGACAGTGGGCGGAAACCGGAGTACCCGGAGGAAACCCACCAAGCATTGACAAAACATGCAAACTCCATTCACTCAGACACAAGGCGGGAATCGAACCTGGACCCTGGAGGTGCAAGGCAACAGTGTAACCACTAACCCACTGTGCAGCCTGCATGTGGACAGTTTTGTTATTTCAGCTGTCTATTACAGTGTACTGGAATTACAAGAGAGGAACATACACCCACTCACAAAAGTGAATACACGCCTATACTTTCAGCAAACATTTTAGTAGATCTTCTCAAAGGACAATACTACAGAAATGAAACTTGGATATATTTTAGAGGAGTCACTGTGCAGTTTGTATAACCATATAGATTTACTGTCCCCTGAAAATAACTCAAGAGACAGCGATTATTCTCAAAACAGCTGGCAACAAAAGTGAGTACACCCTAAGTGATAAGAGCTCTACATCCTTAACCATGAAAAGTCACATGTCCTATTCATCATGTTCATAAGGGTGTTTTTTCGGTGGCCAAGTATGTCTCGACCTGGACCCTATTGAGCACCTGTGGGGCGTCCTCAAGCGTAATGTGACGAAGCGATGTGTGCCTAACATCCAGCAGCTCAGTGATATCATTATGGAGGAGTGGAAGAGCTTCCCTGCAACAACATGTGCAGCTCTGGTGAATTCCAGGCCCAGGAGGATTAAGGCCGTGCTAGATAACAATGGTGCTCACTCAAAATATTGACACTTTGGACACAGTTTTGACATGATCACTTAGGGTGTACTCATTTTCGTTGTCAGTTATTTAAACAATAAAGTCTCTATGTTGAGTTATTGTTAGAGGACAGTAAATCTGATCTGCTGTACAAGCTGCACATTGACTACTCTATTATTATTGTTCTTTTGAGAACATATAATAAAGTGGTTGCTGAAATGTGAGGGGTGTACTCAATTTTGTGAGATACTGTATACACACCTGCACAACCCATCAAAAAGTTCTAATTCCAAGTTCCCCTCATTTTTCTTTCTTTCTATGTGGTGAAACAATGCAGAAGACATGAAAGATATGCAATAATCTCCTTTAAACAGGTGATATTGAGATGTGTTCACTACTTCATAATGCCTGTAATCTGAGGTGCTGTTCATTCATTGATTTCTGAGGCTGATAACTCTAAATGAACTTCTCCTCTGCAGCATAGATAAGTTTTGAACTTGCTTTCCTAGGAAGGTCTTCACGAGAGCCAGTTTCATCATTGCAAATGCAGTTGACAATACTGTTCTTGCAAGAACTATTCCAGAAAGGCTGACCTCCATGTCTTAAAATAGTAACTGACTGGTTTTTGTTACTTAATTATATAAT
Organism: Leiocassis micropogon; assembly: GCA_028565275.1. Classification (NCBI taxonomy): domain Eukaryota; kingdom Metazoa; phylum Chordata; class Actinopteri; order Siluriformes; family Bagridae; genus Leiocassis; species Leiocassis micropogon. The sequence continues at coordinate 1,709,245 of JAOVVA010000021.1, forward strand.
ACCATGTGTGCTAATTCATAGTTTTGAAATTGCCAGTATTGTTCTAGAATGTAGAAAATAAACCCTGACAGCTTTTATGTTATTATTATTATTATTATTAAGATAAGTCACAGAAGCAACAGTTTTGCTTTTATGGAAACAAGTAACCTTAAAACTAATTAATAGGCATGTTGTAGAATATTATCATATCTAAGCATGAATTCAAAATGTGGTGGTGACAGTGAATAAAAATAACAGTAATACGATTCTGAGTTGCAACATTTAATATTATGTTAGTTGATCAATAAACAGCAGTTAACAAGCAAATAAATATAATAAATAGCTCAATTTCAGGTTCAACCGATTTCCCGTCACACATTTCAGTCTCTCGGGTAACAGTAAATAATGTAAGCCAGCAATTGACAAGACTCAAACTACATAGGCCTTGCTGCTTTTATAAGGACTGAGAAATGAAGATGGATGAGCAAAGCTGATCGGTTATTACAGATGTGGAGACCTCAAGCTGGTACTGGAAGTACTGTATATTTTTCAGGTTACTTTAAAGCAATGGTTCTCAACTCTGGTTCTTATCCTGTTCATTTATCATTTATCGTTACATGTTTTAATACAGGATCTGCAGCTAAGCATTCTTTTTCAATGTACACATTTAACTTAAACATTCTGTCGTTATTTGCTTTCCAAAGCCCGTGATAACAAGCATGTGATATTTGCTAGATAATATGATTTATCAGGTGTGGTTTAATGTGGGGCCACCAAATTTTCTACTCCACCCTTCAGGATCACATTTGTGTCTTAACATCTTCTACAGTATATGGATTTAATTATAATGTAACTGATGCTTTAATCCTGGATTATAAACCAGTCCAAAGCATCTTATTGGGAAACATGTAGCATGACCAGGATTTACACAACCACATCTGTATCGGCACTGACACATGCTCATGCAGAAAGATTGGAAATGACCGCTCGAGTGAACTCGTCGCTTGCAGCATAGCCTCCCAGATCTGCTGTTCGCACCTGTGCCAAAGAAATAGACCATTATTTTAGACACACACACACATGCATACACACACACAGAAGGCTATCCAAATAATATTGAAGTTTTCCACATCCATCTTGTTCTGCAGTTGGCTTGGGTTACCTATTAAAAACACAGCAGTAAGTGGACTCTCCGTGCTCAAATACTCGTAGATGTGTATGAGCGTATCGAGGTTTGTGTTTTTACAGTACGCTGAGATGGACTGGTGCATTCTTGCCTTGTTCCCAGTGTTCACCAGATAAACCAGCATAAAAGACTGTATGAATAAATGCCCAACCACACAAGTGGACCATCTTCAGTAAATGCTTTATCCCAGTCAGGGTCTAGTAACATGTAAAACTCCACACAGATAGTAACATGAACTCAGGATCAATATTTTGGATGGCAATTATGTCCAAGAAGAACATGATTATGAATACAGAATGATGACCTTTACCTTAGAAGGGGAATTTGTGAATTTATGATGGTATAAACTGCACAGCAAGAGCTTCAAGTTCCTGGGTGTTCGAGTCAGTTTAAGTACCTAATGTCTTAATGCTTGCAGTTTTTTCTAGCTCTAGAAGACAGTCAGTGCATTATAACTACACAAGTTCTTCTTTAGTATATAATATCCAGACCAAATTCAATCTTTCAGCTAAAATACTTTGAAATGAAAATGAATTAATCATTTTGACCATTCTGTGTAAAGATTTAATAAAGTTTATGAAAATAAAAATAAAATGCTTGATGAACAGTTTTTTTTTTTTTTTTTTTTAATCACAGACTTACTGCATAATGCAATGAGAAGCCCATGGCATGCTCTGCATGACTGTTTTCTCACACCTGGTGCAAATCAAGATGTGTTTGATACTCAGCAGTCCCATGGTAGGAAATGTTTGGGGTTGACGATGTGAAACGCTATAGCGGTACCTTTTCAAATGTGTTTCCCTTAGCAAGGGTTGCACAAAGCTACAGCAGGAATCAGATTTCCTATAAAACAGCTACATGACCATATAATCTTATAGAATAGCCTTTATTTATTTTATGTGAAAAACAAGCAATCTGATCATAAATAGGGATTGTTTTGTGGTAAAACACTTCCTGGCTCACTTTCGTAAAAAAACTAATGAAATGATACAATGTTGAGAATAGCTTCTTAATCCTTTCCAGCACTGTTGAAAATCTGATAAAAATAGGTTTTGTTGCGAGGTCTGCTGCACTGATCATAAGATCAATAAAGCAAAGAGATCAGTTTTAAAACTCTGAATGAGCTCCACTGACCTGTTAATCTACTTAGCTGACCTACTATTATTTGTTCATACATCCAGAAACAATGTCATGATGTTTTAGGAAATGCTGGACATTAGCAGCCATTAATGAAGTGAACAGTATGAAGAATACACACATGAGAGTATCTTATAGATGACAGTGCATCACTTAGCACAAAATGAGGAAAGAAATATTGCCCTTGTTATCAAACCAACATTCAGCAGTCAGGTTAAGACAGTTTGTGTCAAATTAAAAAATGAACTTCTAGTGTGAACAAACAAGAGATTTATCCTCAGTGCTTGGATTTGTTGGGGAATATTGGGAGTTTATGGTTTAGCATGTAAAAGAAAAAGAATGAACAAAAAAAAAGAAGAGCAAAATTAAACATTGCAACAGACAAAAATAAGGAAAATCTGTCAGTTACATGAGTAAAGTCCACTTTCAGCGCCAGGACTGACAGCAACACAGTAAGGAATGGAAACTGTAAGAACTGAAGGGTGAAAAGCAGAGGGAAGTGGTCTATTGGGAACAGATAGGGTCCTTAAAACACAGGCCGGTGACGAAGGTTGGCCACGACGGCACGGATAAAATCACCCGTAGTGCTGTAACCGCCGAGATCTCGCGTCCTCACCTGAGACACATACACACAGACACACACGCAAGTATGAGGAAGGAATTTGGATCTCTAATGCATTAAACTCATTAAAAATACGTGGAAAGGATTCTTTTTGTTTGTTTTTGATCGAGCTCATATGCAGATCCGATTCAGACCATCATTACAGAATCGTGAACATGCACGAAAATTAACAGTGATGAATTATATACAAAGACATTGGATTAGTAGTTAGTAATACGGTCATATCCAGAGCCAGCTCATGCATTTCTCATTCCTATCTGCAGCAGACATGTGTGCGTGTGTGCAAATCAGCACACGCTTGTAAAAGCCTGACGCGATGTATAGTACGTAAACGTCTCCATGCATTCAGGGTCATGACGCATTTCTGTTTTGAAACCGTGCGACTTTTCGATTTTAGTACAGCAAGACAGCAACTTGTCCTTCAGGTTTCTCGAAGGCCACATGATAATTAGTGTCTGCCATTAGGTATTTAGGACAGAACAGCTCCTTGAGACAAATGAAGAAATATTTGGAGCAATGCTATTTTCCTCTATGTTGAAGTTCTCACTAATATGACACTTAAAATACATCACTTAAAAATTAGGTTTCGGAAAAGAAGCTCTCGCTCTGCCCTTGATTGCAATGCCACGTTTATCTCAGTTCAGAATTGCGTTTGTTTTTGGGCAAGATCTTGTATTGATAATGAAGGGTCGAAACCATTCCTCACGCTCCCAGAAACACTCTTTCAAAATTTGAGTCTTGGAATATGCCTGTGCCATCAGGGAAGAAAACCTTAGATGTGATAACCTGGTCATTCAGTACATTTAGGTCGTCAGCTGACTTCATTTTACTGCTACATAACGTTCTTGAGTCTAGACCTGACCAACTGAAACAACCACAGATCATAACACTGCATTAGTACAGTGGGCACTATGCATGATGTTTGCTTTAACTGAAAACATTTTTATCTGTATAGTCTTACTAATAAATGGTTTGCTTATGACCCCACAGCTCTGACTTTTACTGTCCATTTTTCACGACGCACCTTCACCACATGTTTATGTGATCAAAGTTCTTCTTCTAAATGCGTGAATGGGTCATAAGTGATCAAGAAAAGTGACACATCATTTATTGATTCAAAAAACTCTCTCTCCCTCGTCCTTCTTCTACTTATGCTAGGCTATCACAGGGACATCATGCATATATGATGTTATGGATCAAGATCTTGTTCATACTTATGTACAGTTAGACATTCAGCAGAGTACAATTAATTGTTTGACGCTGTCCTAAAACACTGGGAACAAGGATGGAATTACAAGTACAATTGACTGCTAATCTATTGTGCACACAAGTGTGTGTGTCAACCTACTGCTGTTTTTGAAGAGTCAGAGGAAACCAGGAAACCTAGAACAAACCCACTGTGCAACTCATTCATGTTGTCTTATGCGCAAAATAATGCATTTAAAATAAAAAATAAGATTTGCACAAAAAAAAATGAAAGGAGACATCATTACGTCGGAAATAATGCCTGATATGAGAGTGTAAACAATCAAGTTTCCTCAATTTATAAAAGGAAAGAAAAGCCCATGTGTTAGTTTAACAAGATGAAACGTGGTTCAGGAATTATTAGTTAGTTAGAGGGCCCTCTTCACAGCTTGTAGTGTAATCACATGCACATACAGTAAATGTGCACACTACCACAACCCACATTCACACATTATTATTATGAGGGGCGTTCAAGTCAAACCAAGACTTTTGTTTGTGCAGAACAACAGAACACAGTTATGAGAATAAAAACTACCTGTATTTCTCTATATAATTTCCCGCTACACTAATTCACTTATCCCAGTGTTTCACTTGGATACCACCAAGGATCAGATGTTCCACTCCCTCAACGTTCAAAGTAACGACTGCAGTCGGAGCCATCTCGGCCAGGATCGTCATTCAAGGACGTACACCCTTCTTTAAAACATTTGCACTATTCATGTTTTACTGTGGCTAAGCGTCTCATCACTGTACAGCACCTAAAGTGTTCTGTAAATGTCAATCAGTTTGACGCCTTCATTCATGAAAAAGTTTAATCACAAGTCCCAGTTTGACTTGAACGCCCCTTGTACCATCACATACATTTACGTGTTTCATGTTTGTTAGTTCTCAATCAGGCACAACAGTCTGAGTCCACTCCCAAGAACTGGCTCGTTGAAGTCAGTTTTTAATATCCATGTTATATTTCTCAAAGCAAAATGTAAACATTTAAAGGACTGTACTAATGGAACGGCACCAGACCAAGCGACAGTGTGTAAGGACAATATGCAAATCATTTTTGAGAATGCTTTTAATCCCATTCCCACCCAATGCCAAATGAATTTTCTGCCACATGAAGGTTTCTTGGGATTCCAGTCCCAAAGTCATACCTGTCTGTTATTAAACTTGCACATGCATAATAAGTACCAAAAATGATTTATTCAGTTAAATAAAAACGGATCTTGGTTTTGGACTTTTAGACCATATTATACATACATGTATACACACTCAACAAACACACAAAAAACCCAAAGAATTCTTACCTTTCCCTGTTTTATAACCTTTTTAACGGCTTCAGACACCATGTTAGAGTGATACTCCAGGCTGAAACAAATTTCATGAACAAAACATGCATTTTAAAAGCCACAACGAGGTCAATAAAGGGACGCATTCAAATAAAGCCAGCCGAACCTATTTATTCATTTACATAGAGTGCGCTAAAAGCACTTCAGCCCGGTTTGTCTATTTCAACATAGTCTTTTCGTCCTACTGTATCTTTTCCATTTAATTGTTTGCAACTGTAAGTGTTCACTGAATGCTCAGGAATTCCTACCAGTTCTCGTAAAGTTTGTTTCACATCTACAGATTCAATTCAATTTCAATTCAATTTTATTTGTATAGCGCTTTTAACAATTTACATTGTCACAAAGCAGCTTTACACAATCAAAAGAATT
>JAOVVA010000021.1:1720408-1730884 GCA_028565275.1 Leiocassis micropogon
ATCTATTTTTGGAGAAAACTAAAGCGTTTTTTGACCTTGCATACGTGTAAACCTGTTTTTAGAGACTCATTAAGCAATATTAGCAAACATTAAAATGGCATACTAGGGGCACTTTACATAAATAAACTTCTTCCAAATAGCCAACAGGTCTGACTACAAAGGGGCAGCTAAAACAAGTTTAATGAGTTGGTATTGATCAGCACGAGAGCGCACATAATTCCTTTCTTATTAGACAGCTAAAACTGGAAAGTGTTACATACGACACCATTTAATATTAGCTTTTTACTTAGACATACTATTTGGTGGTAAACTGAAACTGAAATGAGGGTATTCATCAAAATATTAAGTCTAAGATCGGGAAGGAGGCGGGGCTTCTTAGAGTTTAAAAGACCAAGGCATCTGTCAGTCATTTTTTTATTCTTCACACTATGGGTTGTCTGATTTTAAAATGCAAGACTCCTACTGAAAATGCATGGAAATTTAAGTTTTGCATAATTACCCATTTTCAGTTTATAATTAAAATAAATAAATAATCAACTTTTTTTTTAATTATAAACTGAAAATGGGTTATAACTCAAATTTTTATGCATTTTCAGTTTATATAAAAATAGACAATTGAACATCCTGCTTTTTAAACATCTTACTATTAATCTAAACTAGCGTTTCAGTGATTTTACAATGTATTTTGTGAATAAAGCAGTACCTTAGTCTCATCTCATAGGAAGCCAGCTCTCCTTTGTACTCCATCGGTGTGTGGATCTTCCCTATGACCAAAAAAAGAAAGAAAGAAAGGACACTTTTTTCATCCCTTGTGTCATTGATTAAACATAACATGTTCAAATATAAAAATATTCTTCTTGTGAAAAAAAAATAGGACATAGAATATTGGCATTTCCTAAAAAGTATATTTCCGTGCAGTTTACATGTACAATGCATTTCAGGAAACTGAGCATAATGAAAATGTTTTGTTTTTTTCCCCCCTGAAATTTAATTTAGAAAGTAAAAATCATATATAGTATTCTAGATTTATTACATGTCAAGCGAAATATATCAAACCTTTTCTTGTTTTAATTTCAAAGATTACAGCTTACAGCTGATGAAGGAAAAAAAATTATACACACTCCACAAGGAAACCTGTCAGGTGCACAGTTTTCGCCATGCATGTACTAAACTAGACTGAAAGGTACACAGTATTTATACTGTATAAATAGTAATTTATTCAAATGCAAAATGAAATATTCTAATATTTTGAGGTACTCGATTTTTAATTTTCATTAGCTGTAAGCCGAAATCTTAAAAATCAAGAAAACAAACAAAACAAAAATGTGAAATATCTGACTTTCGCGTGTAATGAACAGAGAATATACGCGTTTCACTTTTTAAAATAAAATACGAAAGAAAATGAACTTTTCCACAATATTCTAATTTCTATATTTTTTAAAATCAAACAAGAACTGATAAAGATGAAGTTTGGCAAAATTTAAGGGCTTCTATAAACATAATGACAATTGACAAGTGACAATTAGAAAAATTTGGCTGTTCCATTTGCGTGCCATAACTGTGTGCGTATAAATATTAGTTTACCTTTGATAGCCACTTTGTTGTTTTTCATGGAGGAGAGCACCTGGTCCAGCTTCTCTTCACTTGCCATGTTCTGCACCTCACTCAGGTGGAATTCCTCAAACTCCACAGGTACATCAGCAGCCTGCAGGGGAGAGGAATGCAAACTGTGCTTTAATGTTCCCTATACTGTGGAAACGTAATGACATCATGATTTAAGTCTCTAGTAACAGTTGAGGATATTAAAGTGAATCAAAATGGACAATTACAGATGTTACATATAGGATATGCCAGAAGAGGTTAGCAAAGAAACCAAAGAGCACATCATTCTCAGCCTTCAGCAGTTGGATTGCATTTCTCTACCTCTTCATTATAACATCTTCAGATTTTCATGTCACAAAGAAAATACACCATCATGCAAAAATGCTTTATATATACCTTGAACACTTCTTTGACAGCCATCATGAGTTCAGGTCCGACCCCATCTCCCGGCAACAATGTGACCTTGAAGGTGCTGTCGGCCCGCGCTGGGGGAGTCTCTGAAGCATTCGGGTTGGTTGAGAGGCTCAGTGAGCGCACACACACTGGCTTTATGGCAGCACCACTCAGTCCCTGTACATGGGTCAAACAGAAAACAATCAGCAGAGGTCAAATGGTCACCTAACCATCTATGCTCAGCAGTCAAAATTCTTCTGTGATGTATGTGGGCCTGGTCTTAAATGTGGTAAAAATAAATAAATTGTTGGTGAACTGTTTAATGCAAAGTCTAAATGTCCATCACTATTGTTGCACACTGTTTTATGTTTGATAGGAAGCTTGCATGTTACATGATTCATTATAAATCAACCATTATTCATTATAATCAAACCATTATACTGTTTCAGTTATTATGCATAAGTACATAATCTGTAATTAATTATTTCAACTACACTATGCCAGACACGTGAGCATTGGCCGAATCCTGAATAGCTTGTCTGCTCCAAGAACTTGCTTTCTACTTATCGCTTCTTAATATTACTTTATACTGTAGAACTTATTTAAGCACAATATAACATTAAATAATTCCCCTACAACCTACAGTATGTAGAACACAACAATATCAATAAGAATCCAGACTGGACTGAACTTCATAATGCCAATACCAACATTTTGCAAAAGCCATTTATGATTTTACCCACACTCTGTATGTGCGTATATATTTTATGGTTTTTTTTCTCAACCATACAATTTCAAGTTTCAATAAGCTGATATTAACTGATGTCTGAGATTCTTGTTCTTGGCTGACACTTCTGAGATGCTTTTCTGCTCATCATTGTTGTAAACTGTGGTTATTGGGGTTAACAAGGCTTTCCTGTCAGCTCAAACCAGTCTGGTCATTCTCCTCGGACCTCTTTCATCAACAACCATTTCTGTCTGCTGAAATCACCAATTTATTGTTTTCCTACACACACAGTATGTCTGAACTTGTGCACATGACTATTTCAGGCAATCAGCAGCTTCTGAAATACTTCAACCAGCCACTATTCATATGGACAAGATCATTGAGATCACTTTTTTACATAAATAAAAGGGGCTGGAAACACTAGGTAACGTCTAATACTACTCACCTTCCCAAAGGCACAATAATTAGCATTTGATAAGCAAATTATTGTGCCTTTGAGAAGGTGAGTAGCTTCACCTGATTGAGGTTAGGAGGAGGGAGATCCTTTTCCAAATCAATGATTCTGTTTTTTTCCCTGACATGTTGGGTGTTATATGTTTCACTTGTTTAACGTTGCACTGAACAAATACAGCTGAATAAATAACAAAAACTAGCAAAATGTGATCATTTTAAAGGAGATAGAGATTATTTTCTATACCTAATCTTACTGTAAGTCTTATCATCTACTTGATCTTACTGACCAGGTGAGAATAAAGCAAGATACGCCTATATCAAGGCTCTACATCAGCTATTACAGCATTTAATCCACAGCCAAGGAGACGATATTTGCAATAAACATATTACTATACAGGATATCAGGATTTCATGCCGTTATTAACCTTTAATTAACCTGTGCCTAAACCTAGCCCAAAAGCCCAATAGCGTTACTTCTATCTAGCACCACGCCGTCTACTGAAAAGCAATAAATATTAACCAAAATACCTCACTGAACTCCCCTGGACATCCGTTTCACATTTAATTAAGTCCATTCTCCTAATTTAACCCTCGGTTATGTATTTAAAATGACACTAAAGGTCTGGTCACTCACCTTGACCAATGATACAAGGCTTCCCCTCAAGGCGGCGGCCATCATGGAGTAAAAGCGGTGGGATTCCGTGCGGCAATCATGTAGAAAATTCTAGTTCCCCTACCCGTTTTTTGAGAACAGCCACGCCCACAAACAGGCGTACTGACCAATACGACCACGTAGGGGTGACGTTTGCGTCAAACTCAGTGAGCGGGGAACGTCAGTCCTCTTCTTCCTCGGTCGCTCAAATAAAGGCACGTACTCAGCTCTGCCGCCACCTCATGGAATTAAGAGCTCATTACACTGTACGTGGGCTTAAATAGTTAGCACTGTCGCCTTTATGTTGCATTTATGTTTATGGGATTGGCAGACATTTAAAAATAAAAAAATCCAGTATAGGTCTAGAATGTAAAAAAATAAATAAATCACAAAACGACAAACACTGAATTAGAAGGTGTGTCGAAACCTATAGTATAGTAGTATACATTGAAACTTTAGAAACTTTTTCGTCTGCCGTATCGAATGATAATTTCCAACCACAATTATTTATTTCTGCTTGTCGACATTTGATAAGCAAATTATTGGATCAGTCAAATACAGGTATTTTCATTGCAATGTTTTGACTTCTAACCATGTGAAAATTTGCCTGAGCCATGCTGCCTTTGCTGAACACTATGGAATGACTTCATATCTTATCACTGCATCTCGTTCTTTGAAAGTAGCTCTATCGGTTTTGTTACCATAAATGTTCCTTCATGAGTTGATCATAGTAGTATAATACTGTAATGAACATGGATTCCATCCTTTTGATGTACATTCTCTCAAGCTGCTCCAACAAAGGAACAAGCCCTGCAGAGTCGTTCCTAAGCTTTAAAAATGAGCACAATAACACGTTCAGAGTATTACTTTAAGCCTCCTTGGTCATATTTGCCAGCAGAACTTCTGGCTTTTTTCCCACTGTAGTGAATCTCCTGGAAGGCACTGCCCATGTTACTGCCCTGTTTGATCAGAATTTCCCACATATGCTAATGGATCAGAATATGTGCACATGATTAAATTTTCATATTTAGGAGATTCTGTGACAGAGAAAAATGCCAAAATTATCCTATTGTCCTACTATGCTGGCATATAAAGTCAACAGTGCATCACTCTTGTGTCATTTTATATCTTTAATTTAAAAAATAAAGCAACAGGATTCTTTTTAAAAAATAATCACTGCATTTGTGTCTCGTAGATTTATCAGTAATTTATGTACCAGCATTGGAATTAACCGTGTGATTCTGTTCAACAAAGAAAAGCAGTGAATAAAATTTTTTTTTTTAAAAATATACAAATGTCATTGCTCTTCATTAATTTTATGAGAAAAAAAAACATTGCACTGAAAAGTAAAACCATAATTGCTTTTGTTCTTATGGTTGCTTTATCTCAACCAGCAAGGCATAGCTATTTAAAAATGAAAGACAGATTGCAATGCATTCCATTTCATACTCATTAGTAGATGGAAATCACAGCCCTGGACCGTAAACTGACTGTTCACTTGCTGACATAACAAGGTGTTAATATAAGTAAATAAGTAATGTTATTCACTTCACCTGTAAGTGGTTTTAATGTTATGGCTGGTTGTTATATAATTCCCATTTTTTGAAGTGCACATCTGAGTCATATGGGGAAGTGCAAATAGTGAAATGAAAATCTATGTAGTGGCACTTCTATAAAGAAACTACTGAGGGAAAAGTGTTTTCTCTATGGTCTCTGTTTATATATTTTTATGGCATTTGAGCTCACCACAAAATAGTAACCAATAAGCAATGTATTTCTGGATTCAACTTTGTAACTTTAAAATACAAATCAAAAATCCCAGTTTGACTTGAATGTCCCTCACAGACAATAATAATAATAAAAAAAAAATAAAAACATAAAAAACATAATAAAATCATGGGAACTATACTGAAATATACAGTCTGCAAGATTTACATACTTGATCAGCATTAATTATTAAAACTGATTTTACAGTAGCTTCATTTACATTTAAATAATTGATATATGCAAATATGATAATGTTTAGCACAGTAATCAAAGTACTAATATTAACATTAGTAAACTGGCATGTGGCACATCTTCATGTCATGACAGCATGGCTTTTATGGAACATCACTGGACAACTAAACAGAGAAACAAAAACAATGTACTAATTGAGCATTTACTGTATACAGACCGGGTTGTATCAAACATATTGTTTAAAACATTCATGTGCAAACTTGAGTTAGTAATGTACTGTAAGTACATCAAATAATAGGCACCACATGATGTCTGCACAAACTGATAAAACTGATTAAAGAAATACTCACAGTCTCATAGTCATTGACATAAGTATATTTCTGTTCTCTGTAATAGTGTCTTTTTTGCATGAAAGTCAGAGATATCCAGTCGCACACCACATTCACCTGGGAAAGCAGAAAGGTCAGACTTCCAATATCAACTTTAGAACTTTTGTATTAGGCTGCTACAATGGTTTAAGGAAACAAGTACATATAGAATATAAAAAATATACAGACTACACAAGTGACCTATGGAGCACTTACTGTACATTGTGCGTTAAACTGTGTCGCTCTGCAATTACACTGCCAAACCACTAGTTGGCGGTGGGGTTTCTATGCCACACTGAGTGTTTTAAGGTAAACTACAAACATTGGCGAATGATAGAACAATGGGGCTAATAGATGTTGAACAACAAATACACTACCAGTCAAATGTTTGGACACACCTTCTAATTCCATGGTCTTTCCTGATTTTTATTTCTTTCTACACTGTAAAACAATTCTGAAGGGATCCAAAATATGCAATAATCTCGTTTGAACAGTTGATAGTGAGATGTGTCTGCTACTTATGCTCTGTAAAGCCTTCATAACAGCTCTAATCTGAGGTGCTGGAAATTGGTGATGTTTGATGCTGGTAACTCTAAATGAACTTTTCTGCAGAAGAGGTAAGTTTTGGTCTTGCTTTCCTGGGAAGGTCTTCATGAGAGCCAGATTCATCATGGTGCTTGATGGGTTTTGCAAATCTTCTTCTTTGTCTTTGTGGACTGTTCCCTTTTAGGGGTCGCCACTGCAAATGATCTGCCTCCATCTAACTCTGTCCTCTGCATCCTCTTCTCTCACACCAACTAACTTCATGTCCTCTCTCATTACATCCATAATCTCCTCTTTGGTCTTCCAAAAGACCTAGACCTCCTGCCTGGCAATTCAGGCTTTAGAGACTCGACAAACATGGAAAATGGTTTTCTAGTTTGATATTTATGGCCTTGCTACAGAGCCCTGTGGCTTAATTCTCCCTGATAACATCCCCACAGTGAAGCATGGTGGTAGTAGCAACAGAGAATTAGCTTTAGCCCCTTGGTTACTTCCCTGCTTCATGCCCTCTCTACTTTATCCCAACTGGTTTGTGGAATTGCAAAGTAAGAATTTTTTTTTCAGATTCAAGCTTCTTACTCTTCTAGATTTTCAAGAACTATTACAAAACTGGGTTCAAGATAGATTGGGCCAAAAATGATCACTCATCACATTTTCACTTCCTCCTTTAAGATTGCTTTTATAATTCTCAAATCCAGACCTCAGCACTTACCAGGCCGAGGAGCGCCAAGCCAGCCCCGATATTAAGCAGTGTTGGGATAATGTTGAATTTCCCTGCCTGCACAGGTAAAAAAAAAAAAAAAAAACATAAATTTTTTTTCCATTTTTAAAACTTTTATTTTAGTAGACCTGACAGAAAAACTCACAGTTCCAAAGACCATAACATCAAAACGGATGCCGTATCCTTTGATTAAAGTCCTGATCTCCTGGCCATCTGCGTTTTTGTAATATTTTGCAAATCTGTAATTTTTGACACAGACATCAAAAGAGAAACGTTACACAAAATACAGTTAATGAGCAATAAATCACTGTGATGCATTTCTGTAACTCTATTATAGCAAACCTGAAGTTGTATCCCGGGGCAATGTTGTCAGGGTCCTTATCATCCAACCTGCGGAATGCATATTGTGGAACACATGACTTCTCAGACAAGTCCAGGTCACAGTTCCAGCTGATCTGCACTCCCATCACACCCCCCTGAGGACCATGTTTAATCAATGAATGTCCACAGGCATTACATGCATATAGACATTTATGCATTTATTTGTTTTCCTTAATTTACTAAATATATATAAATATGAGGTTTGAAAGTCAATTTGTAATTTTTTTTTATTCAAAAAGATACAGCCAAGAATAAACTGATGAACGACTGATGAAGAATTCAATGTATGAATATTTTGTAAAAATCTTTTCCTTTAAAACTTAAACTCAGTTTGTGCTTTCTCACATAATATTAGGGGCATTCAAGTCAAACTGGGACTTGACTGTGCAGAATAACAGAACGATTATGAGAGTAAAGACTACCTATATTTCTCTTTATACTCTGCTACACTAATAACAAACACTTATCCCAGTGTTTCACTAGTGCTTGGATACCATCAAGATGGAAAGTTTTCGAAGTGCTCGAAGTCTGTAAATATCAATCGGTTTTACGCCTTCATTCAAGATATTTCATCAACAATCCTGGTTTGACATGAACGTCCCTTGTAGTTACCAAAATATATATCCTGTATTATCTCTCTGACCTGAACTGCCATGGTCTGGAAATCCTCATTGGCTTCAGATACAATGTCTCCGAGTCTAAAGATTGGGCAGTCGGGATCTGTTTCACGGTTAAACACACACGCCGACAAGTAGGTACTGTTTATATGGGGCAGTAAGTTTCGTCTGTAAAAAAAACACACACACACAAAAAACAGGCCAGTAGATTTTCCCAGAGAGTAAAATTATGATGAATATGGTTAATGTAACTTTGCAATATTAAAGTGTTAAAGTGTTGTTTATATAAAGTGACCGCTTACTTGGAGAAATTGAATTTGGGGTATCGAATGCTGTTTTTTATTAAGACAGTGAAGTTTTCTGCTTCTGCTAGCATTGCAGGGCTATGGGACAAAAAAAGAAAAAAAAGTATCTCAAACATGACCTCTTCTGATGCTAGACCACATTGACATGAAATCTGTAGAATCTGTTACTTCTGTATATTCACAAACGTTCAAGTCCATCAGTCAATAATCAAAAATCTTTCCTGAGACAAATACATAAATTTGTAAATTCCCTCTAATTAAGCAATTACACATTAATTAACTAACTAAATTAATTAACTTAATTAATTAACTTAGAACCAACGTAAACACACTACAATCAAATAATAAAATGTGATTTCTTCTTACTAAGATAATAAAACAGACCTAGATGTGTCACAGCTTTTACATTTACAGCATTTGGTAGATGCCCTTATCCAGAGCGACTTACTTTTTATTATTAGTATTATACTACAACTGAGCAGTTGAGGGTTAAGGGCCTTGCTCAAGGGCCCAAAAGTGGCAATTCAGTGGTGGTGAGTTTTGACCCTGGGACCTTCTGAAGACTAGTCCAACTGCTTATCCACTGAGCTAGCTGTACCCCCCCCCTTATAGTCACAATGCTAAATTTGGATCCCTAACACACATTTCAATCACATGTAGCCTATTTCCTTTAGTGTAAAAAAAAAAAGCCAATTTGGCCAAAACATAATTCACCATGCTACGTGAGGAGCATGAATTTTATTGTTTAAGGAGATGCAGGGAAAATATGCTAACATTAGGCTCCCCAGAATAAGAAAAATATGATAAAATAGAGTTTTATTTACCACAGTGCAACATGTCAAACAACTCATGGACAGCGATCCTTAGCACAAAATCTCCTGTTCCCAATCACCACCACAGACGACTTTGCCAAGACGAGTAGTTAAGTATCTGAACTTACCATGCCTTGCTTCCTCATTTTTTGATATTTTGATCACATCTTATTCTTTGGGTTTTGTCTAGTTTGGAAATTCCTCCGACACGCTGTTTGTCGATTACCTGACTTTTTGCCTCATCCTGTGATTTGATTCTGCCTCGTGATTTGTATTTGTATTCCTATCTAACCTGTTAACCTATAATGAACTTCACAGCCTCTCTTACCTGACTTGATTAGAATCATATCAGATACCTATGTCCCTTCTCACATGATTACACAATAACAATAAAAAAAAAAAAATTGCTTTGCCTCCGAGTAAGCTCTGAGTGCGCAGTGGCGCAGTGGTAAAGTGCTCGCCCTATCATCCGGAGAACCTCTCGCAGCCGGGGGTCTAGAGAGAGCTGATTGGCCGAGCTCTCTTAGAGGGGAGGGACAAGAGTTTCTTAGTGCTCCCACATTAATCACGTCTGTGAGTTCATGCAAACGGAGGGAGCGGATAGCGCTGTCCTCCGAGTGTGTTACGCCGCTCCCAACGGTGTGTGAGCAAACAGTTCGAAAAGATGCGGTCAACTGGCGTCACATGGTTCGGAGGAAACATGTGATAGTCTTCAGCCCTCCCGACTGAGTGGTAGTAGTAGCCTTAATGTGGGGGCCCCATAGTGACGGGGAGGAATTTGACAGGAGAAAATCGGGGGGAAAAAATAGCTTCATTATGTTACCTAAAGTTATTAATACCTACAGTTAATAAAAACTTCAGTAAGTCACTAACTGATACATGGATTTTCATTTTAGGTGAGAAGAGAAATCAATAAAAATTTATTAAAAGAACATATTTTATA
>JAOVVA010000021.1:1730984-1735984 GCA_028565275.1 Leiocassis micropogon
TCTTGATTCATGCACACTTACATTCCATACAGACTTAAATAATTCTTTTGATTGTGTAAAGCTGCTTTGCGACAATGGCAATTGTTAAAAGCGCTATACAAATAAAACTGAATTGAATTGAATAAGAACTATAATGCAGACATGAGCAAAAATTAGTCATAAAGTCTGATTTTTCAAAAGATATTTTGTCATAATGTAGTCATTATAATATATACTGTAAACACACATACAGGTGCATCCCAATAAATTAGAATATCATCTAAAAGTTGATTTATTTCAGTAATTCAATTTAAAAAGTAAAACTTATATATTATATAGATTTATTACCCAAAATGGAGGCGATCAGTCTGTCCTGGATATGTCTGTGCATGGTGGCTCTTGAAGCGCTGACTCCAGCTTGAACCGACCTGTCCGACCTAAAGTGTATTGTGAAAAGGAGGATGTGAGACACGAGACCCAACAGCAGAAGAGCTGAGCTCCATGTCACATCGCATTGCTGCAGTAATTCATAAGTACTGAGTGCTGTACATGTTCATACTTTTCAGTAGTCAAACATTTCTATATTAAAATCAGTTTTTTATTGGTCTTAAGTAATATTCAAATTTTCTGAGATAATGAATTTTGGGTTTTCATAAATTGTAAGCCACAATCATCACACAATCAGTGATATATTTAGATTGAAAGAACACTTTAAATATATCTGTCTGTGTGTAATGAATCTATACTTTTTTACTGAAATAAATATTGATGATATTCAAATTTATTGAGATGCACCTGTATGTACTATTAAAAGGAAAAAATAAGTCTGTCTGTGAATTCTAAACATATTTGTGCATTGGTGAGTGATTACCCGGCCTTAAATTGTGTCCATGTCCAGCATTATTGCTTTGATAGCAGCCTTTGGCTCATCTGTATTGTTGCATCAGGTGTTTCTCATGTTCCTCTTACTTCCAATACTCCATAGATTTCCTACATGGTTCAGACAGCCTTCTTATGGCTGCGGTCATCCCTGCTGCTTGTGCATCTTTACCTACCACATTTCCCTTTTAGTCAACTTTCCATAAACATGCATTGATACAGCACCTGTAAGTGATGACCCTCTGTGACTTCACCTCCTTGTGGAGGGTGTCGATGATCGTCTTCTGGACAACTCTCAAGTCAACAGTTTGTGACACAACTATGATTGTGGTTGAGCATACTGAACTAGACCAAGAGGTATTTATACTGTATGAATAGTAATTTACTGAAACTCAAAATTAAATATTCTAATACTTGGAGATGATTTTAATAAGCTCTAAGCCAAATGAAAAAATAAAAAGACTTGAAATATTTCTCTTTGTGCATAATGATTCTAGAATATATGAATTTCAGTTTTTGATTCAGTCCTAGCCATAGTTTTAATTAAAAAGATACTTCCAGAGAATATGATTATATTGACAATAAGGTTAAGCATTCTGACCATTTTTTAAAGCAGTGAAATATTTGTCATTTATGGCACTGATGGATAAACGAATGATTTTGAGCAGGCCACAGGCTTTCGCAGGTCGTCAATGCTGTTAAATCAGTTTTGCAAATATTTAGGATGACTCAAGAAATGTTCTAAAGCGACCAAGCGATAACTGTAATGTCTCCACATAAAGAACTTTTTCGCCCTCTAGTGGAGCGGTAAGTAATTACACGTATATCATGCATCTACTGTACATTGAGGATGACTATACAGTATGTACATACAGAGATTTAATAATTGTAAATGTCTAATGAATAAGTAAAGAAGGAATTCATAAAAACAGGAGTTAAGTAAATGTTAAATGACCGAAAATAGGTTACTACACTTTATATCGATTGATCCATTTACTAATCTCTAGCGCATGCTTTCTCTTGATCAGGAAAGCAGTGCATCTAGAGCCTATCCTGGAAACACTAGGTGTGAGATTAGAGAATTTACCACACATGGGTCCTACTAACTTGCTTACCTACATGGTTCTAAACCAGAGGAAAGCCACATCGAATTGAGGTACCCATAAAATCGCATGATGATTTAACACTTTCGGAGTTCATTTGAGTCAAACAGGACCTATATAATCACATTTATTCAACACTCCAGGTGTTAATCATTACGGCCTTTTCTGTGTAAGCATGCAAATCTCCCACAGACAGTAGTCTGAGCTCAGGATTTCACCAGGGATCCTAGAGCTGTGAGGCAACAATGCTAATGGGTTAGTTTAAATCCGATAATGGTAAAACACTACCATGAAACAAATCATAACCATCTTAAACGCCCCATCCCCACCCTTTTTAGGCTCCTAGAAAAATATTACTGCAGTGTACTCATCATAACATAGCTGCCTTGCTCATGTCCTCCCCATCCTCCATCCCAGCAGTGAGCAGGGTCATAAAGACTTGTGTGATTTATGAGTTATGTTGTTTTGTCATTTCTTTCCTACTGTGTCATAGCACAATTGTGTTGTTTTATCTGTGCTACTTTTTAAACAGTTTATAATGATGGTAGTACTGCAAAAAAGACAATACAGTTTTATTGAGGGTAGAATTCTCTAACAAGCTGGTAACAGTCTGTTATCAGAATATAATCCCTAGAGTTTTAATATTAGTAGCACTTTCTGACACATTGTCAAATTATCCATCAGTTCACAGGTCAACTGTTAAATAATTTCATTTAAATTAACCATGCAATCAAATAAAATTTGCTATGAACTATACAATTGGAAAAAACAAACAAACAAAACTTTAATAGTTAGCACCAGCCCACACGTTGATGGCAGTAGTAGCACAGATTTATGGGAGGACCCATGAAGTGGCGAAACATGATGTATTTTTGTATTCACAGAAACTTTGGGTAAAGAATGATGGGTAGGATGAATTTGTCGGATGAAATACCCGTCACTGGTCCCAACAGCTGACCAATCAACAGGCCCAACTTACGATTATACTTATACGGTTTGTCTAGCTCTGATACAGTAGATCACAAAAAAACCTGAATATCACCGATATATTTGTAAGTTAATACATATTTTAAACTCTCATATTCCAGATTTATTAAATGTAAAGTTAAATACTTGAAAATATTTAAATATTAAATGTAAAGTTAAATACTTGAAAATATTTAAATATTTTGATGATGATGGCTTACAGCTTATAAAAATAATGTGTCTTAAAATATTAGAATATTTCATTTAAAATTTGAGTAAATTACTATTCATACACTATAAATTCTTTGCATCTCTCGGTCTAGTTCAGTGCAAACAACCACAATTATGTGAAGGCTCCTAATTTTGACATTTATACAAAGTCTGGAGGAAAAGAGGAATGGTACAGAATCCTAGTTGCCTGAAGTCCAGTGTGAAGTTTCCAGTCTGGAATGATTTGGGGAGCCCGGGCATCTGCTGGTGCACTGTTTTATCAGGTTCAAGTCAATGCAGTTGTCTACCAGGAGATTTTAGAGCACTTCATGCTTCTAGTTGCTGACAATTCTTCTGGAGATGCAGATTTCCTTTTTCAGCAGTAAACCTGGCCGAACAATACACGAGCTGCTGTCAAAGTTGCTATCAAAGCAACCTGGTCTTTAATAATGCCTCAGCAGTGCCACAGGCTTATTGCCTCCATGCAGCAATTCGCTAAAGGAGCTCTGACCAAGTATTGCATAAATGAACAGAATTTATAAGGTATTTTATTTATTTTCATAAGCGGTCATTCAAAAGAATAAATTAATTTGTTGAGCTTTTAATCAACAAATTAAAACAAAGTGTTTTTTTAACTTTACATGAATATGTACATGAATAATGAATATAGAATACGAGTTTAACTTTTTGAATTGAATTATAAAAAAGTATAATTTTCCATAATATTCTAATTTTATGTCCTGTACTTGTAATGAGATATGAGTCGAGTACAGTGGAACTTAAAGAGATACTTAGGATCTTGAGATATTATATTCTCTGATTTGACCCTAATTTGACTAATGGTGACAAAATCTCCAAGAGGGGGGGGAAAAAAGCAAATTTTTTTCTATATCAGTAGAATCTGACTGTACAGGAAGTCAGTGAATTAGCTGCAGTTATAAAGCAGGCTTGACTTAAGATTGTATGAATATGTACAGTTATATTTTAGAATAATGGTGTGGTATAGAAAAGAAAGTATCTGATGTAATATTTGTTTTAGTGCAAAGTGCACTGATGGCTCCCAGTATAACTGCACTGTAAGGAAGCCAGGGATAGTAAATGGTTTCATCAATTTCTTTGATGGAACTATCAAGGTAAAAAGTCAAATAAACTCCCATGTTACAGTTTTGTTTTCTACCTGCATGTTCTCACACTTAAACAACTAAACATTGACATTTTTAGGATGGTGGTGAAGTGTCTCTCCTTAGGGTGCCATGTTTGTGAGGCTCCAGTTATTTACTGACAGCTGTGTCCCAATCCATTACATTGACTCCAGATTTCACCATCGCCTCGTGTCTGTATGTAGAAACCCGAAGCATGAACATGAAGTCAGACAAGCTTTAGAGAAAAAAAACAAATAAATACTGGAAACAGATTAAGTAGTCCATTTTCTTATTTTATTCCTGTGTTAATACAATAAATATACAAAACTCAAACTATTCAACATGCGACTGCAGAGGGAGACAAGAGTGCATTTGTACAGTACGATGGAATTATTCAGGACGACAGGCAACCACTCGTCAATTATTCTTTTTTGTCTTTTTTTTTTACAAAATATACAAATATCCCTTGGGTTTGCTTGAACGGACTTCGCATCACCACCTCCTCAGTGTTTCAACTAATAATGTCATTGAGTTAAAATCACAAATTAAAAGCCACAAATCCAACGCAACACACGCACAGGCTCACGTTTGATCTTTTCTACGGACTTTTCTGACTCGATTCGTATTAATATAGAACAAACATTCAGGTGCCATTTGTTGAAACGAAGTTCTAAAAAAGAAAGAACGACTTGCAGCAGCTCATCTTGAGATGATGGAATTG
>JAOVVA010000021.1:1738484-1745752 GCA_028565275.1 Leiocassis micropogon
TAATCACCGGCCTGATCCGTCATCTGCAACTTTTCCCGCACGGATTCATGCCTCAAGTTAGATGTTTTTTGTGCTTGAATGAATTTTAGGTCACGGTGTTGCTCAAAAAACAAAAAACATTCCTCTGAAACTGGTCAGGTACAGGGACTGGACTGAAAATGGGGTCAGGGGTAGCTCAATGGTTACAGCATTGGACTAAGGTTCAGAAGGGCCCAGGTTTAAACCCCATCACCACCAAATTGCCCCTTCTGGGCCCTTAAGGAAGGATCTTAACCCTCAACTGCTCAGACAAGAAAAAACGGGAGTTACTCTGGATAAGGGCGTCTGCCAAACGACGTAAATAAAGAAGAAAAAAAAACTTGAAAATAAAAAACCTTTTTCTGCATGTTTTGGTCATGTGAAATGCCTTATAATGTCCCAAACCTAAGTGTTTATCTGATTGGCTAGGAAATTGCACATCACCAAAGGGGTGTTCCAGTGTGGTTTATTTAAAACTCCACCCACTGAAATGACATGTTTTAAAGAAGAGTGAAACTGAAAGAAAATCAGTCATGGCAGAATGCAGAATTTGAGCTTTATTTCAGCTGGAACATTAACAGACACATTTTGGAGTAGTTTAATTGGGGAGGTTTAAATGATCCCGTGTGTACGTTACCTAAATGCTCCATACAGGGGTCTGTACCAGCAGACGAATGAGCAGGGAGTGAAGAGCATGAACCACAGCATGGCCAGGCCAAAGTCAACACCACGTGTTGAATCTACACAAAACCACGCCAAGCACCCGAAGATGTTCAGAAACAGTGTCCCCGTGTGGACTGGAAAAAAGAAAAAGAAAAAACATACATACATCAGATCTTCAACAATTCAACCACCAGGAAAGCATTACTCACATTTAACACTTCACCTAATAACACCACAAGTTCCTGAGTAAGTGCTAAAAGCAGAGAACTGGTGCATTTGAGAGGTTTTACCCCGCCCTCCCACACACACACTTTATACAAACTAAAAAGAAAAGAGAACTATCAGTTTCTGATCAGCACTGCATGAGCTAAATCCTCACATACTTTTCATTTCTGAATTAAAGCTCTTAGCTTTATCAATATTTCTTCAGATCTTTTAAACTCATTCCTTTGTTTTATCTTAAAAGCAACTTTATAACAATGACCAGTGTTAAAAGCGTTATATAAATAAAAATGAATTAAAATACCAGTTTGCTAAAATAAAAAAGACTTTTTTGACAGTGTACAGTTATAAAAATGTAAAGATTTACATCACTAATGACATATTTTGAAGTCTTCGTCAGTAACATACTGCTGCTGTCATGTCTGGCTTGCTCACTAGGAATCTAACTCTAAATCCTGAATTCTGTAAAACTGCTTAAAAAAAAACAACAAAAAAAACTGTTTTAGAACCTAAATAAACATGAAAAAAACAAAAACAAAAGCTGTTTAGTTGAGCACAGCGATGACATAAGCCACAAATAAAACTAATTTTTTGGTATTCATGTCAAATTCAATATTAATTATATTTTAATTAATTAAGTCATTAAGTCCCAAATTAAGTCATTACCACCTAATGCAATACGGAAAGGAGAAAAAAAGTGATTAAATTATTAAACTGTTATTAAAATTAAATAGGAATCCTACTGAATCTCCCTGTTAAACACTGACGGGTTGGAAATATTTTTAGAAATACATTGTAATATTGCACTTATATCAAACCAATCAGTGTGGAAAAAAAAAAAGAACAAAATAATCCTACTATGACCTGGAGTTATATTAATAAGCCTAAGGTGATGCATTATTACACTTTACGAATAAGTTTTATAATTAATTTACATTTTTTTAATGTAATATACATCTCAATTGTTTCGGGAATGATTTCTACTTGTTCCTGGAGCGTGACTATATGAATGTGTGTTCATTCAAGTCCATCCAAGTGTATGGGTCGGGTAGAATCCTGTCTAGGTTTCCGGGGGTGGGTCGCTCGGGCCGGCCGGTAGGTGGCGCTCGACCGCCTGGGGCTTTTCGGGCATATCTCCGCGGCACCGTGGGCTGGGCCCGGGCTCGTCGGATTCGTCTCGGGGGCCTCGGGAAGCCTGTCTAGGTCTCCCGGGGGTGGGTCGCTCGGCGGGGGCGGTAGGCAGCGCGCAACGTCCCGGGGCTGTTCAGTGTGGTTGAGATCAGGGCACTCGAGCTCATCCACTCTAATCTTGGCTAATTATTCCTTCACAGACATTCATGTACAGGAGCTGCGTCATGCAGGAACATGTTCAGTTCCAGTGAAAGCAACCACAGACATTCCAGACAGCTGTGTTCCTCCGACTCTCTGGCAACAGTCTGCACTGGAACCTCATACGAGTGTGACAGTCATGTGTCCGCAAACGTTTGATCATACAGTCGCACACTCCAGTCAAGACACACACAAAAAAAAAAAATACAATGAAAAAAAAAACTAAAGCTCAGTCCGTTTCAGATTACAGAAACTGCTTTAACCACTTCCACAATGTACACATGAGTGACTTATTGTAAATGAAACACCCAGCCTGACACATTTAAACAAACTCAAATGACACACCCACAGCACACTCCACTGGAGCTTTAATGGCCCCAAACCAGTGGATAAAACTGAAAGCTCAGGCTCTGAGAACAAGCAGATCACATACAGTCAGGCACATAAAATTTGGAACAAAGATAAGATGCCACACTTTTTTTTTTTTTTCAAAACTGTTGAATTAAAGATGAAAGCCTTGACTTCAATCACATGTGGAGTGTTAAACTTGAAATTCAGTGTGGTAGTGTACACAGGCCAAATACCTTAAAACTTATCTTTGTGGCCCGGGTGATGCTGTAGCCTCCCGAGGCTTTAGAGGGAGCTGCTTGGCCCGAGCTCTTCAGTGGGATGGGAAGCACTTGGTACTCTCATATCAATAACAGCTGTACAGCCAATTATGCTCATGCAAGCCGGAGGAGCGGATTTCGCTGTCCTCTGAGTACGTTACCCCCTCCCCCCCCAAACACACCCCTATAATATATATATTTTTATATTATAATATAAAAAGGTTTTTCATTCGCATGACATGTAAGCCAATAGCCTTTACTTACAATATTTAATTTATCAGTAATCTAAATCAGAAACTGTGAAACCTATGAAATGTCATCACAAAGTCTCTTCTGAAAACATGGAATGATTTGATTTTATAAAGAAGGACAACCATTTTTAGGTTGGGTAATGATTTAGGCATGCAGCAGCATGTGACCACATTATAGCTGATCTAATTTAGAGCTCCGCTTAAGGAGGGAGGAAATCATCTGAGCTTTAGGGAAATGCTCCATCACTTACAGAAAGTGAAAGATGGAGAAGTTTATATTGTATGCTTGATGCATCAGTTATGTAGCAACATTTAGAGACCAGATGCTCGAGAGTTCATTTTTAGTCGCCGATCTGTAACTGGAATAACCATGCTGTGCAGAACAGCATGTCAGCACACAAAAAGTGCAGAACCTTTAGGCTACAGCAGCATTCCACTCCGGCCAGCTAAGAACAGGAAGCTGAGGCTACAGTGGGCACAGGCTCAACAAAAAAATGAAAGAGCTGAGGAAGCAGCAATCATTTTCCGCGGCAATCATTGTGTTATTGATTATTTTTCAAAAAGTAGCATGCCTCTGTTAAATAATGCATCATAAAATACATAAACATCAATACTAAATGATAGTTAGAAACAAAAAAAAAAAAAAGAAGTTTGGATTACATCATTGTTTTCCACATATATTCCAGCACAATCATTCACTAAAAGTCCACAGTGAATCTGGCTCCCTCGCAAGGACACCCACTGCACAGGCTCAACACTGTAGCAAGCTCTATATCCAGAAAATATCATTTCTTTTAAACCATGTGATGTGTACGTGTAGTCACCCGGCAACCTCTTAAGGCATATCTTCATAACATATCAAGGCATGTTGCTGGAGGATTTCAGTAGGGGGAAACAAACGTGGTGACACTCGAGGAGCTTAGTCTCCATGCTGACATTTTAGATACTTAAGTACTTATCTCCAGCTAACTGTTTGATAAATAATAATAAATAATGGAAACTAAAATAATTCATTCCACAGTCCAAGAAAATAAATACATAAAAATAATTAATACAAAATATAAAGTAAAAATAAAACAAATTAACCTGCACCTTACCTTTAAAAAAAAGTAAAAATAACTCCCAACAGATAAGTGTTTACATTTATGCGCGCAGGCGCTGTGTATGTGTGTGAAGCTAAAGTAAGAGGGGAGGAAGAATCAGACCCTTCCCTCTTCTCGTCTTACACGGTAACCCTTCTTCCTCTCTTATTTGAGTTTTTCCGCGCACGCACGCACGCACGCACGCACGCACGCACGCACGCACGCACGCACACACACACACACACATTAACGGAAAGACTGTTTTATCGGAAAAATTAACAAGGAACATCGCTAATAACACTCGAGTAAGCGCATGGAGTCACTGCTGTTAAGTAAAAATAATACAAATTACCCTACACTTTACCTTTGAAAAGAATCGCGACAGAGCAGAGTTTCCATTAGAGAGAGAGAGAGAGAGAGTGTGTGTGTGTGTGTGTGTGTGTGTGAGAAGGTGAAAGACTTGCTTTTGCTTTACACGTGCGCACAAGTGTGTTATAATAAACAGTACACACACGCTGTACACACACGCATACTAACACATAATAAAATATGTTTTACACGCACACACGTGGTCACAGTGTTATAGTAAACAGTACACGCGTGCACGAATGTTGATTATACCAGTGAGAGACGTGAACCAAGACAGAGCAGGGGAGACGATTACCCACAATTTCGCAGTTGTGATCACGTGACGCACGGCATCAAAACAAGAAGCGCATGCGTGATACATGATACTCGCTACTCATAAACCAAGACTTTAAAAAATCTTTGCTCGTCTTGCGGAACACTTGCAAACCGAGTTACTCGCAATCCGAGGTTCCAGTGTATAGTGTCGTTTTTAAAAGCAGCAAAACAAAACAGCACTGCTTACTGGCTGACAGAGAAAGAGAAAGAGCTTCGGGAAAGTAAGTGCTTTGTTATTGAAAAGGAGATACTCACACATCCACAGATAGTACATGATCTTAACCGTCTTCTGAAACTCCACCGGGATATCCACAGATATGTCATGATAGAAACATGGACCCACAGGGAACTTCTCAGGCAAAGGTGGCCAGTTGTTTTTCCTTCCTGAGGAAATGAAAGGAAGGAGAGAAAAACAACGGGAACAAGTTTAAACTTGGATATCGGTTGTAGTTTTAAGATTGAATTATATGCCTTAAATGAATAAAAAAGAAATGCCAATGTCAAGCATTTTACATGAGTCACGATTATTCTTAGTCAAGAACCGATTATTTTTAGCTTACAAAACATTTAGTTCACTTTGTTTTGCATTTATATTTACCTCTCCTGCCCCTTTTGGTCAATTAGTAAAATAATTACTAATAATAAGAAAAGCAAAACAAAGGGGAAACAAAACACAATCTCGAGTTTGGCAAGTATATATTTATTTTGCTTATGATATAAGATTACAGCACAGGTAGAAGTTTTATAAGTGGCTTTATATGAAGAAGTTTTATATGTGGTTCACACCTCCAGATGCATTGAGTGACTGCATCTCTCTCTCTCTGCGGTCGAGTTCTGCAGCTTTCCTCTCCAGCTCCTCCTGCCTCCTCAGCAACTCAGCCTGGGCCCGTGCCTGATCCTGCAAGACACACAAACACCTCATTAAATTTCAAGTCAGGGTGAATAAGGTGACAATCATAAGGAAGGTTGGTCGATACTCCATACTTCCATAATAATTTGTTTCTTCCTCACACGCAAAAAAACCCTACACTAAACACTTTTTTGTTTGCCCGCTTTAGCATTGATTAATTCCTAATCCTTAAAGATCTTGTCACATTTTGTATGTGGAAATTAAATATAGCTATTAAATATAGCTCTGATTTCTGGTGATTTTCTTTCTTGATGCAACTTTACAGAGCCTTCAAGTGATTATGATTTAGTTTCAAACCCATTTGTTCCAGGTTTATTGCTTCCAGGTGTTAATAATGTGTGTTAACATTCTTAAACCAATCCCATTATTTTATTTAACCAATCCCATCCTCATTTTAGGGATGTAATAATATGCAAAGTGATGATTTGGTATATACTATTTCTTGGTTTTTAAGTTACCCTTCGGTGTGCAGCAAAATGTTAAACAATATTTTTTAAATTTATTATGAATTTAACTTGTGTAAACACATAAACAGTGGTAAACTGTTTATAATGTCCTGAACACATAATGATTGCATATAAAGACATTACATTGGAGAGAGGGAAAGAAAAAACCCTATTTAAAAAATACCTACTGTATGTCTATATACCTTGGTTCACTAATAACAGTAACAGCACTATCTATAGCAACTAATACAAACAATAGTTCTTTTAAATAAACAATAAAGGATATTTTTAAACTTTATTTTCACTATATTTTATTGTGTATTTACACACCATTATATTTGCAAAACCCATCAAGCACCATGATGAAACTGGCTCTCATGAAGACCATCCCAGGAAAGCAAGACCAAAACCTACCTGTGCTGCAGAGGGAGCATTAAGAGTTATTTATCATTCATAGTTCATTTAGAGTTACCAGCCTCAAAAATCACCAATAAACGTTACCTCAGATTAGAGCCATTATGAAGGCTTTACAGAGGATAAGTAGCAGACAGATCTCAATATCAACTGTTCAAAGAGGATTATTGCATATTTTGGATGCCTTTTTTAAATAAAAATCCTAGACTCCGTAGCTGTGTCCGCACTTTTGACCGGTAGTGTACATCTACACATCTAGTTATTTAAAAATAGTAACAGCACTATCTATAGCAACTACTACAAACTTTTATTACTTTTAAATAAGTGATATTTAAAGAAGATTTGTAAACATAATTTGCACTGTATTTTGCACTGTATTACGTGTACTTACACACGTAGACATATAGATCCTGTACATGTACAGTGGGGCAAAAAAACGTAGACATAGTATTTATAATGAGAGTGTTCATACGGGCTTTGGTGACGTGCGTTTGTCCGGCTGCGCGTTTATACGGCGGCAAAAAAACGTTGCATGCAGCTTTTTCTTGGCGTTCAAATCCTAATGAACGCAAGGAAAACGCTTCTAGTGCGTTTTCTTTGCGTTCATTTTACGCTTCGGAGGACCGGATATATCCCATGAT
>JAOVVA010000021.1:1750356-1787010 GCA_028565275.1 Leiocassis micropogon
AAGTGAACTGCGCCACTTATTTTTGCTTAAGATTTTTAATGACACACTTCAAAAATACTGGTGGAAAAATGATTAAAAAACTGCAGTTTCACACAGATCTCTTTACACTGCAAGTCTAATAAAAAACAAAAAAAAAATTATTCAGTCTCTTTATATGTAAATACTAAGGTTCAAACGCAATTCAAATCATTGTCCTTTCCTACATGTATTTAATCAGCATTTAGCTAAATTAAAAGCAAAGTACTGTACATGTGTGTGTGTGAGAGAGAGAGAGAGAGAGAGAAAGGATGCTATGATAATGATGGCATGTGCAATGGTGCGAATTGTGAGGCTTTTCATAGGTCGTTTTTGCGTGGGAGGCGTGATTGTGGGGGGTGAGGGCAGCCAGTGATTAAAGTGATGATAAACACATGCATGGCTTTATTACTGAGACAGATGAAAAGAAAAAAAATGAAGACGTTTCAATCCGATTGCTTTAAGTCATCGCGTTGGACGGGGTTAATGCTAAACCTTCTCGAGATTACCTACAGGATACATGAACCACACACATACTTGAAAGGGCGGCACTGTGACTAAAATCTCTACACTTCACGCCACCAGTGAAACTCCAGGACGAATGTTAGAAAAAGAAGAAATACTGATTAACTTTCGTTACCTGAAAGGTTTAGCTGATTTAGCAACAATACACATTAAGTAAGGAATAAAACATGGAGGTGTGCTGATCTAGGAAAACAATCAATGACAGAGTACTACGATGCAATCTGACCCAAAGCTGACTGCTTTTCCCACCCTGAAGCTGTTAATTTACATATTACAGCATGTCCTGCAGCATTTAATACTTATTATGATACGGGGCTGCACAAAAAAAAAACAACTGTTGCTTTGTTATCAGTCCATAAATCTCTCACACAAACCCATCCCTATTTCCAATAGCTGTTTACCAAAAAAATGGCTGCTTTGCAGCATGAGTCACTTGGTGCATTTTAAATGATGTACTTCTACTAGGCAGTACGAGCGCCAGCATTGTGCTGAAAGCAGGGGAAAAAAACAACCGCTATTAATGCTTGAGTTATGTAAAAACAGAGACTGGACACTTTTCATACTCAATGATGTAGCAGGAGGAGGAAGCCATCAAAGATTACAGCCGGCCAATTAATCGTAAACGACTTCATAATCAACATAATCTTGTTTATTCTCAATTATTTCTTATTCTTAAATTCTCCTAATACTTCTTTTTTAAATTCTCTTAATACTTTCTCCACTATGTGTTTATGTACTCTCCCTGTGACTCTTAAAACTCAGAGCATTTTGGGCGTTTTTCTTTTGCTCTTTTTTTTCTAATCGATATATATATAGGGCTTAGAATTGTGCATTATAAAGTGACTATATCCTTTTTTTAGCACAACACAGGCAATATGACAAACTGATTTTTATTTTGTTTTAACAAACTGTTACTGAGAAAAAAATGTGTTTTTTTGGTTTCCAAACCAAGTATGTGCATACTGTCGCTTGCTGTATTGGGGCGAATAACTAAGCAAAAGTACTGAGAAGAGACAACAAAAAAAAATAATGGGAACGCTGGCTAGCGGGAAGTGGGAAGGGCATGACAAAAATCAATTGTGTAACATGAAAATCGAATAAGCTGTAGTTTAAAAAAAGTTTGGTTTTTCATAACTGAAACACAGCTACCTCTAAATACATAAATATAACTCAATGATTGTATGTTCTACATTAGCATCATTTCATTAAAAAAAAATTTTTTTTACACTCTTAATATGAATGGGTAATGGACAAATAAACGGATATTTCTATGTCTATAAAAAAAATGTCACTAACCTATGTCATCGCTATTCGGACGAGAAAATAAAAAATTTAACTGTATGAAACTCTTCACGTTCTGACCACAGACTATTACGCGTGTCTGTGGTCTGATCACCTTCCTTTAGTTAAATCATGTGAATGTTTAAGCCACAAACCCAGGATGTCCTAGAAGCTGCACCTTTTGAAAAGTTCGAGTACAGAAAGATTTCCACATACACTGAATGAATCTACTACTGTACTTTTGTAAATGTGCTTCACTTCAGTTCTTGCTCGGTCTACATCTGGACCCCTCGTACGACAGCTGTTCTGAACGATTCGTTACAGCGACTCACAGTGCGGTGTGATTTTGTATCTCCATCCACACAGTGCCAAAACATCATGGTTTGCATGAGAGATCTCATACATGGTACAAGTATTTCGTGTAAATACATTACATTGCAAAATACAGAATGTGGAACTGAATATGGATAGGATGCAAGAGGACGAACATTGCTTTGGATGTTTGTCCGTGTCCTTATCATGCAGGAGCTTGTTGCTCTGATGAGCTGATTCTGCAGGCATTATCACTTAAATCTGCAGTATGAATGTGAAACCGACTCAAACAAAGGTTTTATTTTTAAATATTGTGAAATTAAATATGATTAACCTATTTTCCACGTGTCCTACTCATCAAAACAAGACAATCAGACTCCATGCACCGCGGTCACAGCTCTTTTAGCAGACAACTGAGCCGACTTGGCTGCTCCTTCTCTGTAAACATGATCAGCAAAGCTCAGGAACAGATGGCTACGTTACAATCCCCTCTCCCTCTGGAATCTCTGTGCACTACACTGAACAAATAAACCGGCCTACCTAGGGCACCTACCGAGGGAGCACAGAGCTTTTTGGGACACAGCCGGCGGATACGGTTTATGGAAGGACGAAATAAGACAGAATTTTATCTGAAAAGCATGCTAATAATGAGTATAAATTCCAATAATGTAACATATCTGATGAAACGACATATTTACATCATAATAAAAAAGTAATATTTCAGTAATAACCCAGAATAGCTTGCTTACATGAGCAGCAATATGTCAACTGCATTAATGGAATGATTAACCCAAGGATAGTAGACACGAAACCGTGATAAAATAAAACATGTATATTAAAATTAAAATGAATATAGAGCAAATTATACATTTAAATTATTTACCATATATAAAATAAACGAACATATTTCCACCCAGTGCACTTGCCCAACAGGGCTGGGTGCGTTAGCGTTAGCTTTAGCTACCTCGCGAGCTGTCTCACTAACTGACACTGCTGTAAGGAAACGGCTGTTTTTTTCTCTTTACCTGGAATGGGTTGCTGAAATCCGGATCTGCGAAAGGGTTGCTGTCGAAATCCGACATCTTGTCAATGAGCTGTCTTCAATCCTTAAGAACAATAAAACTCTAACGTTAACCCTGTTCTGCACAGCAGCAGCGGCCGCTCTCCACCGATCCGCAGCTGCAAAATGGCAGGAACGGAAGTGACGTATTCGTGCCGTTTGGCCAACTTCAGACTTTTGCGCGTGGCGTGTTTTATTCCAGAAATTGTAACACCGTATGTTATAATTATATATTTCGATTTTTTTTTTTTCATTTTCACTTAATTGTAAACTATATTATGTAAACTAATTAAAATTTTTATTGAAAGCAATGAAAGTATCATGTTCCAATAATTTCAACAATTTAATAGTTATTTTGGGTTATAATGAATAATTTATTTCTCGTTCTCAAAGTTATTTAAAAAAATATATACTGAACAGAACGTTTAAATGAATGATCAGTGGTATGTGACAGCAGCTCGGAAGAAAAACACATCCACAGTAGGTGCAAAATGCAAGTGCTGCCATCTAGTGACTAAATAGTTAAATGAATTAATACGATGAGTACCAACAGTAGTAATCACAGCAGTCCTTTCAGTAGAATAAATACACTCACTCACTCATCGTCTATACCGCTTTATCCTGTATACAGGGTCGCTGGGGCAACTAGCCTATCCCAGGAGACTTAGGGCACGAGGCAGGGTACACCCTGGACAGGGTGCCAATACATCACAGGGCGCGCACACACACACACACACACACACACACACACACTACGGTCAATTTGGGAACACCAATTAGCCTACTCTGCATGTCTTTGGACAGTGGAAGGAAACTGAAATACCCAGAGAAAACCCACCAAACACAAGGAGAATGTGCAAACTCCATGCACCCAGACCAGAGCCGGGAATCTATCTATCTATCTATCTATCTATTCTTCTATCTATCTATCATCATCATCATCATCATTAGTAGTAATAGTAGTAGTATATCAAAACACTGCTTTTGATTAACTTAGGAGGAATTCTATTACATGAGCAAATAAAATACAGGGATATTATATGTATACAAATAAATCATTTTAAAAAGACAAAAGCTACGAATAAAGCTCATTAGACATTATATTTGCTATCTTTAAGCATACAGCGAAACCCTGGATTGTGAGTAACTCGGTCTGTGAGTGTTTTGCAAGATGAGTAAAAATTTAAAGGTAAAGAGTAAAATTTAACTTGATAAACGAGTGAGGTCTTGACATACTAGTAGTACGCATGTGCTTTGTTTGCCGAGCGTCACGTCAACTGAGCCAATGGTTCTTCTCTCGCACGCTGCGGGATTGTGGGTAATCTTCTCCCACGTTCAGTCTCAGTGCGGGTGCGTCACTCACATAGTCAACATCCGTGCGCGTATGTACTGTTTACTATAACATTGTAACGACGTGTGTTTGTGTGTGTGCACGTAAAGCAAAAGCAAGTGTCATGAGAGAGACGCAGTCTTTTTCTGTCATAAAGCAGTGATTCTGTTAGTGTGTGCTTTGATATACGAGTGCTTTGATATACAAGCACGCATCCGGATTATGCTCGCAATCCAAGGTTTAACTCTGTCTTTTTATAATGTCCAAAAAGAAAAGCTGCCCTATATGGTCTAAAATTTCAGGTTTAGTCCTCCTGCTGTCTTCTGGAAATACTTTCCACTAGATTGTGGAGCATAGCTGTGGAGATTTTTTCCACAAGAGCATTAATGAGATCTCACACTGATGGTGGGTGACAAGAGCTGGGGTGTAGTTGGCGTTCCAGTTCATCCCAAAGGCATTCAGTGGGGTATTTATTTCATAGTTCCTAATTGCCTTACAGAGGTTATATAAGTGTTTGAGATACAGTATCATTTATACAGTCATGTAATATTGTGCCAGATAAACACATTACAATGCTATGAACTATTAACGTATAGAATCTCTTAGAGAATTGAATGCTCTTTATCACCATCAGGGGTGGATTTGATGCAACTTGGAAATGGTAGACATGATTGACCTTGAAAAGATCTACAATGGTGTCCAAAAATATTGAGACAAAAGTGAAATTAATGTTTTAATAACATGACAATCAAGATCATTTGAATAATTTATTTTGTGCAGTGAAATTGCTATACAACAACTAAAATTTGGTATGAAGTCCTTTATTCTTCAAAACATGCTGTATCCAGCTGGGCATGGAGTCAAAAAGACGTCTGCAGTAATCCATGTCTGCTCGGTTGCTTCCTGTTGATCATGTACAGGACCTCACCACAGAAGTTCGCAATTTGCAAGTTTTTGGCATATTTTTATGCAGTGGTGGACACCCAGCTACAGAAAATAAAAGTCCTGCACTTATTATCAATACTGCTTTATCCTGTATACAGGATCACAGAGGGCTCTTCAGCCTATTCCAGGAGACTTAGGCCACGAGGCAGGGTACACCCTGGACAGGGTACCAATCCACAAACAAATACACACATGTAACAATTTGGGAAAGCCATTCTTTGGACTGTAGGAGAAAACAGCAGCACCCAGAGGAAATCCACCTAGCATGGGGGGGAACATGCAAACTCCATGCACACTGAATCAAACCCGCACCCTGGAGGTGCAAGGCAACCGTGCTAACCACTAAGCCGCCTTAATCCAAACCATCTGATTCTAATGTACTCTTCAGCCAGATAGGCCAGACCTAACTAGTGACATCACTTGTTTTGTGCACAGGGAGAACTATAATATATGGCATAAATTGTTTTAATACAATTTTTGGCCACCACTGGACATAATGCCCAATGTTTGTGTCATTTGTTTGGGCCATTTATTTGTTTATTATTTGTTTTAATTTTCACACCAGCCAGTAAAATTGATCAAACTTCAACATTAGCCTGACGGAGCAGGATTGTCCAGAAGCACAATAATAATATTTATAGCACTTTATTAAGGTAATTACCTCATTCTGAGAAATTACTTCAAAATGTTCTTCGATAGTGACCTCCTTTTCTACTTTCTTACTTTCTTTCTTTCTTTCTTTTTAAATGAACAAAATAAACATTTATAGAACTACTGTAACAAGCCACTGTTTAAAATGGGTTTGTATAAAGGGTTTAATATGATGTTGGCCCAAGTTTTGCAGCTATAACAGCTTCAACTCTTCTGGAAAGACTTTTCACAAGGTTTAGGAGTGTGTTTATGGGAATTTTTGACTGTTCTTCCGGACGCACATTTGTGAGGTCAGTCACTCGTGTTGGACGAGAAGGCCTGGCTCGCAGTCTCCACTCTAATTCATTCCAAAAGTGTTCCATCAGGTTGAGGTCAGGAAAGTCAAGTTCTTCCACACCAAACTCACTCATCCATGTCTTTATGGACCTTGCTTTGTGCACTGGTGTGGAGTCATGTTGACGCAGGAAGGAGCCATCACCAAACTGTTCCCACAAAGTTGGAAGCATGAAATTGTCCAAAATGTCTTATTATGCTGAAGAATTAAGAGTTCCTTTCAGTGGAAGTAAGGGGCCGAGCCCAACTCCTGTGAAACAACCCTACACCAGGTCCAACATGATCATGAGAAATGGTCAAAAATACCCATAAACACACTCCTAAGCCTTGTGGAAAGCCTTCCCAAAAAAGTTGAAGTTGTTATAGTTGCAAAGGGGTGCCAACATTATATTAAACCCTATGGATTAAAAACTGGATGTTACTCAAGTTCATATGCATGTGAAGGCAGGCGGGCGAATACTTTTAGCAATATAGTGTAGATTGAGGTTATCAATATAAACCAAAATTTTATTGTGTAAATTCTTCTTCTTCCTATATTTTAAAGAAAAGAAGTACATGCAAAGATCCAAAAAATGCTTTTTCTGAATCTTATTTTAGAAAGATTAAAAAATCTCAATATAATGATGAGCGGGCAGTGGTAGTTCAGAGGGCTAAGGCACTGAGTGACTGATCAAAAGGTCGGTGGTTCGAGCCCGTTGCCATTGTTTGGCCCTTGAGCAAGGCGCTTGACTCTATTTACTCCAGGGGCGCTGTATCATGGCTGAGCCTGCGCTCTGACTCCAGTTACGCTGGGATATGTGATGATAGATTTTCACTGTGCAGTAATGTATGTGACAAATAAAGGTTTAATAAAAATAAATTCTTAACAGTGAGACATCCATGTGAACAAGCCCTTATGAAAGCCAGTTAAAGCACAATCCTCCTGAAGTGAGTCTTTATTTGGAGCAGCCCCTTCTACTCGACACAAGCTTCAGTGCAGGCGTTGCAGTGTTAAAGTGAAACAACAGATGGATGAGACTGTATTTATTCCAGTTGGTACAAATGACCTGACAAAAAGTTAAATAGGGCCTACCCTACCCACCGGTCAAATCACCTCCATGCTCTACAGCACCTCCATGTAGGGAAGCACAGAACTCTGCATTATGTTTAATATCTGCATTAAGGTTAATTATACACAAAACACTGTATGACTATTAATATAACAAAAAATAAATAAACGTTCAAGGGTTAACAAATCCGAGGAAGAGAGAGTACAACAAATCTTACTTTGATATATATAAATATAAATATATAGAAATATAGAAATGCAACAGTCATGCAAGAACCATGCAACAAAGAGGATGTATAAGGGCATAGAGGAAACTTGGGCCATGCAGAACCAGCTGAAAAGGTCTAGACATTGTGTGTGAGTGTGAGAGAGAAAGAGTGAGAGCCTTAGGGATTCAAACGGTACTGTACATTGACACATATGAAGAATCATATTGCCAAAGCTTAGAATCACAAAATAAGAATGGAAATAAAAAGATACAAACAAATAAACCAAATAAAATGAACAAATATACATGTTCATTAACTGTGCAGTCAAAAATAAAGTAACACTAGGAAAGCAAAAAGCAAAGGTACTACTATTACTACTACTACTTCTGCTAATAATAATAATAATAATAATAATAATAATAATCACAACATTACTACTACTACTAAAAATATTAATGATTGCAGTATTACTACTACTTCTAATAATAATAATAATAATAATAAATTAAGAAAATACAATCAAAGAAAAATGATTATTGATACATAAGAAGGGGAGAAGAAAAGGGCAACTATAAAGAGCGATTGCGCGTTTGATGAATGATTGTGAAACTCTCTTGATCATGTTTGTTAGCCTTTGATTGTATTTATAAATATAAAAGCGCCACATGATTAAACCTAGCCTGCCTTTAGCGCCCTCTGCCTGAGCTCACGCGCACGTTACTTTACTAGGTGAAAGGTGACAGGTGCGAAGTCCACTTTTGAGCCTGTTTCCAGCAGAATGATATGAACAGGGCTGTCTGACATTACGTCATCAGGTATTTAATGGTAAACTGACGCACGACGAGCTGATTTGGTGTAAAATTAGGGAAGGTGTTTTCTTGCGTAATAATCCTACAAACAGCTCTGGTGATTACAGCGGAATTTCGGAAACCTCGCGATATTATCCGATATCTCAAACATTCGCCGGGTACCATTATTGCGCTAAACCCAGCTGCATGAGGAGAGTTCATCCCGAGTACCGAGGGTCGCTTTAACCCGCTTTACACCGCACTGACTCTGTACTGGACCCGCAGCAGAACCACAATGCGGCTGAGGTGGATGTTAATTCCGCTCCTGTGCTCTCAGTGGAGTTTAATGATCCTGACGGCGGAAGCGATAGAGCCGCTCACCACCAGTGTGGCTGTGGGCATTGCTGCCGCTGTGACCGGGTTTCTAGCCCGGTATCGCAACGTGCTGTATTACTTCCAGGAGTGCTGCAGACCAGAGTGGATCTCGTACAATAAAACAGGTAGATAAATTGAACCTGTTGAGTATCTGGTTCAGGAATGGCACCATATTATGAACGAACGTTGCCTACTTCCTCAAGTTTGTTTTGTATGTAACATTTGCAGGTGTTTATTTTTATTTTCAGCGGGTGTATATAATATAATATATTATTATTCACACAGAATTATTCTATATTCAAAATATCTAACACTAACTATCTATATATTCTAGATTATTCTAGATATCCTAGAATAGGGAAAAGATTATTAGAAATGTCTTATTTCGTTTTTGTAGAAGCCTGGAATTCAGAAGTCCATTCTTAAATCAGTTGTATAGTACGCTTTTAACAATTATTTAAAAATTATTTAATAACAATTTAAGAACGAATCTTGATTGTCTTCGCTGTTTTGCTGAACTTTTTGTGTGGCGCAGAAATATTGCGTCACTGCCTTTAGCGGAGTTGTGTCGCGTGGAAATGACGTCTGTCCACGGCTAAGCGGAACTACATGATGTGGTTGGAGCCAATTCACTTTTCAAGCGGATCCCGTTTCGTATACTGGGTGTTTTTTTTTTTTTTTTTTTAAATCTATGATTTAATTCAAAATGAAAGAGACAGCCTCGTCGGTGTTGCACTTTGTTTTAATAACGAGCGTGGCCGTGCACGCGTTTGAACCTATAACCACAACACTTTTGGTCGGAGGTGGTGCGGCTTTGGGAAACAAATTGTACAAATATTTATTTGAGAACTGTAATGAGCACTGGATCGGCTTCAACTCGACTGGTAAACACAAACATCATGTACAGATCATGTAATATCAAATACCTGTGTGTGTGTTTAAACTTTATTAATAGGCTCGATGACTAGCTTAGGCTGTTTGTTTCTGATTGTAGCTTCTCTTTCGATTCAGCTTTCACTTTCCAAACAAGAAACTGATCAGGACACTACCTAAAACTCTGCTCCGGACTGAGTGATGTGTTGTCTTAATTTGTTCTGGATCTACACATTATTTTTTTTAGCTCAATGAGTAAAAAAAAACGTATGGATGTGAATAAGAGTGCATATATAGATGGAAAAAAAATGAGACCACTGCAGTTTACACCAGAACACTTGTGGAATATCATCAAGAGGACGATGGATGGTCACAAAGCTATAATTGCAAGTAGGGGTTATTCCAATAAAATACTCATTTCTTAATATTACTAAGACAAAGAATGAACAGAATTTGTTTGGTGGGTTTCCTCCGGGTGTTCCGGTTTCATCTCACAGTCCAAAGACATGCAGATTAGGCTAACTGGCGTTCCCAAAGTGCCCATAGTGTGTGAATGCACATGTAAATGTAAAATAGGAATAAAGACAATGGTTATCACCATTGGTCTCCACAGTTCCGTGTTGGACGACAGAGGTTCCTACATGGATGGAATCTATCTATGCACTAAAATGCCAAAAGGTCTCGGTTTCGCATACTTCCTAACAACAATGACATGTGTGGTTGTCATTAACTTCCCTAATCATGAGACAGAATTATGTTCAGATTGGTCTGTTTACTATAAAACCTACACTATAGTCTGTTTTTGAATCTTACTGCATATTTACTGCTTGTTTCTTGTTCAGGTTTTCTGCTTAGTGCGATCTAGATTATGGCGATGAGGTACACTCTTATTTAGTTTATGATGTTTGAGTATTTTCTTTACTGAGATGGTAAATTATACCACAGCTAACAGGTCAAATGTTGATTAACTTCTATAACAGCAACTCTAACGTTAGTGTCAACTGCAGGGCAAATCACATGTTTTTATGTTCATGCCTTGATTTATTGGTCTTTATCATTTTTAGAGTAACTGCCTACACAGGTATTTTTATAATAGATTGTCCCCATAAACAGATTTTATCATCAGTATCGTAAGGAGTTATGTGAGGTGACACATGTTTATTGTCTATTGAGTTTTTCAGAGCATAAGCTGTAACTAAGTGTTTTTAAACTTTTGTTCCAAGTGTCTTTAGGATGGACAATTGTTTTACTTTAACATTTCTTAAGCTACATATGAAGTTAATTAGTATATTAAGTTTTATATGAGTGGGTGTGAGAGTGAGAGAGAAAGAAAAAGAGAGAGAGAGCGAGAACTGTGCAAATGTCTTAAGAACATGCAAATAACTGCTGTAAAGCAAGGATGACTTGAAGAAACCTATAAAAAGCAGTAAGCAGTAGTTAATGAAAAAAAGTCAATTATTGATATTAATTATTGGTATAAAATATAGCCTGAGATACAATTTTTGTAATCAGCTGCTTAGATTTACTGAACATATTGTGTAACAAGCCACAGTCCGGAGGACTTTTTTCAAAATGCTTTTTTTTTTTTTTGGTCTGAAAAGTTTCTGTCGTCTTTTTCGGGCCTATCTTCATGGAATACCAATGTTTGGAAACAAGAAATATTTTTTGTACTGACTTAATAATGAAGTCTTGAAATTAAAATGTATAACAAAGTTAGTTCTTAAAAAAAACACATGGTGCCCAAGAATTTTGCACAGTATTGTATCACAGTACTTTAGGGCCACTCTTTAAAAAAAAAAAAAAAAAAAGATAAGCATTTAAAAAATTAAAAGAATGCAAAAAAATAGTATGATGGAAAAGGGCGAAAAAAGGTCATTATATCATAATTGGGAATAAAAAGTGGCGATATAATACACTGCCTGGCCAAAACAGTCACTGTTTCAAAAGGACCTGCAAAGAAAACAACTAAGGAGGCCATGGAAAAATACTGCTGAGAAATGTAATCTGAAAAAAAAAAAAAATCAGGAATGACTCTTGGTGAAGTCGCATTCTAAGCAAAGGACATTAGAAATCATGAGTATTACTGCACACATCATGATGAGAACTTACAGGACTGGGACTAAACAGCTGTGGGGCCATAAGACAACCACTTGCTAGCGAGGATGGGGATTTAAAAATTGTTAGGGAGCATAAAAATTCAACTGTGGAGCAATGGAAAAAGGTCATGTGGTCAGATGAGTCCAGACTGACCCAGAGGAATGAGTGCATAAGAAGGGGAGCGCATGAATCAAAGCACCCATCATTCATAGCGACCACTGTACAAGCCTTTGGAGGCAGTGTTATAATCTGGATTTGCTTGTTGGTCAGGTCTAGACTCAGCAATGTCATGCGGCAATAAAATGATGCTGATGACCTGAATTAACTATGTTTAGGTTTTTTTGTCAGACAGTGTATTAAATTACAGGAAAGATTGTTGATGGATGTTGCAGTATTTTTATATATTTAAATCAATATATTTAGAAAAAGAAGTCCTAATACTGTGACAAAATGGTACAAGCTGGAGCAATGACAATAAAGTGATATCTTACTTCATAATGAAGAAATACTTCTTCTGACATAATCACCAGATAATGATCAGTATTAGAACCTTGAAAGGGACTGTTTAAGGGGTGTTATTTGTTTAGAAGAAATAACCACAAAAAAAATTGGAGGAAATTGCAGATGATGGTCACCTTTAAGTCTATGAGTGGTTAGATATATCTGCCACATGATGATACCTTCAGTTCAGGCAGTAATCCAGCCCACAGTGCGTCATGCCATATCAACTCACAAACTGGTTTAAGTTTATTGTTAAAGTTCCTATACCTTAATAAATCGGGGGCTTGGGGTGTGGTGGAATTCAACCCCCTCCAGATTTTTGATTATCATTCATCCTACACACACTCTTTGAATGGCATGCTGATGTATCTTTTTATGGTCCAGAAGGTGACCACTGCCTAAGATTTCTTTTTCAACAAATTCTCTTTTTTAACAAATTCTCACGGTCTCTCATTTTTAACACACAAACATCATGTGCATCATATTTACATAGTACAGCATTACAAATTTACTCTCAGCTGAAACTGTAGGAAATACAGTACATTGTATTGTGGTTTCTTTTCCCAGTACATTAAAGAAGACATTTGAAGCTTTGATGATCATGGTCATTTTTATCTTCATATATAGTACTGTATGTTGTTGCATAATGGCTTATAATTGTCTTGTTTGAAGGTCTGGAAGTGGATCTGCAGAGTAAGCTATTTGGCCAGCATGTAGCATCTCGTGTCATCCTCAAAGCTGTGACTGGCTTCATGACCAACAAAGACCCGAAGAAGCCCCTTGTTTTGTCGCTGCATGGCTGGACCGGCACAGGCAAAAACTTCGTCAGTCAGCTGATTGCCAAAAACATTTACCAACGTGGAATGTCGAGCGGCTTTGTGCACTTGTTCACTGCCACGGCGCACTTCCCACACGAAGCGGAGCTGGAAGTGTACAAGGTACCCTGTAAACACCATAAACAATACTTAAAGCTATAACTGGACCAAAAGTGTTTTTTTTTCTTTGGTATCTCTCAGATAAACATGAAAAACTCTACAATAATTTTCTATTTGCAATTTGTCAGATGGACATGTATAACGTCTAAAAGCCTTCTTTGACATTTTGAACAATGAGAATTGTAAGATCTCTAATTCTCTGTCTTATGCAGAGACGATTGTTATGCCTATATATTCCAAATATACACACTAGGCTTAAGATCCAGAAAAGGCGCAGACCAGTGGTGATCTATTATCATGCAGAAAGTGTTTGTTTACTTTGACTTTAAACAGATTAGCCAGGGATGGACGCATGAACTTTTTCACCAGTAGTAGTTAGATTTGGCTTCTGTGGGCATCAGGGCATTAATGTGTACCAGGAAAACCTGATGCACTTGCACTGAAACTTTACACACACATGCTCTCGTGCCACCGCCATATGACATACAGTAAGTATACAGTAGCAGTCAAAAGTCTGGACACACCCTCTAATTCAGTGGATTTTGTTAAGTGATTTTTTATTTTTTTACATTCTAGTACAATACTGGAGATTTCAAAACTGTGAAACAACACATACAAGTTAGGTAATTAAGTAATAACAACAGTCAGTTATTATTTTAATACATTTAGGTCAGCTGTTCTGGAATAATTCTTGCAAGAACAGTATTGTCAAGTATATTTCCAAAAATCCAGCAAGCACCATGGTGAATCAACAAACAATACCTCTGCTGCCGAGGAGAAGTTCATTTATAGTTACCAGTTTAGAAAAATAACCAATATTACATAATTAGCACCTAAGTTTATCACAGAGATATCTCAATATCAACTGTTAATTGTGTTTTTGGATGCTTCAGCACTGTTTTATTATGTAGAAAGAAATATAAATCCATGGAAAGACCATGGAATGA
Organism: Leiocassis micropogon; assembly: GCA_028565275.1. Taxonomy (NCBI): domain Eukaryota; kingdom Metazoa; phylum Chordata; class Actinopteri; order Siluriformes; family Bagridae; genus Leiocassis; species Leiocassis micropogon. Next base: position 1,764,582 of record JAOVVA010000021.1, read on the forward strand.
GAACGTGTGTCCAAACTTTTGACTGTTACTGTGTACACACACACACACACACACACAGTGCTTTGTACATTTACAAGCATTGTAATACCTGATTAATAAACTAGTTATAACATGACCATTACCTTACCTTTTATCATGTTTGCTCACATTAATTTTATTCGGTTCAGTTACAGTGGCGTTACCTCAGCATACAAATGCCCCGCCGTGCGAATTTTCCCCTTAAGAACAAAAATTTTGCGAGGTCTGGCGTACTTCCAGGAGCCCATCACAACTTTGTTTGCATCAGTGGAAAGCCAAGCAAAGCGGGTTTACATATTCTTTACATTATTTTTTTTTCATCTCGCACCATGGGTCTGAAGAATGTTATCAATAGTGTTAATTTTGTCAGGTATTTGCAGTGTTAGTCTTAGTCCCGGAATAAATGTCCCTGTTGGCTTTTATCATGTTCAGTCAATCTTATCCTATTTTAGTTTAGTCTGGTATTTTAGTCTTGGTTTAGTCAAGAAGAAGATTTAAACTTTATTGTTTATTTATGTTTACTCATCTAACAATTTAAATGAAATGATAAAAATAAAGATAAAAACATAAACATGAATTTATACACTTGGGCTGTTGTAAGGATAGCTCCAATGGGTCACAATTATTTGCTAGCCTATTAGCTTAATGGTATAAAATAAAATAAATCACCTCACATATAACAAAACATAATTACCACAAAGAGGCTATAAAACTACCTTGACAATTTAATGGTATGCCTTATTGTGTCTGTTCAGGTTTGTGGTATTTTTCCCAGTGATTTTGTGCCCACACTGTTTCCCCTCCGATATTACTACACATCGGCTTTTTCCCCTCCGGTTCAATATAAAGAAAACGGGCCCAAATATCGGCTCTCCTCCTTCGCCCGAGTGATACTGCTGTCATGAGTTAAAGATGACTCAGCTTGTAACATCACGTCCCTGCGCGCGCGAACTACTTGTGATATGCCGCGCGCCAGCGCCCGGGAAACACTGCTGCTCGCGCCGGAATGAATGAGCACCGTATCGCAGCGGGATTGTGACGGAAATTAAATTTTGACGGAAGCGAAGATAGATGCTTTATTATTATAATTTAAAAAAAAAAAAAACACACACATTTTAGTCTTGTCTTTTTTCGTCAACAATATTGCTCGCTGATTATTTTCGTTGATGAAATTAACACTAGTTGTCAAGGCCAGTAGCAAGAATCAAAGTGAGTCACTTTGAGTTCAGGTTTTAAAGCAGACAGAGGGAAGAGGAATTGTAATTTAAGGTTAAGTGAGGTTTAAGGTAAAATATTTCATGTTTTACTTCATTTACATGTCTTTTCTAAATTCTAAATTGTTTCTAAATTTCGCCTTAAGAACTCGCCTCGAGAACGGATTAAATTCGTATGCCGAGGTACCACTGTATATTGTCTTCCCAATATTTTTGAGTCATGCAGACTAATCTTTCTTCTTTTCACCTGTGTGTGTGTGTGTGTGTGCGTGTGTGTGTGTGTGTGTGTGTAGTCCCAGCTGCAGCAGTGGATAAAAGGCAACGTGAGTGCTTGTCCTCACTCCATGTTCATATTCGACGAGATGGATAAGATGCACCCGGGCCTCATCGACAGCATCAAACCCTATTTAGAATATTATGAATCTTTAAACGGAGTCTCCTACCGCAAGGCCATCTTTATCTTTCTAAGGTCAATAACATGATCACTGCATAGAACACATTGTACACGAAGGCTAGTGATCATGTCATGTTAGTGTTACCATAAGTGCTATAACACAAACGACACACACACACACAAAAAAAAAGAAAATTGGCAAGACAGTTTTTTATAACTTGTTGTAGTTTATTATTATCTTATTGTTGGGTGCAAGGAATGTGGATGAGGGTTTTTAAAACATTTTTAGAGAGCATGAGGTCGTCTACCCTGCACCGCAATACTCAAGGTATCCACAGGTCATTAAAAAGTCTTAAGTTTAATAATATAATATAATATAAAGGTCTGAAATTGAACTCAAAAAGTCTTAAATATGTTTGTCAAAATTATTAAAAATCCACCAGGTACTGTGGTGTCTTAACACAATATCAAAACACCAGTCATGTAAGCAGATGCAGGCATTCCATTTCTTAATATTTTCATTGAGTTTGCTTTACTTTATTTTACATTATAGTAAAATACATTCAGATCGTTGTCAGTTCATATTGTCTGTCTATTACCATGATAACACACACTATGCTTACATCACCATATCCCCTATCAATATTTTTGTGAATGAGTAAATGAGTATTGGTATACATGTGTCCTAATGTATTACTCATCAGGCTTAGAAAAATGTGCATTTAAAATGTTTTTAGTAAAATGAATATTGTAAAAGTACCTGTTTTATAAGTAACAAATATAAGTAAATGGATTACGTTTAACATCCCCATATATATTTGTGTTTTTCCTCCACAGTAACAACGGAGGCGAAAAGATCGTGCAGGTGGCGCTGGATTTTTGGAATGCAGGAAGGGACAGAGAAGAGATTGAGCTGAAAGATTTGGAGACAGCCCTGTCCCTGTCTGTTTTTAACAACAAGAACAGTATGTAGAGCAGGTTAATTAAAAAAATCTTGTGAATCTAGATAAACCACTACCATCATCCATGGCTAAGAGTCCAAGAAATTGAAATTGGCTGTAATCTCACGGAGGAGATTTTTGTTGAACAATTTTTGTTGGCTGTTTTTATTGTGTATTCGAAATGACCTACAGTTCTGTGCAAAAGTCTTGAGCCGCCCATCAGTTTTTCATATTAAATAACATTACAGTAACCGTTTGGACACACCTTCTAAATTTTTTTTGTTTAGTTATTTATTTTCTCCATTCTAGAGCAATACTGGAGATTTAAAAGCTATGACGGTGTTTCCAAACGTTTGAATGGTACTGTATGTAGATTAAAATGAATAAAGTGGGAACACGTGCTTTGCTGCGAATGATCATCGCCCTGATCATCTGCCATCATGAGGACCTGTTCCTCACTGGTTCATGCCTCATGTTGGAGGTTTCAATGCTCGAACGGTGTGGCTTCACAAACATAAACATTCCTCTGAATCTGGTCAGGTACAGAGACTGAACTGAAAATGTGAGCCAAAAAAGTCATTTAGAAAGCTATTCCTTGAAAGTATATAAAAAGTATGAGAAAGTCAGGCTCTTTGGAAGCAAAATATAAAGAAAAGAGGGGGTAGCTCAAGACCTTTATAAAGTTCTGTACATCTTACTTTAGACTGAAAAGACCTGCTGTAAACAGGGCAGATAATTCAACCACTTCTTTGGTTCATGGCTGTGTTGGTTTATTTCTTTTGAGATGAGATCAAACACAGAGCGGTCATAAGGGAACCTCTTAATTTTGCTTGAACAGCAAATCTTGCTTGCATGTTCTCCCCATGCTTGGTGGGTTCCTCCGGGTACTCCGGTTTCCTCCACAGAAATCCTCCTTCACTCTCAGTCTTCCTCCAATGCAAAATAAAAAGAAATGTTATCATGCAATTTCCTAACAGTGACGTTAATTCACCAAAATTAATTCATTATTAATTATTAATGATTATTAATTGTACAAGATGAATAAATTAAGGTTATTACCAGATGAAAGTGCTGTGGGTCAGAAAACAAAAACGAAAGAACATTCCTCTCTCTGTCTCTGTTTTTCTAGGTGGCTTTTGGCACACCAGCTTAATAGACAGTAACCTGGTGGACTTCTTCGTTCCCTTTCTCCCCCTTGAGTACAAACACGTGGTGCAGTGTGGCCGAGCCGAAATGATCGGCAGGGGTCTGACACCCAACGAGGACGCTATAAAGGAAATGGCACACGACATGATCTATTTCCCTCCTGAAGAGCGCGTCTTTTCCACAAAGGGCTGCAAGGTTATCTCCAGCAGACTGGACTTTTTTATCTAAAATGAAGGCAAATAACCACAGATGCTCAACGCTGTTGACACTTTCCACGAAGAACTGTGAAGGTTTGAGAAGGAACCATATTTGCAGTATCTGGAAAGGAATCCTCCCTTGATAAAAAATCTACATGAACATGACTCTGACATCAGTCAGCGCGTGTAGGAGAGAGAGCAGTTTATTTTAATTGATTTAAATGGGTTATGACATTTCTGTTTTTAATGTGAATCAGTGAAAAATGACTCAGACGTGACTCCTTGTTTTTTTAAGGAGGATTCAGGTCTGATTATTGATTTGGTGGTGGAATGAATGTGTTGAATCTTCAACAGTCATTTTTTATGACCTTATATTGTGCATTGTCATGCACTAGTCGAGAACAAAATACTTTGGTTTGTCATAATTTTTTTTAATATGTTTACATAGAAAGTACAACCACTTAATATCAAATCTAGAATGTCAAAATACTGAGGGGTGTTCTAGTCAAACTGGGACTTTTGATTTTGCAGAATAACAGAACCCAATTATGAGTGTAAAAACTCCTTGTTATTATTTCTCTATATATAAGGTAGAAAATTTTCTCAGTATGTTGGAGCCACGATCTATCTGAAACACTGGCCTCCCAGGAACTCCTTTAAAGGCCTCAAGTTGGTGACAAATTATCAGTCGATTTTCAAGGATCAGGCATTCTACTTGCTGAACGTTCACTGGAACGACTGCAGTGGACTCCGAGCCACCTCGGCCGGGATCTTCATTCACAGAAGTACGTCCTTCTTTAAAAACATTTACGCCGTTCAAATGTTTTATTGCGGCTAAGCGTCCCACGTGGTTCCACGCCTTCATTCACAAGACATTTCATCAAAAGTGCCAGTTTTACTTGAATGCTCCTCGTACATAGCCTGCTAATTACATTCATTAAGAAAATTATTTAAAAATGTTAAATATTTTGGGGCAATAGGAAACCAACAGAAAGAATTGAAGATTTGAAACATTTTTTTTAATCACTTTCCCACTAAACGAAAAACAAGATAGAGGCAATTCTTTTAACAAAGCGTTGTTTTCCAGACATCACTACAGGAACTGTTTCAACACTCAGAGCACATTTGACAGGATATTATCATGTGTCGTTTTTCATGCATTATTCCAACAAAAGAAATGTTCTGAAGATGGTGTGGAAATGTTTTTGTTTGTGGGTCTCTAAGTGTTTGCTGTTTGATCCCCGCTTTTTGGTTCGGTTTGGGTTTCATTCCCACGTATCCAATGTCAAGAATGGATTATTCCACCTCATCACTTCTTCTAAACATGATAAACTTGAGCTTCTTCTTTAATCTTGTTCTTGTGGTTTACTGGCTGAATAATTGCTGCCATAGAGACCACATCAGTGTCCAGTAATCGCTTTATGCACATCGGGAACAGAAGACCACAGAAACACCATGGTTCTAATTTAGTAGAAAAGTTACCCAGCACTAGTGTATGTATGTAACTGGGAGTCTATGAACCTGAAACAAACATGGCCATGACAATCTCCAGATTTCTCTCTTGTGTGTAGTCATACTGCAATCTTCCAATACAATACCAAAGTGGCAATAGTATTTGCAAAGAGCACTAATGGTACGATCTTACCTGGATACCACTGGTTCCAAAAGGTATTCATAAAACCACTGCCCTGTACGTAACTGGTATTTTTTCCACCTTTCCTAACCACCGAGTTGGTGAGAATCCTCTGCTTAATGTGTGCCACCATGTTTTGAGGAACCAACATACTTAGCGCTAGATGGAAAGGTGTTCAGAGCTTCATTTTGGTGGATCAAAATTGGATTTCACCAGCAACAGCTGGAACTGCACACACCTGACGACAATGTCAATTGTTAAATGTGCTATATAAATAAAAGTAAATTGAATCATTAGGTCTTTAATATAACAGCTTTATGACATTGAGATATGTGACCTGTTTTTGTGTTAGTTTTTTTTCTGAGCTCATCTGTAGGCCAATCACTGAGAAGGGTTGACATGGGGTAAATGACCTGATCTTTAGTGGGGCCCAAATTAAAATGTGGATGTATCTTGTTGCCTCTGGCCCTTAAGGACGACATTGGGTCACTGGCAAAAAAATAAACCTCATGAATGAGACATCATGCTTCTTCTGAACAGGATCTCTAGGTAGCATTCAATTGCTAATAGTTTCAAATTGCTTAGTACACTAGACATTCTGATTTACCCTTAAATATGTTGTTGGTCTTTCTGCTGCTCCCGGCAAGGGGTCACCACAGCGGAATATCCAGTCCACACGACAACTTGGCACAGGTTTTACCAGGTATGCCCTTCCTGACACAACCCTCCCATTTATACGGGCTTGGGGCGGGCAATGGGTTTGGGCACTGGCTGGGAATCGAACCCGGGCCTTCCGCATGCCAGGCGAAACACCTAACACTGAGCCACCAGTGCCGTTGATTTACCCTTAAACATACTGCTCACAAATAAGTATACACTTGGTCCTGGTTTGACTTTTTTAACCATTTGCACAGCCGAGGGATGTCCAAGGCAAACCAGGACTAAAGTGTTTTATTTTTTTTTAGAAGCATATATTTAACCAAGCATTTAAATTACAATCTGTAACGTTTGAATTTAAAGGAAATGCGAAGCCCTTGCATTACAATCTTTAACAAAGCCTATACCATAACTTACTTATGATTCACCAGTGTTTGCAGGACAGTAGAAAGTGAGTAGTTTGACTTTACAGGGTTCTATAACTTTAAATAATAGAAGTATGAATCACACAAGGTCAAATTTTTATTTCAAAAGATCTTTAATATAATCCACGTTTTCTTCTGCATGTCCAGAGCTCAGATTAGTGCTTTCCCTTATTTTACCACACCCCTGTTAAAGAGCTAGTTAGATCAGGAGGGAAAAAAATCACTAATTGCTGTAGTTGTGTAGCCCTCAAGGTCTGCAGCCTAAACTCTTTTGTTTGAAACAGCAGTCATATTTTTTCTTTACCCAGTCATATGCTAAAACGCCAGTCTCCAGCATTTTGAAGAAAAATGTCCATCATCGTGGTCCAAAGCTGCATTGATAGTCACAGTTAATTCATTACACACCATTATACCAACAGCACGGCGTTAATGCAGCCATCATTTTCTGGGTTATTTGTCACCTGTGCATATTTACCTGAAATAGAAACAGTGAAAAATGTTATCAACTCATGAACACTGATTTTATCATATAGCTTTATGAAGATAAAAGAGCATTTCTACCATAAACTAGGGCCACATGTTATATGTCTCAATACTTTCTTGAACATTCTATATGAGATGATTTCTGATAAAACATGGAATACAAATGACATAAAAAAAATCTGTTCCTGGGGTTCCTACACACAGGTTGAAACCTTTGGTCTATTAAATGATTTCACATTCAAACCAAATAAAAAAAAAATTCAAGCTTTATTTTAAAATCTGAAAGTTGATTGCTTTTAAGCCACTCAGTACTGCTTTTCTACAAGAGCATTTCAGTTTACTAAGTGTATACTAGTTTAGCTTTCTAACAAAATCCTAGGTAAAGAGCACGTTCCTGAGTGTGACTGCCCTTTAGATCTTGATGCAAACAAGGAAAGAAACTAATGATGAAGAAAAAAACTAGTATCCACATAAGGGATGTGTCCTGGAACACATTTTCATTCAACAAGAATTTTCCTTGCTGGCTGGGCAAAGAGAAAGAGAGCATGAAAATAAACAGCAGCATAATAAAAATAAATAAATAAAATACTCACCCCAGATGACCTTGCCACCCTGCGTGACCAGACCGAGCTCACTGATGTTGACTTCGATGACTGTTCCCTTGGTGATGACCCCGAGTGTGGTGTAAAGAGGAGAGGAGGGGTTCTTCTTCACACCCAGGATGGGCAGGCAGAAGGTAGCCTTCAGCTCTGGGTGAGTTACGTGCGCCTTCTTAAACCTTAGACCCTGCGAGAAGACGGGGAAAAAAAATAGGGGTTTAAAAATCAGTAATACGATCAGACTAAACCACTGTAGGGTTATCAGTTAGCATGAATTTAACATTGCTGATAATGACGTTATTATTATAACCAACTCAAAGTATTGATAGGACTGAAAAGTATAACTCAAATTTATTTTGCGTTTTTGTTACCATTGGCCTGATGAAGCGTTCGTATTTTGGCGGTTTGCGTGTGAAGCCGTCTCCAACGAAACACACTTTGGTCACCATTCTCTTCCAGGCTTTCTTTTGCCTCTTTCCGGTGCGGATCACCTTCAGAACCTCGGTCTCACCCTGAGCACGCACTTTAGGAAGAGGGACCTCCCACTTTCCCTAGAAACACCAAAAAAAAAAATCTTAAAAAACAGCATGATAAATTTAATGTAGTATTCTTCTGGTCAAGAAATGTCACTTAAGTGCATCACTAATTCTCTGCCTTTTTTTAATCATATGTTTTATTTTTTATATGACAAACTGCAAGGAGCATGCAGCTTTTCCTCTATCAGTAAAACACAACACATATTTCAGCTATACTTAGCTCAGTATTCCGCCTTACCACTACAGTCCCACCCCAAATTAAATCGACTAACAGACAGGACAGGGAGTCATTTCACATCCTTCAGAACTTACAGCTTTCTCCTTCCTCTTCTGTTTGATCATGTTGGACAGAACTTTGGCACGAGACTGGCCCTCTCTGTCCAGCAGATATGCTGGCACCGCTCCTTCTGGTGTCTTGTCCTCATCTTTCTGTTTGGTTCTTCTTTGTTCGTGCATTTTAATTCTGTAGGCAAAACAGAACCGAGAAAGATTAGTTACCATTACTTGTGTACATAAATAGTTATCTAGTTAACACGCACCTTCCCAAATAAACCCTTTACACTTTTGCAAAATGAATTCACATCATTCTCAAACATCAATAACGTTTCAGAAAAAAAAACAAAAAAACAAAACTGTGGACGTGTTTAATGTCCTGTATTTTATTGTCACTCAACTCATTGAGTGAAAATTGCTTTATCATTAGATTTCTGTGCAGCATTCAATTTTTAGCCAACTTCTCATTTTGAAAAAGAATAATAATCAAGGGTTATGTAACAGAGTCAGTGCTGCCTGATGACATTATCTGGCTGAGAAAATGACAGGAACGTGTTAAAAAGCCTCGTAATGAGGATTACTCAGCTTTCACTAGGCTTTTACAACAATGAAGAAATTATCTTTCTTTTGTTTTACCCCTTTTCAAAATACTATGAGTGTTTTCTCTAGCTAAACACACACTTCATGAGAAAAGGGAACTTTTCAAGGAAACCGTACCGCCACAAATACACACCTAATGTGTGGCAAGTCTACAGAAAAACAAACTGCAATGATACAAATCTGGGAAAGAAATTTAAATGTTTAAAAGTGTTAGATTTTATCCAAAACAAATGGTTAATATCATTTACCCTTTTTTTACCAAGTTTATCAAATGTTAAACTTGTAAATGCTGAAGTTTTACAAAATGTGAAACAAGTGGGTCACGGCTGCATGGACTGTCTCACAGATATTTCACAGATCACTTTATCTCAGGAGAAATTCACTGTCGTCATGGAAACCGAATATGACTAAATATATTTGCTTTAATAGTCTTTTTTTTTGTTAAATACTGGTATTTCAAATGGTCATTTAAGATTCCTCATGCATTCCTACTCACGTTTTCTTCATCTGGATCTTCTCAGAATGCCTCTGTTTGTGATAGAGTTTGGCTTTTAGACCGATGAGCTTCTTGGCTTTCTGCGAGCGCTCATGCGCCTCACGGCTCTCCTTCTTCCTCTTCTTCTCATGGTGGTCGAGCCGGTATCCGTGACGCTTACGGTGCAGCTCAATGTGCTCGTTCTGCGGCTGTGGAAAACACAACATAAAAGTCAGACACATTTCGGGAAAAAAAATCATTATTATAGGTACACAATCTGTGAGAAATTCTCACTGCAACAGAAGGAGAGACAGGTCAAGGTTTTTAGACAATTTACTTAACATGATATTTACAGTCTAAAACCATTTTTTATATTGTGGGGATAAAATACACTCATGTTTCTCTTTTGTGGTTTTAGAGAATTCAGGTGCACTGACATCTGTCCGGTTTTCCCAAACCCATATAGAGGTCTCCTATTGGTCTTTTGAGATGAATAACTAAGTTTCAGTTTATATTTAAGAGAGATTCAATTCATTCATTGATTCAAAATTATCCAGTCTTACTGTAGAATTTATTTTTCAATTAACTGTTGTTTCAATTAACTGTTAACAAAATGCTTAATTTTTCGACATAATCTTGCTTTTAAATACACTTTGTCCATCTGTCAAGAAGTTTTCGTATTCCCTCATTACAAAATGTTTTAGGCTGAGCTGCGAGCCATGAATGCACTGCTGTCTTCACATCTTCATCAGAAGTGACTCTTCGTCCTCGTAGGGCTGCTTTTAAGGAACCAATAGGTTCTTGCACTGTTGATTATGGAACCATTTTCCTGATAATGTTCCAATACTGGCCCTTAAGAATCCCAGAAATCTGGAAGCATCAATTTTTAAAAACTTTTTCTTGGTTGGCGATTGAGGATGTTTCCATTTCATACTCTGCTGCTTACTTTGAGATTCATAGTGATGAATCCATGTCTTGTCAACAGTAATGATTCTCTTTAAGAAACTTTCACCTTCCTTAGAGAATCGGTCCAAATTTTGTTTGCAAATATCCAAAACGCTTCTGTTTACGCTCTTTTGTGAGGTGTTTCGGCACCAGATAAGCCCTCAAACCAAAATTAATTTATCACTGTACGCTGCTCTTTTTCATACATATAACTGGAGCAGATAATTATTGATTTTGCATTTGAGGTAGTAATATATTGCAATTACTCCATAATCCTAAAGATGGTGCTAAACTAAACTGTTCACACACTGCTAGGCAGCACAGCATCCTTTGTGGAAGGGGTGAATTTTTTCCCCAAGTTTGTTTAAAATTGTAACAAAATATTCTTTAAAAAAATCGAATCGGGATGTTTATAAAATCGTGATACTAACAGAATCGTAACACAAATCGAATCGGCACATAAGGTATCGTGATTATATCGTATCGGGTGATCTCTGACAAGTGACAAGTGTAAATAACGTGTATTAGTTATCTATATACTGTATCTCAACAGTCACGTGTACAAAGTACTACACGGTTACGTCATAGATTAGGTGTAATGCCCTGAACCTGGTCAATCATACACATACTGACACACATAGTTTACATTAAACAAACAAATTTCACAAAAGTTACTTCATCATAAAAAGAAAAAAGTCCACCGCTGTAAGTTAAAATATTAACCGTGGTAACATAAATATACGACATAAAAAGATCTATAGTAAGGTGTTTACTTAAAGTTACTCAGGTTAGCATCGACGCCACTTCACCACCATATGCGCGCGCTAACCATTAGCCAAGAAATTAGCTTTATTTCTACACGAGTTCTTCACAACATAATTCAACAAATGTCTTCTTACCATGTTGTTTGTTGATGTTTAACTGTTCAGACAGAGGTACGAAGGCTATGTGGACTGATTCCGGTAGTTAAACAGCTGATACAGAATCTTATTCGAGCCGTATGGGGTTTCAGATGTTATTTTCCCAAAGCTCGTGCTTAAAAGGAAGTGCGACCTCTAAATTCGTCCGTCTGTAAAAAAAAAAAAAAAAAAAAAAAAAAAAGAAACAATTAACAGGAATTAATTTGATATGTTTTTTATACCACGCGTAAATAATTATTTTATTTAATTTTATTGATTTAATGTCTTGAACATTACAAACATTTAAATTTGTGTTTTTTGTTTTATTTCCACCGGAGAACCTATCTGTCCGGAACCAAAGGACAGCACATCCTTGTTCTCTACCGGACAATTTGGAAAAGACACAACAGTGCAGCATGGAAGGTTCAACGCCAAAGAAAAACAAACTGTTTACTGGAGAGGTTTGTGAATTCTTGTGCGGTTGTATGTGGGATACAATTTATTTATAGCTCAGCATTAGGTAGATGTTAATGTTCTTTTTTTGGGCGGGTGGGAAGCAACAGTGTAACTGTAGGATCTCCAGAATCCCAGATAATCTTGTATTACCTAAGTGTCTGTACATCATTGTGTATGAAATAGTGGACCTCACACACTTGATAGTGCGGTATATTGTCTTAAAAGGAGCTATTTGGAATTTATTGTCTTACTGTCTATATAGGGCTATTTAGGGCACAATTTTTTGGTGTCACAAGTCTTGGAGTTCCTTCTACACCTGCACATATTATTTTCCCAAATCTAAGACACTCATGTGTCTCCATCAACAAAACTCGACTCCATGGTAGCTTAAAAACCCCTCTTGTTATATTGAACCTATACAGATCTCTGCAGTGGTGTCAAAACAGTGACCTTTGAGGTGGATCTTCATCTTTGGGAATAGGGGGAAATCCACAGGTGCCAAATTTGGCGAGGATGTGGAATAGTATGGTGTCATTATAGTATGGTGTTATTTCCAGTGAGAAACTCACATGTGAGAAGGGCTCGGTTATATGATGCCTTGTTGTCATGGAGTCTTTGTGCGGTAGAGATCCAAGAGCTGAAAAAAATCGCAGCCGTGGTAACGCACGTGGTTAGTATAGCACCAGTTGCACAGCTTCTGAAGTACACAGAATGATGTCTTTTGGCACACTGACTTATGAAGGTCAGCGCTCCCTGTGACTTTGCATGTAGCTGTGTTTTGCCATCTGTTGGCGTGTTACAAAACTAGTCTTGAAACCTTGTAGTTCTTGTAAATAGCTTATTTACTAATATATAATATAAAATTCTGTAAAAGCTGCTTTGCGACAATTACTATTGTTAAAAATTTATTGAATTTAATTATATGAATCAGATGAGTTGAAAAAAAATGCACAGGACAAAATATGACGTAATAGCCATTACACCTCGTAGTCCACAGTATGGGAAATATGGAGGAATTTACTATTTATTTACAAATGACAGATTTTGTGAATACAACAGTGGGTCATGTTTCATGGAGTTTTTGTGTAATACTGTCTTTTGTTGTTTAATTTCAGGGTGAAGGAAAAGTCAACTGGAAAAAACGAAAAGCAGAAAGTAGGCAACCCTTTGATTTACCTCGTAAATTACCTCGTATTACCCAATAATTGTTTAAATAATTTGGCCTGGTCTCCATTTATTTGTAATTCAGGTGAACATATAAGTAGATATAAGTCAGTAATGTTTGATTCAGGTTTGAATTTGTACCAAACCAAAATAGAGATGCTGGAAAAGCTGTGTAAGCTTAGTCATATGAGTTTGTGTTCGTCATTACAGATAATTGAATGTTGTCTGTTTTCTTCATCAGAGTTGGAACAGAAAAAGAGATTGAAAGAGGCCAAATTGATTCAGCAGCTGGAAAAATCAAACAAGGCAAAGGAGGAAGAGGTGAAGCAGAAGAAATCTCAGGAGGATGAGGAGAAGGCTAAAGGTACTGTATACTCATATCGCTTATTTAAAAAAACAACAACATCTGGGTAGTTTTTAAACTTCCAATTTTTAAATGTTTGTCAGGTAATTTTTTTATGGTGCTCTTTCCCATTTGTCGCCAAAACATACCGATGGTATTCGTAACTAAAATGAATCTGCTGACAACACATTTGTAGTTCTCATGACTCTTGGAGACTTTCTGACGCTGCATGTTGTGAAATGCCTTCTGTTAGGAACAGCTTATTTCTTGCAGCACGTTAAAACGGGTTATTGTAATGACAGTATTGACAATCCTAAGGCTAAATTCTGCAGTTTCAATCTCTAATCTTTGGGCTCCTTCTTCACCCTGACAAATCTTATGTAGTTTTTCTTTCTATTTGATTTAATAAATTTCTTGGACTCCTCCTCAGGTCGTTTGTACACAGTAAGTGTTGCTCTGCCAGGCTCCGTGTTGGATAACGCACAGTCACCTGAGCTCCGCACTTACTTGGCCGGACAGATTGCTCGTGCCTGCGCTGTTTTCTGCGTGGATGAGGTGGTCGTGTTTGATGAACAGGAAGAGGACACCAAGTGAGTCACTTGCATTATGAGCTAGAGAAAAATATATTATTATTTCAAATAACATGAATAGCACATAATGCTTATTAGTCCAGATTGTTATTTGTAACTTTTTAGGAGCTGTTTGACAAAAAGTTTAAAAAAAAAAAATTTTTTGTCAAACCAGAACTTTTGATACAATTTTTTGTAAATGACGGTGTAAAACCAATTCACATTTACAGACGATTTCAAGAACTAGTGGTATTCAAGCACTAGTGAAATGCTCTGATAACATAGTGTAGCAAGGAATTATATAGAGACATAAAGGTAGTATTTACTCTCATAACTGTGTTGTTATTCTGCACAATCAAAAGTCCCGGTTTGACTTGAACACCCTTCGTATAATTAAATAATGCTGTTTGTTATTTATAACTGATAAAATAAACAATCACACTTATGGCATTGTCTGATTAAATCCAAGTGCAAATCATTTACTTTGTTTTATGTTGTGGGATTTTAGAGGAACCATCGAGGGAGAGTTTAAAGGAGTTGGGAAGAAGGGTCAAGCCTGTGTTCAGCTGGCTAGGATCCTGCAGTTCCTAGAGTGTCCACAGTGAGCGCTGTTTCTCTTTAAGTAACACAAAAAGACAGCACATTAAAAAAAAAAGCATTTTTGTAGACAGCACATTAAAAAAAATGGTTACATTTCACACACTGTTATTTGTAATATAATTTTGGGTATCGTTATATAAACAAGATTGTGGTGCTAGACATGTAGAGTAAATTTACACCATGTGCTTCAGTTCACACTGGGATGCTGAGTAAACGATTTCTTGATGTGTGTAGATATTTGCGGAAGGTGTTCTTCCCCAAACACCACGACCTGCAGTTCGCTGGTAGGTGCTGCCCAGCTTTTCTCTCCGCCTTAAGCATCATTATTAGTATCCGTTTTTTAAATATAGATTGTGTGTTTCAGGTTTGTTGAACCCCCTGGACAGCCCGCATCACATGCGTATTGACGAGGAGGCAGAATTCAGAGAGGGTGTGGTTCTGGATCGACCGTGTAAAGCAGGAAAAGGGTCTTTTGTTAACTGTGGGATGAGAAAGGTGTGTGTGTGAGAGTAATTTTATAGGTTTGAAAAGCACATATCATATATAAAGATTTTCAAATATGTATTTTCTGTATGCTAAGTGTTTGTAGATCTGATTTTTAGACTTAAGTTGTTTAGATCATTTATTGTTCAGAAAGAGATGGCCTCATGGTATTCCTGTTTTTAGGAAGTTCAGATCGATAAGCAACTTCAGTCTGGTCTGAGGGTGACTGTACAACTTAATAAAAACCAAAATACAGGTAAATATTCCTAATGCAGAAAATATTTAATACATACAAAATGATTAATTTGATTTCTATCACATTATACAAGAGGTAAAATATGATTCTGAGCTCAAAGTGGGTTCTGCTGTTCCATGACTGTGTGTGTGAGAAAGATCTAGGGTTGGTTTCATGTGTAACATTGAACTCTGTTGTTGTTAACTCTTAATATGAAGTCCAAAGAGTTGTCACAGCCCATGAAATGAGCCATTATTAGACTGAAAACATTAGAGAAAAGGAAAAGCCAACTATTAAGTAGATTCTTAAAAAAAAGAAAAACATACTGGTGGGCTCACGAACATCAAATCTCCTGGAAAAATTGTTGATGAAAGAAAAATTCTTGTCGATTAACAACTAACAACATTTGGCCAGATCGAGCACATCCTCCCTCCAGGACAGAGGTGCATCTGTGTCAAAGTCAGGAACGAAAAAAGACGACTTCACCAGAGTAAATCCAGAGGTTTGACTTCAGCTTGAGCTGCTCATGTTCTGATGCACACCACCTCATCGGATGGCGTGCACATGTATAGCGGAAGGTTGATTTCTGTAGGGGAAATATAAAAGGGCTATTCGATTCTGCTCAGTCCATATTTTTATCCGAACTCCCTTAAATTAAAGCTAAACCTCTACACTGTTTGTTGGTTTTTGACTGTTCAGTATCTCTGGACTTTGTGTGTTTGGCGTGCAGAGAGCAGGGTGTATAAAGGAGTGGTCGTGGCTCCTCATGTTCCCAGGACGGAAGGCGGGCTTTACTGGGGCTACAGTGTACGTCTTGCTTCCAGCCTCAGTGAGTTACACTTTTTTGTATTTTAGCTTTTTTTTTTTTTTTTTTAAACCAGCGTAAAAAGGAAATGAGTTTCAACTAGCATAACTAAGTTTAGTGTATTTATATTGTGTATGAATGTAATCCTGGAAGGCTGGTATCCAGCACAGTTTAGGAATTCCTCTGCTCAAACTATTATTTCATTTTTATTATTATTTCATTTTGTCTCATTATAAATATACTGCTACTTCTGAGCCACTGGATTTGTATGTGTATGTGTTCTTTAGGTGCTGTAATGACCGAGTGTCCATTTAAAGATGGCTATGATCTGACTATCGGAACATCAGAAAAGGGCAGCAATACCGATGATACCACGCTTCCAGTGTTCAGGTGCAGGAAAGCCCTGAGATTTGAGCTTTGCTTTTTCCCTACTACATGTTTAAAAAAAGTAATAATGCACATGCAGCTTTCTCCGTAACTAAGGGAGCAAAGTTCTGTGTATCTGCACAAGTGTCAGGCTGCCCATTTCTTATCTGACACAGACAGACTTGTGTAATATCACAGACATTAAGCATACTGTTTCTGGTGTCAGACACAAACCACAGCAAGACTAATCAGAAAAATCGTTCTGCCTCGATACACTTTTTTATTGTTGTTTAGCAAAGATTCAAATATCATTCAAATTAAGAGATGTAAATTAAACCTCTTTATCTATCTGCATCTCTTTTCTTTTTTTTCCTTGCAGGCATCTGTTGGTGGTCTTTGGCGGGCTTCAGGGTCTGGAAGCAAGTGTTGATGCTGACCCAAACCTGGATGTCACTGACCCCAGTGTGCTCTTTGACCTCTACCTCAACACCTGTCCTGGCCAGGGCAGTCGGACCATTCGCACAGAGGTGAGAGCCAGTGCACTGAACTCTCCTAAAATACTGTGTTCAGGCTTCAATCATAATCTCTCTCTCTCTCTCTCTCTCTCTCTCTCTCCAGGAAGCCATATTGATCTCCTTGTCATCATTAAGACAAAAAATCACCACTGCTTTATCTGAACAGGCTAAACCGTGATAGCAGGAAGTGACCTCGCACATCGGCGAGAAGACGATCACTGGTGCGACCCAAACAAACAAAAAGAAAACAAGAATATTTTGTCTACTGATGTGTTTTAGTCCCAGCCATTAGACTTGCGGAATTACCTGACTGTAATTTTTTATTCTGTAATAATGTTAATTTCTTTTTGTCATTCCACACACATTTATTGCTAATATAAATTAATAGCAAAAAAAAAAAGACACTGAGGCTTGCATTGTTTTTTTTTAAAGATATATATATTCACAGTATATATATATATATATATATATATATATAGGGCTTTAAACCTTGTAAAGTACAGAACATTCACTAAAACACAAGAACACAATTTGGTGAAGACACCAAAAAAAAAACAAAATCAGTGTCAAGCAAGGATCGTTTTACATTCTTCATGTCATTTTCCAAGCCCTACTCACATGCCGTGCATATGGCCAGGTATTGTCTTGTTCGTACCCCCTTTAAAAATCACAGCGGGAAAGAGTAAGGAAAGCGGTAATTTGTTAAATGTTATGGCACTCCAGTGGTGGATTTAAAGGGCTACTCCGGCATATCTCCACATAATCTCTATCCGCAGTCTATGTTCAATTACCATATACTCAGAAGAGTGGCGTATAGTGAGTAAAATAGAGACTCATGGAGGAGTCCGTGTGCAAATATCGAGAACTTCAGCTATAGTTATAGTGCAAATTTGAGTTGCTGTGCATCAAGCAAACTCTGACTGGTTGAAAAGGGAAGGACTGGTGGAATAAATAAAACTGGATCTGCAAATACTATGTAACAGCTACGTTCTTCTTTATGGCATACATGGCATCCTTTGTAGTTTGTGTCTGCAGTACAAAACTTTCTTCTTTACTTTATTTCAGTACATTCAGGATAGATTCATGTTCCACATGCCATTTATGTTGGCAGACACTTATGAGACCATCTGCACACAATGCCTGCACATGTTCAAGGATTTGGTAAGGATTGGTTGGTGTCTGTTTTGGCAGAAATAAATACAAGAGAACATGGGCATTACTTTTGAAAAATGCTGAAGGGGAAAAAGAAACCTTACGCAATAATTTATAAAGCAAGTCCCTTTTAAAACATTTTACTTGTGTCTATTCTCCTGTTTTCAGCAGTGTCAAGTGTTTCATATATAGATGTACAGTGCTGTGAAAATGTACCGTTAAACCTTGGATTGCAAGCATAATTCGTTCCGAAGTTTGCGTTTGTCAAAGCACTCGTATATCAAAGCGAATTTCCCCATAAGACAAAATGGAGACTCAGATGATTCGTTCCACAACCCAAAAATATTTATATAAAAATAATACAAAATATAATGTAAAAATAAAACAAATTAACCTGCGTTCTACCTTTGAAAAGAATCATGACTGGTGTTAGCCGAGAGAGGAGAAGGATTACTGTGTAGGACGACTTTCACAAAAACACACACTAACGGAATCACTGCTCTGTCTGTAAACTTCTTTAACAAGGAACTTCTAATGACACTGGCTTTTGGCTTCTTTTAAGGATTTTGCGGAAATGTGACGTTGCATTGTCGTTAAACAGATTCATCCCCTGCACTGCTACAGCCTTTTTCAATTTTTTTTCATGGAGGCTGTTGTTGGAGTATAGTTACTAAAGAACAATCACTACACTTGGACACACACAAAACAAAATGCTTTAGGTGGGCACAGATGTTTCACAGAGAGAGAAGAACCATTGGCTCAGTTGTGATCACATGACGCTCAGCAGACAAAGCACATGCGTACTCCACATATTTCCAGATCAAGTAAAAAATTTGCAAAATGCTCGCAGACCGAGTTACTCGCAATCCAAGGTTCCACAGTATTTGCACCCTTGCTGATTCCTTTTTTTTTTTTTTTGCATATTTGTCACACTTAAATCATGGATTAAGATCATCAAACAAATTTTAATTTTACACAAAGTCAAAGTGATACAAATTGAATTTTTAAATAATTTCATTTATTAAGGTTAAAAAGCTGTCCAAACCTGCCTGGCCCTATTTGAAAAAGTAATGCCCCATTGCTAAATCTGGAATGAACTGTGATTAACCACATTTTTCGGAAAAGCAGAGTTAAATTTCACTTCCCACACCTGGACCTGGTTACTGCCAGACCTGCTGAATCAAGAAATCACTTAAACAGAACCTGTCTGACAAAGTGATGGTCTGGGGCTGCTTTCCAACTTCAGGACCTGGACGACTTACCATAATTAATGCAACCATGAATTCTGCTTCTACCAGAAAATCCTTAAGCACAATGTCTAGCCATGAGTTTGTGACCTCAAGTTTAAGCACACTTGGGTTATGCAACAGGACAATGATACGAAACATACTAGCAAGTAAATAAAGGTTTTGAAATGGCCTGGACAAATTCTGGACTCTGAACGACCTTAAACAGGAAGTTCATGCTTGAAAACCCTCCAATGTTGCTGAATTAAAACAATTCTGAAAAGAAGAGAAGGCCAAAATCCTTTTATAGCGATGTGAAACACTCATTGGCAGTTATTGCACACACTTAATTGAAGTTGTTGTCACCAAGGATGGCACAACCCGTTATTAGGTTTAGGGGTATTTACTTTTTCACATAGTACAATGCAAGTTTGGTCAACTTTTTTCCCTTTAAATGAAATCATCATTTAAAAACTGAATTTTATATTTACTCTGGTTATCTATGTGTAATATCAAAATGAGTTTGATAGATATAATCATTTATGTCAGTCTGACAAATATGTATAGGGTCATGGGGGCATGGGGGCAACTCTGGAAGTGCGAGGTGAAGGTAGAAACCACTTAGCTATCATGTAACCTGTGAGATATTTTTATTATAAGATTATTAACAGACTATCCAAAATTTTAACACTTTTTTGTGCAATTGCCCACCAACCAATCAGCATTTACATGTAGTATGCTTGATCCACAGCACCACAGATACTCACAGTGTACAGTTATCTCCAGAACTCCAGAGTATCAAAGAGTCTGTGCCGCACATCCCCATAAACATCAATGCAGAAGTCCATCCCAAGCCTTACGATAGACCTACAAACATTCTTAATACCGCTAGTCTTCAAGTAAGGGTCATAGGTGATAAGCAGACTGGGAGTGTCCACAGTCAGCGAGGTGGTTAACCAACATCCGGTCAGATCACTGGTAAAGCTAGGCAATAGCAATATGTTTAGTGCCATGCAAACACACAGTGTAATAGCATCTATGTAATAAATATGTATGAACTAAACCAACTGTGTACAATGTAAAAGCAGTACCAGAGGGTTACAATCACTCTCCAAATGTCCCTGTCATGGTAAAATGTTCTTCCCATTTCCGAATATCTTGAGATTACAAACACTCTATTCACGAGCACAATAAAGCTTTTTATGAACAAAATTGGAGTGAGCTGGATGAAACATCTGCCTAGAGCTTTGTTAATAACATAGTTCTAATGATAGAGCATTAGCTACTAAAATTACTACACAATCACCATATTTAAATACTGAAATTTTGTCTTTGCATGTGTTGCTGGTACATTAGTTGGGCAGTGATTGCAGTCCATCTTAAAATACTGAAACATGAAAAACAGTTATGAATCTAAAACTAAAAAAAGAAAAACTAAAAATAATAATAAAATTGAATAAAATCACATAATAAAGTCACATAATGCTTGTGTAATAAAATAAAATAAAGTCTTAAAATTGCTTTTGGAAAACAAAACAAAACATGAAATTCTGGGCATTGGCTTAAAATGTGCACTGGGGTCTCTTATCTAAAATTCTCAAGGTCTCTCTTTTTCTTCCTTTTTCTTTCGGTCAGTCTTTCTCTCTTTGTTTTTTTAAACAGCTTCTACTGTATGTAGAAACTTAAAACTGTGCTTTTTTTGATTTTCTGAAGGCGCTGCCCACATTGGAATTCTGTATAGTCTAAAAATACCAGTCATGGGAAGTTGTGTTGTTGGCTTCTTAATGACATTTTTAAAAATATGACATTTTTCAGCATCGCTTTGCTGATTATTGCAATATTGTTAACGCTCATAATTTTCAAAATGTGTAAAATCTGTTTAAATAAAACGATTGCTCTATTTGCCAGGTTTTGGAACGACCAAAGTGTATAATAAAAAGATGACACCCCTACTACCACCATATAGTCATGCACCATATTTAGCTCAGACAGCTCAATAAGAAGGTCTGAATGATTTATCATCTCACAGACAGTGTGAAACCAGTGGCCAATTCATATCAGGGCTTCAGCACATTATAAATATGAAACCAGCAGCCATTTTGGTTTAATCTCTCTTTAGGCTTTGGGCAAAATAAGCAGCCATTTGACTTCATCTCAACAGCTTGGACAGGTGGTCATGTTTCTGTAGCTTCTTCTTAAACTCACTCTGAAACTGGACACCATTTTGGATCAGTTCGTCATTTGGCTGAGAGGGAGTATGAACGCTTTTCCTTGGAGGGAGACTGAAGCTATGGGCCATGTTGGACCATACTTTGTTGCGCTGAGTGACGGTTTC
The DNA here is from genome assembly GCA_028565275.1 of Leiocassis micropogon. Lineage (NCBI taxonomy): Eukaryota > Metazoa > Chordata > Actinopteri > Siluriformes > Bagridae > Leiocassis > Leiocassis micropogon. The sequence continues at coordinate 1,786,266 of JAOVVA010000021.1, forward strand.
CCACTGGAAGGATATTGTGGCTGGTAGCCATTTTAGATCAGCGTCTCATTGGGCTGAGACTTGAGTTGGCGGCCATATTGAATCTGCAGGAATGAGCTTTGGCAGCCTTTTGCTATCCATTTCTCACCAAGTGGGGTGTACAAAGCTGATGTTGTAGAGTTTGGCCCAGCGAGCAAACACTTGCTTTTCAGTAATAAAGCGATGGTGATTTCCACGCCGACCCTTCTCATTCTGTAGGTATGTTAAACATTCATCTGGCCCTCGGGGTTTATAGTAGTGATATGGTATCCTTTTGGGCTGAGGATGCCTCCTAAACCAGAAAGAGAAACAATTATTAAACAAAATTAACTTGAGAGACTTGAGACACACTTATGATGAACTAATGCTATAGCCCAACTATATCTGAACAAAAAACCTGACCCTAGCCCAAATTTTCTCAACCTTTATACCGGAAACAATTTCACTGTTTTTTTTTTTTTCATTTTCTACATTTTAAATGAATCACTGTCTGCTTTTACATTTTGCCTCTGCCAAAAATGGAAAATATTTCATTATGATTATTGGCTATAAATCAAGCTCTTAAGTAGTCCCATCTGGCATCCTTATCGTTAACTGTTCTGTCCACTATTCATCCATCAATGAATTTTTTTCATAGAGGAAGCATAGGACATTATGTTTCCTGCCTGAATGGGTCTCCAGTAATGCTTGTTGCAGTTATCTTCTTTTGACCACTAGGTGCAAAAAC
>JAOVVA010000021.1:1795313-1841856 GCA_028565275.1 Leiocassis micropogon
GGGGGATCAGGGAGGGGTGCTCGATGGGGTCAGTCTGCGTCATCAGCTTGGGGAACACGTATGGTCAAATGGTATGGGCCAGTGGACTTGACGAAACCTCGAATGGCATTGTATCCAAACCCACATATACTGTACAGTACTTTAATATGGAGATGGTTCCCCTTTTGCAGCTAAAACAGCTTCCACTCTTCTTCGAAGGCTCTCCACAAGATTTTTGGAGTGCTTCTTGGCACGTTCATTCTGTAGAGCATTTATGAGGTCAGCGCTAATGTTGGACGAGAAGGCCTGGCCCACAATCTCCATTCCAGTTCATCCCAAAGGAGTTGAGGTCAGGGCTCTGTGTGGGCCAGTCAAGTTCTTCCACACCAAACTCGTTAAACCACGTTTTTAAAGTCCTTGCTTTGTGCACTGAGACACAGTCATGTTGGAATAGGCAAAAGAAGTATAAGATGTCTCCTGAAATACTGATTTCTGTTCTTGGCTGTTCATATGACACCTCATATCTTGGTGCCAGATTTTTGAATGAAAGTCCCTGCTGGCCTCATTCAACTAATAAAGAGGCATTTGTACCGAACATGACCAGACTCAATTCCGATTTTTTACTCTAATATTAGACAGATCTTTTTTTTTGTTGGTATTTTTACAGCCGCATGAGCCTTTCATAGCGGTGCTCAAACAGGTAAAGTGATGCGTCTAGCTTTCTTCCATCTTCTTGACCTCAACGCATAGAGCTGACTAACTGATGTTGTGTGTTAACCCAGATGGCGTGAGCAATCAATACATACAATAAAAATACACAATAAATAGGTGAACATGTGCTTCTGCAGAGTATAGACATGTTCACATTAGAGTCAGATAAAATACACTTTTAATTTTAATAGGAACCAAATCTTACCTGACCAAAAATGTTGAATTCAGCAATGTGGATTAAAGTGGGAACATTGTGGAAACTTACTCATTTATGCAGGTCATAGTTCCAGTCATGTAGCAGCAGCGCATCATGAGAGCGTCAGTAAACATGCACATCAAACATCAGAATGGGGAAGAAAAGGAGCCTATCTATGACATGGTTGTTCATGGTTGTTTCAGAAACTGCTGATCTCCTGGGATTTTCAAAATTTTCTTCAGAATAGTGTGAAAAGGAAAAAACATCCCTGTGACCAGAAGGTATTCAGGCTGAAACATCATAATGAGATCAGAGAACAATGACCAAAATAGTCTGAGTTGACAGGAAATCTATAGTAATTGGACAGCTGAAGACGGAACAGATGATTTTTTTCCCTCCCTAATCTCATTTTTCCTCTTTGGTAAGTCAGCGTCCATGTCTGATTTCTGTTCTAGACGGACAGGAGTGGAACCCAGTGTGGTTTTCTGCTAGTCCAAGCCCAAATGCTTCTAGAGTCAAGTCTGTAACAACGAATGTGAAAGTGACACAACTGTCACAAATTTCCCACTGTACACTAATACAATATATGTAAAATGAAGCAAACAAGATGTGATCCAAAATCAAAGATACTGGCTTTTTTAATGGCTTACAGCTTTTTTGGTTTTTATACAGCCTTCCATTGTCACAGTTTCAAAAGTACACTAATTGGTCAGCAAATACAGTAAGTAAGTGGGTCTTCGTGCATTCATTTTAGTCTTCAGGAAGTGAAAAGCAGCCCAGTTTGGCTGAGGTTTGAATTATCTTTACAAACATTACATTCCCTTTCCTTGGGTTGCATCCCTGGTGATAATGTTGTTTTCTGTGTAACATGAACATTCATTTCCTTCTCCATATTCTTTTCTTTCAGTCATTCTGTTAAACCTTGTATCTGGCTTTTTTTTTTTTAAGAGATCTTTTCTATTCATGCAGAAAGTATTATAAGTGGTTTGCCTCCTTAGTTAACTATCTGTTTTTACATTCATGAAGGCATCTCTTGAATTTACAATTTAACAATGATTTGTGACTTCCTTCAGAGTGTTCTTGACTTGGCTAGATGTTTCATGGGGTTTTTCTTACAACAAGAAAAGAATTCTGCACTCACCCATTTTAGCCTTTTTGTGTTGCAGCGCACACCAGTACATTCCTTCTCTTTTTCAGCCCAATGATGGCCTCTTTCATTTGCATCAACACCTCTTAGGACTGCATATTGAGAGTTTCCTTTAAAAAGCTTACAAATGCAAATCCAGCACTTGGAATTAAAGTATGATCTTATACCTGCTTAATTTGTCATAAAATAATGACAAAGTAGCACACACTTTGTCATCACATTTTGCGCCTATGAAAATGAATGGATGGTGTAAAACAGGTAATGCAATAATTTAGGTGAACCCCTCAAATTGAAGGTGACTGTCTAAAATTCAGGCGGCATGGTGGCTTAGTGGTTAGCACTGTCGCCTTGAACCTCCAGGGTCCGGGTTCGATTCCCACACCAGGTCTGTGTGCACAGAGTTTGCATGTTCACCCTGTGCTTGGAGGGTTTCCTTCAGGTGCCCCGGTTTCCTCCCACAGTCCAAAGCTATGCAGATTAGGCTAACTGGCGTTCCCAATTTGCCGTGTGTGCTCTGTGATGGATTGGCGCCCTATCCAGGGTGTACCCCACTTCGTGCTCTAAGTCTCCTAGGATACGCTCCAGGCCTTTTGCAACCCCTCTATGCAGGATAAAGCAGTATAGATGATAAGTGTCAATCATATTTTGATTGCTTAATTAATTTGAAAACCACTGTGGTTATGGTAAATTGCAGTCAAGTCAAGACAAGACATAAATGACTCTTCTGTCCTAGTCTTGGCCAAACAGTTACTTTATTTGAAAGATTTTACAAAAAGATGTTTGATAAAGCAGTTTAATTTGTTCTTAGTGGTTTAACTGGCATTTAGATAAATTATAAATACAATACATTAAGCTAGCATTTAGTGTACAGATATTCATTTTCATTAATTTAAAACATGCTGTGAAAAAGTTGCCTGGTTACATTAAAATAACAGTATAAAAGCAGGAATGCGAGTTACTGTGCTGCAATGATGCACAAGTGATGAACACTGTGCACTGGGTGTCCAATACAGTTTGATATCGCTGATCCAAACTTATGATGAGCTGAATCACTAATCAGGGTAGCCCTGCTGTAGAGCTTGAAATGTACGTACACAAATCAAATTTCTGAATGCTAATCTTGTTGTGGTGAATTAAACAAACCAAATCTATTTAACAGTTAAAAAAATATAAAAAAACAAACAAACCACAATTGGTTCAGTGGCAAAATTATATAATTATATGACCCTAGCTTTACATTTAATGAAAGGCAGCTTTTTAGTTATTAATATCAAAAGACTTTGATAACTCAATGCATTATATACATTATGGTAAGAAATTACACAATAGACTTCCAGATTAAAAGTACGATATAGGTTTCATCAGATTGGTGAAAATATTTTGGACCAAATGACAAATACAAACAATATTACAGCTTCAAAAATTAAAACCAGAGAAAATAAAATACATTAGTTTGACATTAATAAAAGACAAAAAAACAACAACCCTGAAGCAATTATTTTTGTACTAACATAATTGAAGATTTACAGATAAATATTAAACCAGATTCGTTTTAATAGCAGTATAATTTTTTTAAGTATCATAATAAAAGTAAAGCATTTTCTATTCAATTTGAGCATGTGAAGGCTTTTCCCAAGCCAAAACAATCATAAAAAGTTTTCATATATTTTCAAGCAAATACAATCTCAAGGGACTTCCAGTACTACTGTACATAATTAAAAGTGCAATGGACAGTTTAAAAGTAAAACGTACGTGCATAATCCCCAAATCCCCAAAGCCTAGCTCATAATCAGATAACAATTTACAACCCGCATAAAGTGCAAATAAAGAAGCAATAAAATTGTTCTGTAGTTCGTAACACAACACACATTCAATATGCTTGAAACGGTAAATACAGTAGTATGAAAACCAGTGTTTTAAAAGTTATGTAATTTTTTTTAGTTAAGAAATCTGAAAAAAGACAAGGGTTAAAAAAAACACAATCTAGAACACGAGATAAATGTAACCGTAGTATCAATTTATCCTAAAACTTTTGCATTACATACACATCGTATCTGTATAGGTAAACATTTTAGCTAGCAAGTGTGCTGTTGAGAATTTCATATGTGCACTCGACAAGGATGAAGCAGCATGTTTATAGATTCCTTTGGCTTGACTACAACGTCTATGCCAATATTAGATTTTCATATTTGCACGATTATCACAATGTATTGAAAATGCTGTGGTTTTATCTGCTCCCATCAAATCAGACAACACTTCAATTCAAAAGAACCTCGGCATCTAATTTCACATTTCATGATTTAAATAGGCGGGTTCTTTATGTAACCATTTTCTGTCGAGTTCTGCTTTCGTAATTTACACTATTGACCAGTAGCAAGGCTGTTTGGCGCAAGCTTTGCACAAGTTTTACGCTGGATGCCCTTCCTGACGCAACCCTCCCATTTTATGCGGGCCTGGGACCGGCACTGCATTCAGTGGCTGGGGTTTGGGCACTGGCTGGGATTCGATCCCGGGCCTTTCGTATGGCAGGCGGAACACCTACCACTGAGTGCCCCTATGGTTGAGAAAGTATATATGAGGTGTTACAGTAACATTGGGAAGCTTGGGGGTTGGGGGGAGCAGCTGTTTGCCTTCTTGTTCCCCTAAAATATCATAAACCATATAAAAAAACACTTTAAAGCTTTAAAACACTTTTTAGCTCCAGAGTGGCGCAATAGAAAACCTTACACTCATCTAGAGATTGTGAGTTTAAATCCCACTGATGCCACAGCAGGGGGAGGGATGGTATATCTGCACTCCCACGTCAAGAGTAACCTTAGGCAATCATGGATGCCCTTGAGTTCACACTTCTCTAAGGTGCCACCCCTTTATGACTGTTGTCACATGTCTTGGAGAAATCAATAGTGTACAGCCTCCCTGATTGGCAAGGGAGTGCTACAACTACATTAGCTGAGAGAAAAAAAAAAAACATTACGGTCATCAAATATTTGTAAAGCGTTTAGATTTTGAACCGATATCAACTACAGTACTGTGCAAAAGTTTTGAACCATCCATCATTTCTTCATACTTTGCTTCCAAAGAGCAAGATTATTGTACTATTTTAATGTAGTCTTGAGGAATAGTTCTCTAGACTTCATGAAGTACTTTTTTGCCTCTCATTTTAAGTCCAGTCTCATTTTTATTAATGATAGTATTGATGTAATGATTCAATTACTTGTCACATGTACTTTACAGCACAGTGAAATTTTTTTTCCGCATATGCCAGTTAGAGCTGGGGTCAGAGCGCAGGGTGACCCAGGTTACAGCACCTTGGGAGTAGATAGGGTTACGGGCATTGCTCAAGGGCTCAACAGTGGCAAATTGGCAGTGCAGGGGCTCAAACAACGACCTTCCGATCAGTAACCGATTGACCCCAAACTGGCCCAGTACCTGAGCAGAGGCATGTTTTTTCCGTTTGCTTAAGCCACACAGTGACCTATGAACCATTAAGCATTAAAAAAAAAAAAAAAATTTAATGCATGAAACAAGTGCAGATGGTGCAGAGAGGAAATGAGGTTGATGCTGAGGTTGTTACATAAACAACCAAATTTTTCAATTGTATCTTTAGACACTTTGCGGCCTGTCACAGTAAAACACTGTTCGTGTTTCATTAATTCAATCTACATTATGAAGTAATGTAATATGAAGAAATGAAGGGTGCCTCAAGATTTTTTTCCACAGTGCTTTATATCTACTGTTGGCTAAATAACAGTAGTAACAAACATTTTTGCATTTTATTTCAAGCTAATGTACTGTAAACATTCTTTATTTACCTTGATAGAGGGCACTCTAAGAGGTGAAGAGACTAATGTGAGATGGAAGAAGTGGGCGGGGCTAATATTGGAGACACTTAATTTTCGCATGTTAAAAATGAACATTTTGGAGAACATTTATGTTTAGAGATCTGAAACACTGAGGTACCCGACACTGACACATCTGGATACAGATTATTAACTATAGTACTTGACAGGAAAGTCATATAACCTCAGACAGCCTCATGATAATCTCAAGCACTGTCTTACGTAACCTCACATAACAACACTGTGTAACATGAAGTAGCCTCATGTGACAACACATGATCTAATAACAGCCTTAAAAGTAATATTATGCAAAGGAAAACAGAGAATAAACTAAAATCAGGAACAAAACAGAACAAATAATATAGAAACACACCTGCTGCTGTGAAGTAATCATCTCTAAACCAAAAGCTTAAGTAAATGAAATGGATAAATATTGAAGAGATTGAATGTACTGTAACATGAGCACTAGTTCTAAGTTGGTTTCAATTTCACCTTTCTTTTCTTTTCTTACAGCAGTTTGAGGAGGAACTGGAAGCATGCTATTTCTAAGCACAGAGGTGTCCAGGTTCCTGCTCAGCTCACCATGTTGGATATTGGAATTTTAGTTTCCCCTGCGATGCCCAGTGTCTGTAGATATGTTTCTCCGTGATGAAGCGATGGCCGCCTCTCCGCGCACGCTCGTGCACTCTGTACATGCCGCACTCATCCAGACGATTCAACTCGTAGTAGTGATATGGCACGGAAGAGTAATTGGTGAGACTATATACATACACAAGTACATATACACACTTTAAAGACTATGCACAGTAGGTTTTTCATTTTCATCCAAAAAAATTATAAAAACTAAAAAGAGTTTGAAAAACTTGATTCAATTTTCAAACTCTTTCCAAAAACAGCAAAAAATATGTATATTTATTATATGTTCCATTTTTCTGTTGACTCTTTGACCATTTTACTGTATAATCTCAAATTTTCTATATTTCTATGGACTGCTCAAATGTTGTAACAGTTACCTTAATTTCTTTGTGATCTTTGTATATTTACAAATATATTTTTTAGGCCAAAGAAAAATTTTGTTCTCAGGTATATATATATATATGGATCAGTGGAACGTGCAACAGCGTGCGTTATTAAAATGTTATATAAAATAAAATGTTTTATAAAATATTGTAAAAAAGTTCCCGTTTTTTTGTGTCACCTTGTATATATATATATATATGATAGATTCACTATTTGACTATTGGAGATAAACTTCACAAATTGTACTGCACTTACCTGCAATACGAGCCATCTGTCATGCCATAAACGTTAATACTGTCGCACATGTCCAGTGCAAAAATCATAGTGAAAAATCCAGTGCTGAGGAATGACCTTGACTTCATTCTGAGAGAGAGAGAGAAAGAGAGAGAGAGATCATCAGCTCCTCATAACTGCCCAAATGATTAACCTTAAAGGTGCAAAATTGATTCAGTTATGAAATGTGATTCTTTTGTGTGCCGATTCACAAATCGCCAATTCCACTCCAAAATAGAGTGGTTTTTTAAATTATTAAAAGCATTTATAATCGAGATGCGAGCCAGTGACCGGAATTGCCTGGTTTTCAGCTTGATCGGCTATGACAGATCACACCAGACTTAACCAATTCTGAAATAGAAACTTCAAAGCACTTCTATAAGCGCACTTACCAAAAGTGTTATTAGCATTGTGCGTTGTTGGTATGAATGTTCTGGCAGACTCCAAACAGGATTTCATCTGGATCATTGTTAGGTGGAGAGTCTGGGTTTTAGCTCTCTAAACAGGTTTTCCAATCTATAGCATAAGCTGCTTTAGCGTTGCGCTTACTTGAAAAGTAAGATTAAGTTTCAGGAGGTGATTTTTCAGTTTAAGTTTCTGGTGTTTAGCATAATCACCTCGCACCTCCGGGGTTGGAGGTTTGAATCTCACCTTCAGTCTTCGTGCATGAAGTTTACATGTTCTCCTTGTGCTTGATGACTTTCCTTTAGGTACTCTGGGTTTCCTCCCACAGTGTAAAGACATACAGTATGCTGTAGGCTGACTGGAGGTTAAAAAAGTCCCTGTAGTGTATGACTGGGTGTGTAAATATTTGTGCTTGACCTCTGCAATGGGTTGGACACCCAACCCTGAGTTCTCTGGAATAGGATAAGCGGTATAGATATAACTAGAGCATTAAGGGTGGACGGGTGGATAAATGGATGAATGGCTTCGGGTTGTAATAGAACAAAATGTGGGATACCTAAGTGGTGAATACTCATGCAAGGCACTCCCAATAACAAAACAGGCACAAAAGAACGTATAAGCTTTTGAGCTCTCAGGAAAGAGTTGATCTCAAAATGGTTGAAACTTCTTTTCTAATTAGAGTCAGCTACATTGTTAATATCCTCTCCCTCTAATGTTTAACAACAGGATGCACAAAAAAATCCCTATAGAAGAGCATTCAGAAAAAACACACTCCCATTTCTTAGACCATGCTGACACACACCATCTGTGTCACATTGGTCCATTTCACAGAGGAACAGTCTTCTAGATTTACTCGTCTTGTACACTATATCAGTGGTCACAACTAGTGTTGAATAGGGGGACATCAAGGTAGAGAAAGTGAACAAAGAAAATGTTTCGAATACCTGTTCTTTCCAGTCTCGTCCTGGAAGACGCGATCACACTTCTTCATCTTCTCTCTGCTCACAGCATAGATGTGTGTGCCCGGGTATTTCCATGCGAGCTTCACTAACACATTAAACACTCGCCCCTTGCCATCGTGCCTCATGTTCTGCTCAGGACCCCAAACCACATAGCGGGTGTTTGCTTCTTCCTTGAAGAAAAAGGCCTCGTGCTGTACCAGGCGTCGCACGCTGGTGTGCGACACGACACGAACGGTCGTCTTGTTCCCCACATCAGCTTCAAAGCCATGCGTCGGTGCAGCATTCATGCGTATCACACAGTCATGTCTGTCAATCTCGTGTGCGCATCTGCTGCCGAGCATCTGGCCCGAGCTGGAGACCACGGCACAGCGGGCACAGTGCAGCACCAGGTACTGATGCAGGGAATTTAAACAGTTAATATTGTGTATTAATGGTTTAAAAGGTTGATTCTTAAGACCTGTTCCACTATAAAAGTAGGATTTAAATTCTTAAACTTTTTACAATCATGAAACCGTTTAAATTAAAAACATTTACAGACCCACTCAGAAATTATCCTGACATAGTATTAAAAAATGTTAAACATCAAACATTGAATTAAAACCATAATTATATTCTATTTAACATTTTATATAGGCAGCATAACTTTAATGATTGTGAGAAGAAATTTCCATTACTGAAACATAAAAAAAAAAAAAGAATTAGAAATCTAGAAACCTACATGTGAAATTGACCTGGAGCCTGCCGAAATCCTCACATAGCTACGGAGTCCCAGATCTACTTCTTTTTTGGTTATGTGACTGTACCAGAGCAGCAGAAAGAAGGTGAAGATGAGGAGGAGAAGCCACCAGAACCTCTGTATGTGGTTACAGAAAGTGGACAAATATTTGTGAGAAATTACTACATTCACAGCATGACATCAGGCATTGTCCACATTAAATTAAAAGCAAATCATTAAAAAAAACAAAAACACATAAGCTTAGTAGATGCACATCTGTCAGAAAGACAATCATACTATATGAAGATGTTTATATAGTGCATTTGATCACAATTTCATACCAGAGACTTCATATCCTGGTGAAGCCAGAGGCTCTCCCAGCAACCAGGTCGCAAATTACTGTCACTCAAGTCATCCTTTAATAAGACAAGAGGAATAACCAGTAATGAATGTACAGTAGGTAATATTATCATTTCATAATAAGGCATCAGTGGCTTTGGTCATCATTTCATAATCAGGATTTAATACCAAATGCATCCCCTTTGAATATATACTGTATATATAGTACTGTACATTGCTTAGATTGTAAGAGGCATTATTCCAAACCCTAAGTACAGTAGTGCACCTTTATAGGGAGCACATGGGAGTTTTAAACACACTCTGTGTTAGCTCGTGCCAGCAACAGGAGAAGCAATTTCGAAAGAACCAGAACAAATTCGCAAGCCATCATCGTTTTAGTATGCTTTTTTATATGATGCAATACACTTTAGCAAAGCGTCATTTCTGTTCTGTTATCAATTACAGGGATTTTTCTTTTACTCATAAACATGAAAAACTAGCTAAGGAAATTAGCAGTCTTACATTTTATCGGCACGCTCATGGTTATGTTCCGGAGTGAAACAGTCATCGAGATACTTAGTTCCGACATCATTGTCGTTTACTTGTAGGGTAATAAATACAGTTAGAATTTGAATAACAGGCGGTACCAACAAACTTGAAAAGAATACACTGGAATGTAAAGTCATAAAGTCATATTTGTATGTTATGTTATGGAAATCATTTTTTTTTTTATAACTTAACACTGGCACAGTGTATATGTTTTTTATTGCATGTGTAAACAATTAACTTTAACAGTTGAATACAGCATTGGATAACATTATGATTACAAAAATAATATAGGAAGACATTAAATAAAATAAAAAAACAAAATTTATAAAACAAAAAAGTACAAATGTAGTAAATCAAAATTACATAACATTGAACAGATCCTTGTACAATTTCACAAATTTAGCCCTTTTTGGTATTAATATTTTTTTGTGTTGTAAGTAGGAATATATATATATTCTATTTTTACACTAAAAATTTAAAATTTTACAAATGCAAATAAGGATTACCAAATTGGGATGTAATCTCATTGGTGGGGTATATATTATGGAAAGTTAAATGCACTTCTTTTACTTTGTTGGGGACAGAATTTAAGAGCTATGCTTCTTTTCACGTCTATTAAAGAATTCCAAACACATTAGTTATAATAAATACACTTGACATCAACCAAACAATTTGGCCTCCTTTTTACAATTACATTAAACGATAGATGACATTTCATTAAGTGAACAAGACCATTTGGTATAGCTGTAACAATTGTAAGAAATCCCTTATAAACACCTGGGGAATTTTATTTAAGCTAAAATAACGGTAAGAATAAAATTTCCCTTGTGGATCTAGTATATCACAAAGACAATTAATACCTTTATTATGGCAATTCTTAGTAGAGGTTGTAAACGGACAGGAGCAGGACTCTGCTCGTGACGTCTCGCGCGTTGGACAGTTAAATTTCACGCGGGCATCGATTCCTGCATTCGATTGGCCAACGATCGCCAAGCCTCTGCGCCTATTGGTAGATCTGCTTGTCATTCTGATTCTGGCCGCCCTGCCCTTGGTGACGCACGTTAGTGTGCGTGAAATGCGGCGTCGAGAATGTCCTTCTTCTGCAGACCCTAGAAGTGAGTGTGGTTATGTTTCTATTTGAGTTTTCTTTCCAACAACCTTGTGCCTCCAAAGCTAACACTATTTATATATTGTGTTATTTGTTATAACATATAAAAAAATATATAAATAGTGTTACCTTTGGAAGCTGCGAGTTACTGGTAGTGCTAACTAGCTAGCGTGTTGTGTTTGACAGGAGGCCTGGGATGTCAGTCTACCTGCCTGCACTGAGTGAGAGAGAAATGTTCTAAAAGGGACACGAAGGGTCAGATGTAGCTACGAACTCTCTCTTTTGCCCTTTTTTGTTTGACACAATCGTTCCCCATATCTGCTAATGAGAACAGCCAAGCTGTTACTGATGCTTAAAGTCAGTGTAGACCCTATAGAGGTTTATTTCCTGTTTGTAGATATGCACCCATTTCTCATGCTCACCTGTTCACATGTGTCTAATGCATTATTAATGTTGTTTAAAAAGTACACTTTGGCAATGAGATTTTGTCTGTGAATACTTCTCTGTGTGATAACGAGGGTTTTGTGCATATCTCTGGAAAAGTATGTGCTTTCTCTTGTTTTCATTCACTCAGCATCAGTAAGTGCTTTATCCTGCTTTATGGTGGAACAGTGGGCATGAGTTAGAGATATACCTTAAATCTGGACACTTGGACATAGGAGGGGTCCATGCCCACTTATTAGGGAAGGGAATCAGACTTCGATTTTGTTCCAATTTTAAGATCTTGAACCTTGTACTTGAACCTTGTACTCGCGACAGCATGGTTTACTCTAAGAAAAGGAAAGTAGACTATGAAAACTGCACCTTCAAAGATGAATATTGACAGATCAATGTTTATTCTGCAGGAAGTTTAAAACCAGTTTGTTTAATATGTTTTGAAACCATGGCCATAATCAAAAGCAGTAACATGACGCGCCACTGTGAGGTAAAACACTTTAGAGCAAACATATCCACAGCAAACTGAGGTGAGGGCATATAAAAACACCTGAACTGAGAGCCCAGGATGACACAGCAACCAGAATCTTTTTTAAAAAATTTTTTTTTAAGATTAATTATTGATGGTTGTTTGTATTCCATACAAATACAAGAAAATATATACAAAAGTTTCAATTGTCCACATGTTTACTGAAAATTGACAATAAATATTATTGAAATGCTTTGGAAATGTAATTATTTTTTTAAATTCAATATTCCTGTTCTATACATTTATTCACCAACTTCACAATTGAATTGTACATGAGTAATTAAGAGAGCTTTCACATTAGGGCCCTGGGATTGTTTACGATAACACTAGACCCTAAAGTCTGGTTCATTTTGATGAATGAGAACGATACAGCGTACTTGGGCACGGACAGAATCAGATGTAGAAGCCAATCATATCTAAGATTGAAAGCAGATCGCTGTTTAGATGTGATGTTCTCAGTGTTGTCGGCCTCCTCCAATATAGCTGTGTGTTTTGTGCAGCACGCTCCAATCTCATCCTCTGACTTGCACAGCCATAGCAGATAAAGCCGTAAAGCATGTGAGAGGGTTGCTCTTGAAATTTTTTTAGGCATAGCTTGTAGATTAAATTCCTTGTTCTATTTTTCTCCTGTTTAATGGCTGCTCACAAACCAAGTAGGTGTTTACGCAAGTGTACCTGAGAATGTAGGGCACAGGACAAAATGAATGTGAAAATGCCCTTAATGTAGCCCATTCCTTATATTAGTTATTTTTTCATTTAAGAAGCAAGCACAGCATTTAAACAACGCAAGTTTAACATTTAACTTAATTAAATTAAACCAAAAGCAGCATTTTTACTGAGCAGCTCGTGTCTCCGTTACGTAATTTGCCATTATTATTTCTAAACAAACTTGGCAAATAATTTACTCCTACCACAATAGGTATAGGTTGGAATAGGTTAGAGCGCCACCTGTAGCATTATAGAGGAATGGTGACAGTTTACCACCTCAAATACCTCCGAAGTCTTGAGAGCATGTTGAGAAGTTGAGAATGCAGCAGCGTGTGGCTTCTAACTCGCATGTTTTGTGAATAATTAGCTCACGTGGTATTTTAAGACTGGTGTAAGAGTGTGTAATGAGTGGGTTTTTTTATACTAATTAGCTCGCAGATTTTGGAGAAAAAGGCAGATCAGAGGCTTTTTAACTTGCTCAACTTTTGATAATGTAATACCATAAAAACATGTTCCTGTTGCACCGCTCAGAAGCTCATGCAGCTCGTGATTGACCAGTGCATCCCTATTATAAATGTAATAAATAATTTCAAAAAAATTATTTTGGAATCAGTGTGACAATATATGGAAAAATCTGGATATTGTTTTTAAAATCATGTTGAATCTAAACGCTAAGGGTATAAATCTATTGCCTTTTTTATTTAACTAGGTAGTTCTTTATAATGCCATTATTATTAAGGAAGATAATTGAGGTCTAGAAAATGTATTTATAGACCCTTCTATACAGGAAAGTAATGACATGAAGTACTGTATTTATGGTTGTATACCTAAAACCAGCAAATATTTCTCTGTCAAAGCAATGTCAATCAGCTTTCTTTAAAACCGTTTTGTTTCTGTAGTAACAAAAAACCCAATGGATTTGTATAGCAGATGATAAACAGATTTTTATAGTGTTTAGTTATAGGAAATAAATCAAGAATGTTTCGTCTCGGGCCATGACACACCATCATGAAGTGTTTCGTTCATTATCTATTACACACAAAAAATTTATCCTGCATCTGTTACTTAATCAAGATTGAGTGGAACTCTGGGAAAATCATTAGAGCCTCATGGTAAAAGGTGTGCTTGAAGTGACTTGACCAATTTCCAGTAGCCCGGACTGAATCCATATTTCTAGATTGTAAAATAGTTTTTGTTTAATATCTACACAGCTTTTAATTGCTGTGATGTTTAAGCATGATCTTAATCAAACCTAGCTTGTTGTCAAGGAAAAATCTCCAAGAACACATGGCATCTCACAAGTCCTGATGTGCAAGTCCCTCTGTGTGTTGAAATCCACGTTGTATTGTGTAACTGCAGTAACACTGAGATCTGTTTATTTAACCAAACTATTTTCTCATCTCTCAGGCAACTGAAGTGAAGAGCCATGGCCATGAGAAGTATAAAAGCTGATCCTCGATCAGTTGCACTCCGGAGATATTAGGAAAAGGTCAAATTGGTTTAAAGAGTCGTTGGCTGAGCCAGAATCAGGAAGCCAGGGTCTGGGTGTGAAGGCTTGAAAGAAGGGGGTGGAGCTAAGATGTCAATCAGGCAGGCAGAAGGCGTGTCCATCATGCAGGCTTTAGCCATGACCGTGGCTGAGATACCTGTTTTCCTGTACTCTACGTTTGGGCAGGTACATGTACATTTTCTCACACACTTCCATGCATCCTTATCTTATCATAGCACACACACAATCAGCTTTATATCTGATATTATCAGTATCTTATTATCTGTGCAGTATATATTCTAACTAACACACACATGCAAATATCTCTTAGCACTCGCATGAGAGCAAACCATAACACAATTTATTGCGACAGTATTGCCCTGCTGTATGACATCTTAGCTGATATTAGACTTTATTATTTGAATATATACTATATATACTTAAATGGTTTCAATACAGGTCGCTTTTGTATACACTCATAAAATATACACATTCAGTTTTGATGTTAATATTATTTCCTGCAAATTGTTAAGAGCTAGAAATTTTTTTGTGAGCCTGCAAAGCGCATCATGTTGGAAGACATTTGCATCAGCTTTGGCACCATTCCCGTAGTTTTGCCATTAAAAAAAAAGTTTTACGTTTGATAATATCAGGTAATATTATATTTCATGACAAATGTATAGTAATTCAAAGTGCTCTCTTTTTTACGCTCTTTAAAGTGAGTACAGATAGACCACTAATTATGATGTCCATGATCCTAATGCTTCTAATGATTTCCCTCCCCCTCCCCCCCACAGTCAGTTTTCTCCCAGCTGAGGCTGAGCCCGAGCCTGAAGAAGGTGCTGTTTGCGACAGCACTGGGCTCTGTGGCCCTGGCGCTCACAGCGCACCACCTGAAAAGACGCAGCAGGAAGAGGAAGCAGGTAGCGGAGAAGGCGGCGCCGAAGGCGGTAAAGAAAGGTATACACTTTTCAACGTTGTTTCTGACATGTGTACGCATTATTTTAAAAAAATGCTTACTGAATTGTGTCAGTACGCCATCAGTGTTACAGGCATTTTAAATAAAGCATCTTATTTAGTGGATAGTGTGGGATTTGGTATAAAAAGGAATTTTATCATAATTTTTTTTTAATGAATGTATGGATACATTTTCTTGTCTTATGTACAGAACTAGGCAGATGATAAATTGAATAGCTTGCCCACTTGTTAAGTAAGAGCCCCAATGTGTGCTACCCAGACATGTGTTTTTCCTGAAAATCCCATTAATTTCGCTAAAAGTGACCAATCTTCTGTAATAACGTCTAGCGAGCCTGATAAGTGCATGAATATGGAATACAGGAAACAAATTAGTATATGATCCTGTGGCATGTTACGTTTGCGATCCTGTTCATGCGTCACATGTAAAAGGTGATATCTGAGTCTTTTCTTAAGATAAGTTTAACTGTGAGGTCAAGAGGTACACACCTGTTTTTCTTTTAGGACAAGCCATTGTGTTATATATTTATGTTTTGTCATATTTCATATTTTTAATTTGGTAATGTTTGCCTGTTTTTTTTGGTAGCTCCGTTACTGGGGCGACAGATGATGAGCCCGAGTACTCGCAGCAATGACACCATGAGTGGAATCTCCTCACTAGCTGCAAGCAAACACTCGAGCTCTTCACACACATCTGTATGAGAGACACAAACACACACAAAATACAGTTTCTCACCTAAACTTTCTACTTGCATTTTTCTCTGATATTCTTCTGAGGCTAAATTACGTCATTGTCTGACCGTGTTATTGCCTGTGTATATATTTGTGTTTCTGTTTTCAAGGCACGAATCCCTACATCTCCCAATCAATCAGCTGCCGCAGCAACACCGTGGGAGGCGGAGCCTGTGGCTGAGGAGCCAGGGGCACTTGAAGATGCAAATGCAGAAAGCTTGTACCTCATGGGTAACTAATTCTATTGATGTTTAAGTCAATAGGACATCAGCAGGTGAATTATGCTGCATTGTCTGTTTGTAAAGTTCTAGCTCGCTTCTTGGGCTGATAAGATTTCCTGATATTTGTACATGAGTGATGAAATACGTTTCCTACTCATTCCAGTCTTTTAGGTGTCTGCTGAAGAGCTGAGTTCTGAAGCTGGCAAAATTAAATTTGTGCTTGCTTTGAAAACTCCAGTGAAACTATACTTAAAACATATCGAAATCCTGTGCATTAAAAGAATCTGGAAAAGTTGCAGGGGAGAGATGTGCTGAAAGCTATCGAGCATTAATGTCAGAGAAAATCCAGACAACAGAACCTGAGCAGGAAGAGGAGGCACCAACAGAGGATTTGCTTTAGTCATATTCACCACACGATTAAATTCCATTTTCAACCAGACAATTACACATCAATCTATTAAATATGGTTAAATATTGGGGACGAGCCTGAATTGACAAGGTGCATTAAAGTTAAACTGGGAAATTTCATAAAATCTCTCAAGAATGAAGAGATAAAGCCGATTGACATTAACAGACCACTTCAAGCACAGTACGGTGATGACAAACATATGAGTAATGCAAAGATTTTAAAGAAAGCGGGACGTCTGTAAAGGACGATCCTGGCCGAGATGGCTCGGAGCTCAATGCAGTCATTTACGTTGACCTTCAGCGAGTGGAAAGCCTGATCCTTGAACATTGACAAGTTGATCACTGATTTGCGGAAGAGACTTGTCTTTCTTTCACGAACACCACTTGCATATTACAGGAACTCGCCTGCGAATTATTGCCACATGCCCAGTACAGTCCTCACTTCTCTCCAAGGCATTTCCACATGTCTGGACTATTAAAGGAGTTCCTTGGAGGCCAGTGTTTCAGACATGAAGCATCATGGTTCCGGCGTACTGAGGAACCTTTCTACCTTGATGGTATCCAAGCACTAGTGAAACTCTGGGATAAGTGCATTAGTGTAGCAGGGGATCTCATACTTGTGCTCTTTGTCTCCCCAGTCACTGCTGTGAAGGTGTGATCATGTTTCATTACATCAGTTCATTTGTAACTGTGGTACGAGCAGAAATGGATGCCTTACTTGTGATTTGCACGAAGAGCAATGATTTGTTTTTTTGTGGTCTGAGGGTGTATTTATTAGACTTGGACAGTATGGAGAAATTATTTTTTCTTTGTATAAATGGATAGAGAAGTTTAAGAAAGCCAACACTTGTGCGGCCTATCAAGAAGGATTTGGACACCTGTCCATGTCCACGGCTGATGACAACATTGCATCCTCCCTATAGTCCTGATCTCGCTTCATCAGATTTCCACTGTTTGGTCGCCTGAAAGCAGTTCTACGAGGAGCAAGATTCACTTCTGATGAACAAGTGAAGACAGCTGTAAATTCGTGGCTTACAGCTCAGCTCATACGGATGGACAAAATGCATTGAAAAATTAGGCTTTTTTAAAAAGAAATTTATTCAAATAAATTCTATAGCCAGAGTGCAGATAATTTTTTACTCAACCTCATAATTTATTTAAATTAGACAGACTGATAGCACTCAAATTGAAACCTTCAATCTGAAATTGAAGGTTAAATATTGTGCTACACCTAGCCACTAGAGGGAGTCAGAGCCATTCTGGCATCACTTTTCATATTTCATTTCATTTTCAAGTGGCTAGTGATTAAGCCTGGCTTTTCCCTGTAGGTATGGAGCTGTTTGAGGAAGCGCTGCAGAAATGGGAGCAAGCGCTGAACGTCAGACACCAGACCCCGTCCAACTCCTCTGCTGCTAACAGTCTCGCTCGACAGGGGGCAGCACTCACGGTAAAATACATTTGTCTCACCATTACCTGATTTTAACTACGCCATATGAATATGTGTAATGCAGAGTTGAGGTTTTGGCTAGAAAACTTTCTGGAGAACTGAAAACTAGAAAACTGGCATGTATCAGCTTACTAACAAAGTAGCAAAGCCAATGAAGTAACTGAAATGTAAAATTTTTGGAATGTTAAGTATTTCTTATCTGCCTTTTGGGAAGCAATGGTTCTTATGTAGAAATAGTAATCTAAACAGATAATTTAAACTAGTGTTTAGAAAACTTTTCATATCGTGTACAGTAATCAAGAATCCATAATATTAGATTTTGTATAATGGTAAAAACCTGATTAGGTAAATGTGTGTGTGTATGTTGTGATCATAACAGCCAGAAGCTCATACTCCAAAATTCGCTGAAAAGCTGGAGTCCCTTCTGCACCGGGCTTATCATTTGCAAGAAGATTTTGGCAGCACAATACCAGCAGAGAGCCTGCTAGCTGACCTTGGTAGTAACACACACACACACACACACACACACACACACACACACACACACACACACACACACACACACACACACACAAGAGACATGATAACTCGTTTATTTTCACAATAAATAGTTTTGTTGTAGTCTTCATATTTTAATCTTCAGGTGTTTACTGTTTGTGTGTGTGTGTGTGTGTGTGTGTGATGCAGAAAGTGAAGGCACCTTAATTCTGCCCCTTGTGAAAAGCTCCAACAGGCTTCAGGAAGTTGACGCCATGACCATCACCTCAGACGACTCCTTTTTCTCTGCAGCTGAGGTTCAGATAAACTCGCACACGCGAACATGCACACCCTTTCCTGTGCAAACCCCCAACACGCTGTGGCTTTTCTAATAATAATAATTCTGGACGTCAGAAAAGTATAGTAAATTATAAAAAGCATTTTATTAATTGACAAAGATGACAAGATAGTTTTTCCAAAATAAACACAGTCCAGTGAAAATCCCTGAGACCAGCATTTAAAAAAAAAATCAATTCAGTTAATCAAGTCAGTTATAGTGATTATTTTGTGTAACTATTCGTGTACGACTCCAGTATCAATTTTTAATATTTTTACATTTATAATTGAGATGAACCAGTCGATAGGCCAGTGATCAGAATTTACTGGTTTCAGTTTGATCGGCTATGACCGGTGATCGGCCAATCAACCTCAGATATAAACGATTCTGCAGTGGGTGGAGAAGCTTCTGAGTGGCGCAACAGAAACTTATTTTTATAGAGTCACATTATCAAAAATTGTGCGCATTAAAAGCCCTGATTAACCTTTTTCTCCAAACTTAGTCTCAAACCCCCTCATTACACCACAAGCACAAATTAGCCGCACGTGCCCATGTGAGAAGCCACACAAGCCCATGTTTGAGGAGGTCACACGTCACTGTTTCTTTATAATCCTATAGGAGACACACTGAACCATTTACACATGTTCATCACATGTGGTTGGACTGAATTATTTGTTAATGTCATGTCAGAGGACAGAGATATGTGCTGCGCAGTTTAATGTTAAACTCTTGTATTTGAAGTTAGTGTGTATTGTTTAAATGCTGCCCTTGGTTTTTAAGTGAGAAAACTGCTATAAGGAATGCGCTACATTTAAAATCATTAACCTTTCTTTGAGAAAAAAAATGGATTAAACAAATTGGGATATTTATAAAATCGTGATACTTACAGAATCGCAATTTTAATTGAATCGGCATCTAGGTATAAAGATGGGTGCCTATATAACCGGTATGTAACCGTATAAGAAAGAAAACGGCCATAAGAAGGATCATCACCCTCACCGCACATGAAAAATAATTTCCCGACTGAGAAATTGCATGCGAAAACGTTAGTTGGAAAGCTCTAATAATACAAATCCAACTAATCTAGTAACATGAGTGTCCATGTCCTTTTCATATTCCGACTTAAAAGCACAACTCCTAAAGTGTGGCTGTATTTCACTCACTGCGACAAATGTCTTTAAACAATTGCATGTAAAGGGGGAAACACATCAAACCTAATGAAACATTCGAGGACACACGGGATGAAGTTAAAAGCAGAGGGATGCACTGTGTTTAACACTTTGAGGACATCAACAGGCAGTGTGGGTGACCCAACCCTAGCAATGTCGACAAACATATTATTACAAAAGAATTGCTGATATTTGAAGCTGGTCGGTGTTAATGTTCAATCACATGAATAAACCGTTTCCGAATTTCATGTTGTTTTCACTGTTTCATGACGAGCTGGAAAAAGTAATTTAACAGAAACCCGTAGAAATGTTTTTAGATGCAAATAAATTCAAATGACTCAAATTTTCCAAAGTGACTACTAATGACAAAAACTAAATCTAAGACACTAAGTCTGTGTGTCTCCCTGTGCTGTAGCTGTTCGACACGTTTACGCCCGATGAGGTGTATCAGACGCTAAAGCCTGCGGCTCTGTATGAAGAGGCGCTGAGTTTAGTGAGAGAAGGCAAAGTGGAATGCAGATCACTCAGGTACGACACGCTAAACAGTACACATTAGCAGACTAAACATTCTCTCTCTCTCTGTCTCTCTTTGTCTCTCACCGCATAATGAGAGTGCAGCTCTAGACTGTGTACTTCATTTAGTTAAAATGTTAAGTGAGTATGTGTAATTATTTGTATGCTTTTCAGAACAGAGTTGCTGGAGTGTTACAGTGATCAGGACTTCCTCGCTAAGCTGCACTGTGTCCGTCAGGCTTTCCACGTCAGTACACACGCTCGCGCACACACGCTCCCACACACACACACACGCTCGCACAAAAGCCTATTTTGATCTCTTCTGTTTTTTTCTTTTTTGTGGTTTCCTCTTGTTCTCTTCCTTTCATGCTTCACTTACTCTGTCTTATGTTTGTTGTAGTCTGTAGGATTTATTGTGTGTGTGTGTGTGTGTGTGTGTGTAGGTGTTACTGATCGATGAGGCTCATAAGACTTTCTTCATGGAAACGGGCAAACAGATGATCACCGGACTCTTGATCAAAGCCAACAAGGTAATATCAGTGGCCCTGCCTTATTTAAGCATTTCCCCCCTAAAAGTTCCTACAAATTATTTCTAAAACCACAAAGATATGTCTTAAAAATAATCCCGACTGTGTACTGTAAGCCATTGTATCCGGATGTGCACATTAGTGGACTCATCGCCTTCACCCATCACATCCAACTTGGTAAAACAGAATTAATATTAATGACTCGGTGTGTAATTAGTCATGGAAAGCACTTAGAAGACTCATTATAGCTCTCATTCACATTTCCTTTGGGATCGATAAAGTATCTATCTATCGATAGAATGATAGATAGACAGATATATCTATCTATCTATCATTATTATAGGTGCAAAAAATATTAGTTGGTCTCCGTAAGGCAGCATAATTTGAGTAGTAACAGCAGGTTCACTCGGAACAAATTATGAGCAGAAATGTGGGATTAGAATAATAACCACAGCACCAAATCAGTGGTTAGAAATGTAAACATCATATCATAGTTCTTTTTTTAATAATGTTCTTTTTAGACAATCCTGCTTGGTGCATGTTCTGTCCTGAAAAGTTCCTTAATCTAGTCAGTTTAGAAAACAATCAAGATGGAGTAATGTTGAGGAAAATGAGACTCATTATCTGAGGAGGATTTCAGCTAGATAATTAAAATACATACTTTAAGGCAGTGGTCCTCAACCATCGGGCCGCGGACCGGGCAAATGGTACCGGGTCGCACAATAAATAATAAAATATTTCCGTTGTATGTATTATCTGAGTCTGAATGATATTTTATTTTGAAAAACCTTGTATTTTAAAAAACCTTTTATTTTGAGAAATGACCGGATTCTCTCGGTTACGTCTTGCACGCCATTACAAGAGCCGCCGCAAAGATTTCTCTCAGAAAAGAAGTCACCGCTAGCAGCACATTTCAGTGATGAGGAATGGGTCGCAAAACTGCCTTACCGGTGTTTTGGAGAGGAGTAGAACTTGTGAGAATTAGCGGGCACACCAACATGCAGAAGCCTTATCTGACGGTTCATATCCCCCGCCCCCCCAGGAAGCAGTAGAATTGTCAAGCGTTGACCAGTCCGCGGTGATAAAAATGTTGGGGACCACTGCTCTAAAGGACCTCTGAGACTTACAGTACAAGCCATACTTGATTTCTTCATATTAACTGAAATTAAATTATACAGATTAATTCAAGAAGTGGGAACACATGTTCTACTGAGACGTCCTGCAAAGTAACTTCATTTTTCTTCTCGTCTGTTTCAACCACTCAGCATTCAGTATAGCCAGTATAATCACCGGCCTGATCATTTGTCATTATCTGCACCTGTTTCTCACTAGTTTATGCCTAAAGTAAGATGGTTTTATGCTTGAATGATTCATATGTCACTATGGGGCTTAACAGTCAAAAAACATTCTTCTGAAATTGGTCAGGTGCAGGAACTGGACCGAAAATGAAAGCCAAAAAAGTCTTTCAAGAATCTTGGAGAACTATTCCTTAAGACTACATAAAAAAAGTCTATCTCTTTGGAAGCAAAATCTGAATGAATGAGGGGTGGATCAAGACCTTTGCACAGTACAGTACTGTATGTCACTGCTTATGTTTGTGTGTGTGTGTGTGTGTGTGTGTGTGTGTGTGTGTGTGTGTGTGTAGAGTCCAAAGGCATTTTTGGAGAGCTACCAGGACATGTTGCTGTATACTCAACGAGAGGAGACATGGCCAACCACTCAGATGGAACTGGAAGGACGAGGGGTGGGTCGGTCGTGTCTGTCTGTCTGTCTCTCTCTCTCTCTCTCTCTTTCTCACTCTCACAGACCTTTTTTCCTCTCTCTCTGTGGTATGCTCAGTTTCCATGTCCATGCCTGTATGTCTGCTTGCCTGAGTTAATTGTGGCATGTGCTTTTGTTAAAAATAACTGAAGTGACTAAAATAACTAAAAATAACAGATGACTATAAATGAATATTTTTCTATGTACTTTTTTTCGGTCTGTGAGTACCCCTTGAAGCCATTGCTCGCATTAGTACCTAGTGATAATTTGTTTGCGACTTATTGTAATCTCTGGCATTTGTCTTCTGCACAGGTGATCTGTATGAACTTCTTCGACATTGTGTTGGACTTCATTCTCATGGATGCCTTTGAGGACCTGGAGAACCCGCCCACCTCTGTAGTCGCTGTCTTGCGCAACAGATGGCTCTCGGACAGTTTCAAAGAGACGGTAATTTCATTCTTGCAACCTGTTAAAAGTTGTTTGCCTTACACAGTTGTGCTTGTTTCTGAAACATAACCACAGTAACCAACCAGAATAGTGGCTGCTTTCAGGGGACCAAACAGGTGAAAGTCAGATGGAGCAAAACTTATAGGGAGGATGCTTTAACACCTCAAAATGAAGATTTTGCAGAGTGTCGACAGTGTGGGCAGAAGTGTGTTGACGTGCATCGTCTTGCAAGATCGCAACACCCTTCGATAACAGTCCTTTGTGTTTAATCTGAGGTTTGAGCTTCAGCTCTTCAATAAGCATCTCACTGTAACAAGCACTGTTGAACATTTTTCCTGACAATGTTCTAGTACTGTCCCTTGGGAATCCCAGAAAACTGGGATTTAAGCAGTTCCAGCTAATGAATGAACTTTTTCTTGGTCAGCCGATTGAGGATGTTTCCGTTCAATACTTGGCCATTTATTCTCCGGATCATAGTGATAAATCCATGTCTCGTTACCAGTAATGATTCTCTTTAAAAAACTTTCACCTTCCTTAAAGTATCGGTTCAAATTTTGTTTGCAGTTATCCAAACGCTTCTGATTATGCTCCTCTGTGAGTTTTTTGGACACCAGGTACACCCAGAGACTTAAATTACTGCACTCTGCTGTTCTTTTGTGCAAATCACAAGTGCGGCATCACCGCAGTTACAAATGAACTGATTTAACACGTTCAAACCTGCACAGCAGTGACCGGGAAGACAGTAGCCTTGAACAGAAAGCGCCGATAAGACAGGAATTTTAATATAACAAATGCGGAGCATTTTCGACTCGGCCTCTTATAAGATGTCCAGATTTAGGCATTACTTCTGTTGCAAATCCATTCATGCATTTGAGACCATATGCAGGGTTTACCTGTTTAGATATAACATCATTACCCTACACCTTACTTGTACCTTCCCATCTCCTAAGCCTGTCTCCTGTCAGGAGTTTAATCAGTCAATATCCTTAATGTCCAAACATTCTTTTCATCTTGAAAACTACAGTATATGTATTTATATGCATATGTATCCAGTGAATATAGTTTCATGACTGTATTTTCTGCATTATGTGATATTCTGTCTGCCACTGAGGTCATGTTACTAAAAAAAAACTCCTATGCCGCTTGTCTCTCAGGCTCTAGCTACAGCGTGTTGGTCTGTGCTGAAAGCCAAAAGAAGATTACTGATGGTAAGTTCTTGTAAAATAACAAAGAATTGTCCTCAGGTTCCATACACGTTTATTTGTAATCTTGCTGTTGTCTGCTCACAAAAATTAAAAACTGTGAAAAAAAAAATTCTGGTATTAGTATACCTTTATTGTTAACGTTAAAGCTGTTGAGCTTTGCATAAATGTATGTAACATAAATATGTACCACTTTGTATTAAACTTAAGCTAATTATTAAATCTGGAGAGCTTCCAGACGTTTACTGTATCACACTCACAGGCTAATTAAATAAGCAAATAAATTGAGAAAGATGAAAAAAAAAATGAAATAAGATAAATCAATTAATAAAAATAAAAATAAAAAACACTTGGTGCAATGTTTAGGTTCCAGATGGGTTCATATCTCATTTCTATGCCATCTCGGAGCATGTGAGTCCTGTTCTGGCATTTGGCTTCCTGGGTCCCAGACAGAATCTGACTGAAGTGTGCAATATCTTCAAGGTAGGATCAAGTCCGTCACTAATATTTTTGTGCAACTGAAAAACCTTTCACCCTATCTTTGGTGTATCTTTGGGATATCTTTTAAAATGTCACAGCTATCCGTGGCCAGTAGTCAAGGGTAAAGAACTTGTCCTGCCCTTGGGGTGTGTGAGAAGGCATGCTGTCTTGTGAATACTCCAGAGAGAAAATGCTCCTTGCAATGCTATCTAATCATGGATGTTTGTAAGATCATGTATGTGGACAAGAGCAGCTAAACACCTACCTCCCTGTGTGTTATACTGCCCTGTGAGACAGTCTGATCAGCAGTTTTAAGCAATGTGTTTGGCTAGCTTCATGTGTCTTGGAGGAAGCAGGTTCTAGCTTTTAAGTAAATAAACTCAGAATATTTCCATTTTTACCCAAACACTGCTGTACACTGCTATGTTGTCTATCAAGAGTATGGTGGAATTTAGCCTCTTTTATGCATAACCACCCCATCCTTCTTTTAATGCCACTTTGTTGTGTTTGTTGCCAATGCGATTTATTTCTTTATTTATACCACTGAACCTACAGTCAAGTGTGAAAGTTACTTTCCTCTCATTTAATTTTTTGTTTCCTGTGGAAACATAATAAAAAATTGTGTCTTAGTATTAGTAATACAACCTCAGACGAACAACAGATTGTAACTTTTTTCACTGCGTTATTATTTAGTTAACAAAAATGAAGGCCAAAAAACATACCAAATACCAAGTACCACCTTACTGCTAACCCAAGGATTTAGAGGATAAATTGTATGCAGGTGCTACTAATCCTCAGCCCTTGATTAACTAACGTTAACAGGTGTGCAGACTTCTATAAAAGCAGAAGTTTTGGCATTTTGCTGGTCTGGAGCATTCAGGCGTGTGTTAACACGATGTCAAGAAGGAAAGACATAAAAAGTGGTTTTAGGGAAGCAACTGTTGCCATACATCAATCTGGAAAGAGTGATGGAACCTTTTGCAAATAGTTTGGAGTGCAAAGTTGTACAGTGAGAGTTTATTCAGCATTTAAAGACCGTTGCCAGGAGTGGACATCGCAGCACATTCACCCCAATTTTGGACCGTGCAATGCTCAGAGAAATAGAAAAAGAGTAAGAGCTACATCTCAGACCCTACAGGCCTCACTAAGCATGTTAAATGTTAAAAGTCCATGACAGCACAATTTGAAAAAGATTGAATTAGTGTTTTTTTGTTTTTTTTGTAAGTGTTGCCAGAACATGTAAGCATGACTGGGGTTTGCAAAACTGCAGCTGAACCAAACCACAAGGCTTCTGGAACAATGCCCTATGGACAGAAAGTGCAAAACCAAACAGCATTTCAGCAGAAACACATCATACCCGCTGTCAAGTATGGCACTGGATGGGTGATGATTTGGGCTTGTTTTTGCCGTCACTCAGTCAACCATGACCTCCTCTGTATACCTGAGTATTGTAGAGTCCATCTGTCCGACAGCTAAAGCTTGGTCGAAATTGGGTCATGCAACAAGACAATGATCTCAAGCACACCCAATGTACATTGGACTCACATACATTGGAAGTTGCACACACGCACAAATAAATAAAAGAGGAGGCACTAATTTTACAAAAGACTATAGATTCATTCATGTCTACAGAACTTCAGGCACTTTTGGCATGCCTACTATATAATTTGATGGCATGGTGAAGCTGTCTAATTGTAGATTTGGGGATTTGGAAACTCCGAAATGCTACCATCTTCTACAAGTCTCCAATTAGGATCTTTGGAAAAATCTTGGCTCTCTAACCTTTTACTCAATTTTTCATTCATATTTTTGCATGTTTAATTAATAAAACTTAAAAGCATTTTTTTTTACATCCATGTTCATTTGTGTATTCTGTGTAATGTTGTCTTGTATAACTCTGAAACAGGAAGTGATGTATGACTGCTTATGAGTTTTGAAATGTTCGTGTGAATTAAAAAAAAAAAAGATTAAATATACATTGAAAGTTTCATCAGGTGCATTTTGAAATATTTTGGTATGGGTTTAATATTAGTATTAATATCCATTAAGGTTTTGATTCGTCTCATAACTGCTAATATATGCTTGTCCCAAACATGTTAAATATAAAACTGGTTTATCTTTTATAATGCTAAATAATGATTATTCTTCTCCTATGTTTTAACAGCACCAAATTGTGCAGTACTTGAAAGACATGTTTGACCACGACAAAGTGCGCTTCACATCAACTCAGTCGCTAGCTGAAGATATTTTGAGTTTGTCTCACAGGCGCACCGACATCCTGCTGGGCTACCTGGGCATCGACAGTCTGCCGGAAGCTAACGGGGCACTGCCTGCTAGCACAGGCGAACAAGATTGATGATACTACACATGGACGTTTTTGTTAAAGACACATATAGAACATTTTTAATTCCAGATCCAGAGGCTCATCTATGTTTATTATGAGTAGGTGACTGAAATATAAATAACCTCAGCAGAACCGAGCATAACGGACCTGTGGCATTTTCAAGAACAGATTCAGTCTTATTGTGTCTCTTAGGAATTCAGCACTCGGTCTGGGTTCTGTGACTCAAATAGCGGTTGGTGGTACCTCCTGCATCTGCTACAATTAATCAAATCGGCTAGTTGAAATGGATGTTTCGTAGCTGCGCCAGGCAGATCGGATCGATCCGCAACTTGCCACTCAGCACGACTGGGTGGAGTTTCTGAAGATTAAAGTTTCTGTAGGAGCCTGAGTGACAAAAGCGTGTAAATGAAATGACGTCCAGATCTACAACGTACAGTTGAACATGTTCACATCTCTGCAGGATGTTCTGTAGTGTCTCTGTTGGCTTGACTTAAATATTCCATTCGAAATTTCAGATCATGACTGTAAATGCCACCTTGGGTCACCTTTATCTGACAGAACGGTGGAACATTAAGAATTCATCTGTCAGATCTCCATGTATCTCCTTCGACATGATTCAGGTACACAGTCTGGATACATCACAGAGAATCGCTGCTTTTTTTCAATCTAATTTAATCCCACCACCAGCACCACTGAAGAAACATGATCAAAAACACCACTGATCCCAAAATAACACTAAACTATGTATTCTAGGTTTTGTTCGCTGCTGGGGTACATGTTGCCAGTGAGGTTTTTTTTTTTTTTTTTTTTTTTTTTTGGTGTATGCCTACCTTGAAAGGAAAAGTAGTGGAATGTATAGAATGTGTGCATATGTACCGTACAGCGCGTATTTATACTGTATGTACTCCCGAAAGTCAGAGGCGTATTGTGGGCCAGCCAGATTGAGATTTTAAGCAGGTGGGTATTATGCTCAAGATCAGCAGTGTAATTTCTGTAATTATAACTTGTGGACAGGTTATAATTATCATTCAGGACGGTTAAACGGGTATTTGGGCCACTGGAGAATGTCAAGTGTGTTGGTTAACACTTGGTTCCATTTAAAGTCAAATTTACGGTTTGTTAATAAGTTAAAGCTTTTGTACTGTGAATGAACTGCAGATTACAAACATAAAAATTATAATAAATTCCCAATATATATATATAGTTATACGTCAGTTCAGTTATGTTAGGGTAATGTTTTCCCCAATCCTGCTCGTATTATTCCCAGTGTACTGCTGATTTATTTTTTTCTGTTAAGCTGATGCTTTTTTTAACTACTGCAGGATAAATATACATACCATATGAGTTACAATGCTATTTTTAACTCAACCTTATCAACATTTATTTTTTTTATGACTCATGACATGTATATTCGTCATGTTGCACAGTTGGAGGAGTGTGCGCTGGGAAATATTGAGGAGTCTGGTTGAATTTAAGCTGAAAATATAGTACAGATAGATAGGGAAGTGTGGATGTTTTGGAGAAAACGGAGGTGGGATGCTGATAGTGGTGTGTTAAAAACAGCTGCAATGATCCTTTTTATTATTAGGAAAACTTCCGGTCTTTAGAGTAATCCTGAGTATGTAATCTAAACTTCAACAATCCTGCAAGTGTAGAAGTTCTCATCATGAGCGCCTAATTAAGTCCTATTTCATAAAAGATAACGATTACGAAAAAATACTTTTTTTATAGACTTTCAAGATTAGCTAGATTAATAAAAAAAATCTTGTAGTCTGTAATACAACCCCTTACATGTTTTGTGTTTTCTATTTCTATTTATTTCCATTTAGCTTCACCCAGGTTCGCCTGTGTATTTGCATTCATTTACTGTTTATGCACTTTACCGTTTAAACAGTTAGGACAAATCCGACAGTAACTGTTCCTTTTCTTTAAAATTTTGATTATTCAAATAATGCTTTTATTTTTAATTAGTTACTATTACTATTAATTTTTAATAGTATTTACATTCTTGGAAGTTGAATGCTGAAGGCAAAATAATG
Source organism: Leiocassis micropogon (assembly GCA_028565275.1). Lineage (NCBI taxonomy): Eukaryota > Metazoa > Chordata > Actinopteri > Siluriformes > Bagridae > Leiocassis > Leiocassis micropogon. The sequence goes on from JAOVVA010000021.1 coordinate 1,824,797, forward strand.
TAGTAAAGTGCCAAAACCATAATTGGCCAACATTTACAAGTAAAAAGGGATTTAGTTAGTACGCACCTATCAAGTGATCACTATTCAAAGTTGCATCATTTGTGCCTGTGTTCTGTAAGATTTTTTTACTATATGTGTTCATTCTGTTTTTGTGTTCGTATCTGGAAAAACCTTCATGTAAGAGATTTTGACAACTTCTGCTCAAGTTCTGAAAATATACAGACTTGTAAAATACTGTTGAGCCACACATCATTTCTTCTAAGCCTTTATTTGTCACACATACATTAAAGTAAAATAGTTTTTTCAACTATCCCAGGTAGAAAGCAGGGATCAAAGTGCAGTGTCACCCATGATACGGCATCCCTGGAGCAGACAAGCCAAAGGGTCTTGCTTATGGGCCTAACAGTGGCAACTTGTTCCACCAAACTTTTGATCAGTAGCCCCGAGCTATAACTCACCGAGCTAACACTGCCCTAATTACGTATGTTAATTAAAGAAATGGGAACAAATGTTTTACAGTGACAGGCCTAAAGATGCAATTTAAAAATTCATGTAACAACCTCGGCAGCAACCTCATTTCCCCTCTCGTCTGGTCTAACCACTCAGCATTATTACTATACTAATCACCGGCCTGATCATCTGTCATCACTTGCAGCTGTCTCTCGCTGGTTTCTACCTAAGGTTAGGTATATTTTTAATGCTTAAATAATTTATAGGTCACTGTGTGGCTTAACAAACAAAAAACATTCTCCTCTGAAACTGGTTAGGTAAAAAAAACGGACTGAAAATTAAAGCAAATAATGTTTTTCAATAAACCTGGAGAACTATTCTTCAAGACTACATTAAAATGCAGAAAAAGTCTGGTGCTTTGGAAGCCAAATATGAAGCAATGAGTTGTGGCTCAAGACTTTTGCGCAGAACTACTGTATATATGAACTAAACTGTTTCACTTGTCCATGTTCCTCAACCAGAATTCAATTTATTTATCCTAAAAGTCAAATGAAATTAAGAAAATTGATTTGAAACATTTAATCCCAACTGTAGCATCCACAGGGATTTCCAAAGTGTATATCAATTATCCAGGGTTTGCACTAGCAAGCGACAATTCTCTCGGGTGACTTGTACAGTAGTTGGTCTCTTGTGAGCAAAGGCTTGTGCATGTGTCCTGCCTTTCTTTGTATTTTTCAAGAAAGAAATACTATTCAAAATCTTGATGTGAAGCTACAGACCAATGTATGATTTGCACACACCACTTTTTTCCTGTTTAGAATGTCTCAGTTTAATGTGTTATGTGCTATGCTTCATACTATTTTTTTTTTTTTTTTTTTTTTTGTAAGAATAGCTAACTGTATTAACTATGTATAGTCACCAGAGGCGCAAACAATAGCTGATAATTCCTTTCAAGATTTTATTTTTCTACATTATATTTCTGTAACATTATATGGGAACATATCGGTATAGTATCAGGCAAACGTTTCGACACACCTTCTAATTTAATGTTTTTGTTTAGTGATTTATTTTCTACATTCTCAAAACTAGAATAATGCAAAAACTATGGAAAAACATCTGACTCCCATGAGGACGATCCCAGGAAAGCAAGGCCAAAAATCTACCTCTGCTACATAGGAATTCATTTTCCAGAGAGTTACCAGCCTCAAAAATCACCAATTTATAGCACCTCAGATTAGAGCCAGTAGGAAGGCTTTACAGAGCATAAATAGCAGACACATCTCACTATCAACTGTTTAAATGAGATTATTGCATTTTTTGGATGTCTTCATTCTTTTATAGTGTAGAAAAAAAATACAAATCAGGAATGACCATGTAATTAGAAGGTGTGTCCAAACTTTTGACTGGTAGTATATGTATATCTATAATTTTTGAAAGTCAAATTGAACTGATCATTACGGAGCCCCTCTTGTGACATTGGGGGAAAGTAAAATAATTTGTGGCCATGACTTAAAAGGTGTGGCAACAGGATATTATGTTGTGGCCATGACTTACTAAGTCCTGGGAACAAAAAAGCATAATGCGTGACTGTTGAAGCCTCAACTTAATAACCTCTAAATATTTTGCCTCTTGTAAATTATGCACAAATTTAAACTGATTTCGTTTATACCTGCTAGTATAGATGGATGATTACCTTTATTTACTCAATGACACACTGTGTAACACCGAAACTGTGTCTCATCCTGTCACATCTGGGACATGAATGATCTCATTACCACAACAATATGGTATCTTGTTCCCATGCCTTAGTATGCCATGACCACAACATACTATCTTGTTCCAACATCTTAGTAAGTTGTGGCCACAGAATATTTTTTCCTCCACATGTCACCAGAGGGAGGGATGCTGTTAGATTATGGGTAGGATTAAAAAACACAAACTACAACCACTGTAGGATTGGTCTGAGAAACCATTTAAGCCATTTGTTTGGAATTGTTTGACCATGTCATCTAATTTGTATAGAAATGAGTTTTTTTTATTTTGACATCATGGTTCTGAATCACACATTTATGGTCATCTGTCGCTTTGTTTCTTACTAATGTGAACTGTGAGAAACCACGCTTACTGTAGTTTTGAATTGACTGAAAGGTATTACTGTATTTACTGACAATACGACTATAAAAATCAGCCGTACTGTTGGATAGTATTTGTATGTCTGTAATATTTTCTCTATATTATGTTCTCCTTACATGTTTTGTCTAGTGACGATCTTTACGTTGAGTTTTTTTTTATAATTTTTTTAGATTTGTTATTGTGGAAGGTGTGTGTGCATTCTCAGTACAAGCTTTGTGAAGGATTTCGACTTGTCCAAATTAAAGCCGTCCACATGAACATGACTGTACTACAAGATATTTTCATTTCAGAGGTTTTAGCTACATGACAATATAAATGTAATGTAAATTAATTTGAATTTCAGTGGAACTCGGCTTCTCCAAAACATGAATTTCAATGGAACTCATGATCTATGTTATTCAGCTCAGAAAACTCCAGGTAGTAGCTTTAAAGTTTGGAAGAGCAACAATGGCAGTATTTCTTTATTACAAGAATCAGTTTAAATCATATTGTATATGGCAGAATTATAAAATTATTAACTCTGTGATGTAGCTCACCACATGCTTATGCCGTGTGCCTGTTGATCTTTAAATGTTAACTGTTGTAAAATTTGCACAAAAGCTAAGCTACAAGTTGTGAATGTCAGGTCTAAGCAGTGCTTTCTGAACATTATGTAAAGTCTTTGAGCAGCACCTATGTGCTCGGTATCTATTGAATATTTAATAGCTGAATTTTAAATTAAGATGGTATTTCCAATTGAATTATCGTACATGTATCTGCTGAGTAATACTCTCTAAAGTGCACTGGAATCGTATATAAAAGCAGTGAATAATCATTTTTTGTTTTTGTGTTTCATGGAGACCAGTCAGGCAAACCAAATATAATTAGATTTTTAAGCATATAAATGTAGGAACTAGGGATCACCTTAAAAAAAACATACATATGTCAATTTGTCTTTGGTGTAAAACCTGGTAGTCACTTCCAGCACAAAACTGTTACACTCATTTCTGACATTTGTATTTTGTTTTTCTTAAATCTGTATTCTGTACTTCTGACAAACATAAAAAAAAAACTCATTTTTTATATTGTCTTTTATCTCATCATATTGAATCACTTGCATTTCTTATGGAAGCTGTGTGGTCTAACTTTTTTGCATTTTTCCAAATACCTGGGTCTTAAGTCAAACCGGGACAATTGACTACGTGGAATAAAAATGCAGTTATGAGAGTAAAAACTTTCTTTATTTCTCTATATAATCCCCTGCTTCACTAAAGCACATATCCCAGCGGTTCACTAGTGCTTGGATACCATCAAGGTAGAAAGTTTTCTAAGTATGCCAGAGCCATGATAGAATTGCCTGGCCCAAACGTGGAAATGGCTTGGAGCAATGTCAGGACTGTACGTGGGGTGTTTCAATAACTCCCATCCAAGTTCTTGTAATATGCAAGTGGGGCAGTGGGTTGTATTAGGTTGTGCATTGTTCTGCAAAAACAGTGCTTTTGGTGATCAAACCAGGCCATTTTTTCCCATCACATGCTTTAGTAGTGACATTGTTTTGAAGCAGGTAACCCCGATCATGGCTCCGGAACGCTGGGATAAGTGCATTAGTGTAGTAGGGGATAATATAGAGATAATAAAGGAAGTTTTTGACTTGAACATCCCTTTAAACACAGTTAAATTTATTAATACTAATCATAATAAAAATCATACCCTGTGGTATTTTATTCCTATCTAGTTTGCAATTACAGCAATATCAAGGATGTTTTAAATATGGCAGTCTATAGTAAATAAATTGGCGGCACGGTGGCTTAAGGGTTAGCGCGTTCTCCTTGCACCTCCAGGGTGTGGGTCCGATTCCCGTCTCAGGGTTTGTGTGCATGGAGTTTGAATGTGCTACCAGTGCTTGGTGGGTTTCCTCCCACAGTCCAAAGACATGCAAATTAGGCTAATTGGTGTTCCCAAATTGTCCATAGTGTGTGAATGTTGACCAGAGGTCCCACCTGGTGGGAAAATTGGAATAAATACAATAGTAAAAATCATTGGCCTTCAAGGTCCCTAGTTAGACTACAGAGGTTCTTAGATGGATGGATGGATGATATTAACTACATTGCCTGAAAAAAAAAGCCATTTTATAAAAGTAACATTTATTGATCTGCATTAAGTAAGGAAAACATTATAATTATTGGAACCTAGAAAGATAGTGATGAGCCATGAATTTCATGGAGGAAACATGTTATTAGGGGGAAATAATCTGGAAGGGAGACCACTTAAACTCTTGATGAAGTTGCATCACAAAAATCAACAGCTAATATCACAGCTATGTTTCCTCCTGAAAGTAAGAGCATTTCCACATGTATGATGTGGTGAGAACTCACAGGATGGGGACTAAACAACTGTGTGGCCATAAGAAAACCACTTGTTAGTGAAGCTAATCAGTGGAATCGCTGCCACTGTATGGAGTGAAAGGAGAGTTATGATCTGAGGTGGCTTCGGGAGGTGGAGTCTTGGCTCAGGAACATTATGTGTCACAAAAATGAAAATTAATAAAGAAATAAATTGGCCACCTCATTGTGTGCACACTTTTTTTTTTCTTTTGCCAGACAGTGTACATATTGACCTTAATTAATGCATGCGTGACATCAAAACTCATCAAAGTTTGTTAATGCATAAAAGGAATATTTCACAGATTGCAGATGTCTTAGTGGTTAGCACTGTCGCCTTGCACCTCCAGGATCCAGGTTTGATTTCCACCTAGGTATGTGTGCATGGAGATTGCAGGTACTCCTGTGCTTGGTGGATTTTCTCCAGATCCTCAGGTGGCTTCCCACAGTCCAAAGACATGCAGATTTGGCTATTTGGCGTTCCAAAATTGCCCGTAGTGTGTGAATCTTGACTGAAGTTCCTACCACAATCATAAAATGGGAATAAATACAGTACAATGGTAATCACCAATGGCCCCCATGGTCCCCAGTTAAACTACAGAGGATGGATATACACAACCTAGCTAACAGTATTGTACATTCTGTTGTATGACTCCATGAAAACAACAACAAAATAATAATAAATAGGTGCTTTTTAACAATTAATTTTATTTGATGCATATTACAAAATATTTACTCCTTGCTTAATGACGACTCTGCGTGCGGTGTCAACTGACCAACATTTCTCCATTCAGTTTTTATTTTTTTTTCATTCTTTCATTTGAATAAACCCAGTTTTCATATGTCCAGTTTTGTTTCCCGCTGATTGGTCGAGGTCGGTTAACTGCATGTCTCTGATTGGACGTTGGTTCCTGTGCAGATTTTTTCCCCCCTTTGAGAATCTCCATGGTGAATGGGCGATTATCTTGGCGGCGCGCGGTAAACGCTGATTGGGTGAAGCCGCAAAGGCGTTTCATGCTGATTGGTCGAGGCTCGATGCCCGGTGTCCGGGTAAGATGGCGGCGGAAGAGCAGTGCTCGGCACCACCTCGATGGCAGTCGATATCTTTAACGCACGTAGAGTATCCCGCTGGTGAGTGGAAAATGTGATTATTTGTTTTTTTCTAAAGCGATTCACATCACTGAGCGGCACTTTGTCATCGCCGGGGAGGCTGTGTGAGGTTTTACAACTGAATGGACACGACTAAGGGATTGCTTGCCAAATAGTGATACCATAGGAAAGCGCGCATACTTCGTTCAGCCGAGCTGTTTTTCTTTTTTCTCCACTCATATTCCGACACATACGATCTCATGCTTTGTGATTGGCTAAAATTTCGTGCCTGCGCGAAATCATCATTTGGGACACTGCTGGAATTCCTTACAGCCTATTCTAACCCAGCCTAGGAGGGCAGATATTGCCAGCCAATCCCATATCAGCAAGGCGTGGTTAAGCGGAATACGGGTGAGAAAGAAAACAACGACCGCAGAGAGTTTAACGAGAGCTGCCGAATTGTGCGTTTGATCCGCGCATGCGCGTTTAGACCCGTGCGCTCCCTTGCTCTGTCTGGGACTCCCTTTGGCTGGCGTTAGACCTTTTATTTACTGTTTATAGAACTTGCACAGAAACTAACACATCTCCAAATGATTACGTTGTCATTCTGGCAGTTTTATTTATCCTATTTATTATTTACTTTTCAGCCATTATGTTTAAGGAAAAAACATAGAGTGCGTTCAAGCTAGCTAGCTGGCTAACTTGCCAAGTTGTTGTTGTTGTTTTTTTTAAATAACCATTAGTTAAGATACTGACGTTATGCATTGGTTAAGTTTTAATCTAAGCTTGTTATACATGACTGTTTGAAAAAAATAATTTTAGAAACAGAAAGCAGTAGGAAACGTTACTTAAGCAGTTTAATATGAGCTAGTTCACTAGCCTGTAGTGTTATTGTTGCCCTTATCACAGGCACATCACAGAATGAAAACCACTTATTTAAGTCCTATAGAAAATTATTATTATTTTTTGTAACTTTGACCTGTCATTGACATTTTTGGGAGGTGTGGGTAGACAGGCTGCATACTACCCCAGTGAGCAGTATGTCAAATAGTGAGTCCCATAAAGTCTCAAATTTTCTTTGGCTACATACTTCCCCTAACAGTATTATTACTTTAGTGATGGGAATCACGAGTCACCTCCCGATACGATATTATCATGATACCTAACTGCCGATTTGATCAAAATTACAATTCTGGCCCCAATGTGGTGCAGCGGTAACGAGGTCGCCCTATCATCTCCCGGTGATGCTGTAGCCAAGAGCCAAGAGAGAGCTGATTGGCTGAGCTCTCTCAGAGGGGAGGGACTCTAGTGCTCTAGTGCTCTCGCATTGATCTAGCCAATCATGGGCATCTGCGAGCTCATGCGAACGTAAGGTGTGGATAGAGTTAGCCTTCGAGTGTGTTACGCTGTTCCCAACGCGGCTTGAGTGAGTAGCCTTGATGGGGGAGTCCCCTAACGACTAGTGGGAATTGGCTATGACTAAATTTGAGAGAAAATCAGAATTTTATTTGATATTACATTTCCCCAAATTTTGTTAGAATTTTAAACCTTTAAAAAAAGGTGCATGTAATGATGAATTAAATGTAGCCAATTCTTTATAGCATTAGTTTTCTCACGAAAAAACCAAGTGCAATATAAACTCTTATTGTATATGAAGTTAGTTTTTAACATTTAATTAAAATCTGAGACTGATCGGCTATTGTCATGGTCATGGCCAATCAAACTGAAAACCAGCCAAATCTGGGCACTGGTCAATAGACTGGTTCATCTCTATAATAAATGTAATGTTGGTTTTGATTTTAGAGACAGTTTGGCGTTGATGGCATTTCCACACAGATTTTCCCCATCTCTAGTTATTACTAATTAGTCCCATAGTATAAGGATGTCTCATGTAGCCAGAAAAAGACTAGAGAAATCCGCCTGTGGTACTGTACTATAGTTTTGCATATTGTTTAATACTCTAGCATGACACCAGCAAGTGGGATTCCCTGTCATGTGACCACAGATAAAACCTGGCACTGAAATGAGAGCTCATGGTGTAGTGGGCAGAGGATTCAGTCCTGGTCCTCTTCAGAGTGTCGGAGCAAACACATCGAGAGCTGTCCAAGAGGAGGCTGTAGTTGTCCCAGTTCTTCTTCTTTTTTAAGAATGGTTAAATTAAGACTGACTCAGTATCCTCCCACTGAATATCATGGGACGTGAAATGAGGACACAGCGCTTGAGGAGTTACTCAGGGTTACTTTCTGCATAGTACAGTCTTGTGTCTCTACTAGAGCCTGCTTTTTTGCAGTCCTTACTTCTCATCCTATAACGTTCTATACCATACTGTGTTCTCAATGGTAGATTACATGATTAACACATAGGTTAACTTAATACCTCTTGTTTTCTGGGTATTATCGTTATTTGTGACTCTCTAATCCGCTTTAATCAAGAGCATGGACAAAAAGCACAAAAGTCCAGGGACACTCCAGAAACCTGTGCTCTTGCTAAGGACCTGCGGTCATAGAAAATGTTCATATGTAACAAAATTTTTTTTTTACTTTGAGCTTGACTAAAGTTTCTTTTTTTTCTATGTCTATTAGTACGTGTTTAACATTTTGTTCTTTATCGTGACCATATTTATAGCATTTTTTGTCAAAGTCTGGATTGCTTTAAGTTGGGTTAAGGTTCACAAAAAATTTTGGCTCGGTCACAGATAAAAAGGTTTTGGATAACGTGACTCATGGCATGATATTACACTCACAGTAGCTGAGTTAAGTCTATGCTTAGATAAGCATTTTTGTATAATCTGACATGCAGCATCTGTGGTGTTGCACACTAGGTTATATAATTTGGCCAATAATAAAGGGCTGGTGTTTTATGATCGGTAACAAGTAGATAAAGAACCTCATGAGTATTATTAAAATAAGATAATGTTCACGTCAAACCTAAAACAACTATAAAACACCTGTTCTAAAAGAACTATATAATTAGCTGGAAAGGAAATGGATGTTGTTCTTTTTCATCTTCTTCTGGTTAGGGGTTTCCACCACATATCATCTGATCTACATATTTGATTTTGCTCCAGATGCCTTTTATGATGTAACCATCCTTTTTTTTATTTTTTATTTTTTATTCCATTTTTTAATTCTTGGGCCTGGCACTGACTCGTACACCTCCGTGGCTAAGGTTCCCTAACCTCACAAAAAAGGTGGAGATACTCCCAGTTTAGTAACAGGGCATGAAAGGAAATACAATATTCTAGGCCTATCCCAATCACCAGGAATAGCTAACACGACACAACTTCAACTCCATTTCCCTTCGGTGCAGGTGCCTTAAATCAGCCCTGAAAAAGCAGTACTCCCTTAACCCTAACTCCTGCCTTACTCTCCCTTACTCCCTCACCTTCTCCCTACATTCTTGCACACACAACCCAGATTAATGCGAAGCAGATGTGCCAAAGTTCTAGCTACCTGAATAGTGCAGGAGCAACTAATGGATAAATAGTTAAAACGTTAGAGATGATAATAGCACTACACATTGAATCACATCGTAATGTGGACCTCTGCAATTATTTAAACATAAAAGGCCTGCCATTTATTAAAAATAATATACATTTAGTCAGGAATTTAGTTGGTCAATAATACCTTTAAGGTGATCATTGTTTCACAAAGGGGGTCAGGATTGTCACATGTTTGTATGGTTGTTTTTAGATGTATGTGTGACAAAATAATTATAAGCACTTTTTTTGTTTCTACATTTCTACATTTTTGCGACATCATTCCAATATTCCTGTAGAAGCAAAATTTACAAGTTTTAAAAGTAATGACGAGTTTGGTTCTACATGACGTATCTGAAAACAGAAATGCAAAGTTTGATGTATAAAGCCTCCTTCATAGACCCACACCAGCAGGACTTATAAGGCATATAAGACCGAAACTGTGTTGGATCCAGACCAGACTGAGTGAAAGTCCTATCTGGACCCTGTTGCATTTCTAATAAATGAGAATAATTAATATACCAATAATCTAGCACCCTCACGGTGGCGTGGCTATACATGTCACCCAACAGAGCCAATAACCATAATAGTTTACCATGTATAGACAGCGTGTGTGGAAGAAACATAAACAAATGTTGGCTTACTCCAAAAAATGGAAAGTAGGCTATGTATATTTGAGGTCATTGTCCTGTTGGAAAACAGATGATGGTCCCACTAAGTGCAAACCAAATGAGATGGCATGTCACTGCAAAATGCTGTGGCGTCCATGCTGGTTAAGTGTTCTCTCGAATTTGACTCACCACCAGTGTCAACAGCGATCACCATCACACCTCTTCCTCCATGCCTTACAGTGGGAACCACATATTCAGGAACCATCTGTTTACCCAGGGACAACCTAGTTTCATCAAAGTGTTTAATGGTTTTGGTGACTACTCGAAGAGTATTAAGGTGATTTTTTTTATTTATTTTTTTTTTTTTTATGTTGACCTTCATTTTTTAAAATTATGTACTGTCTTTACTTAAGCAAAGAGAGTTAACTACTAAGTATTTCTTGTCATAGTATGGATTTGTACAGTGGTTTTAGTAACCCTAATAGGGCTAGTGACTCTTTACCCACCCTTTTTCTTCGATGGTCTAAAGCACATTAAGAAGGCAAAAAATGTCTTGCATTATCTCCTGGATTAACACACCTGTAAACTAAAAACCAGGTGACTACCTCATAATTCTGATGAGTTAACACCATGAGTATGCCAAGCTATCATCGAAGCTAAATGTTACTACTTTGGACAATCTTACAAATATAAAACATATTCGGGTTGTTTAACATTTTTGTTCATTATACAGTGAAACCTCGGATTACGAGTAACGCGGTTTGCGAGTGTTCCGCAAGACGAGCAAAGATCTTTAATACATTTTGATTTGAAAAACGAGCAAGTCTTGGTTTACGAGTACCGAATATCATGTATCACGCATGTGCTTCTTGTTTTGACGCCGAGCGTCACGTGATCACAACTTAGCCAATGTTTTTTTCTCTCGCTTGCACTGCGGAATTGTGGGTAATCGTCTCCCCTGCTGGGTCTTAGTGCTCGTCTCTTACTGGTATAATCAACATCCGTGCACGTGTGTACTGTTTACTATAACACTGTGACCACGTGTGTGCGCGTAAAACATATTTTATTTTGTGTTTGAAAGCGTGTGTGTACAGCGCGCATGTACTGTTTCTTATAACACGTGTGCGCGCGTGTAAAGCAAAAGAAAGTCATGTTGGAGGTTAAAAATCCATGCTCTCCCTCTCTGATTCAGCCTGTCTCTCACACACACACACACACACACACACACACACACAGCGCCGGCGCGCACAAACGTAAACACTTGTAATTTGTTTTATTTTTACTTTATATTTATTATTAATTATTTTTATGTATTAATTTTTTTGGGCTGTGGAACGAATAATTTGAGTTTCAAATATTTCTTATGGGAAAATTTGATTTGGTTTACGAGTGTTTTGGAATACGAGCCTGATTCCGGAACGAATTATGCTCGTAATCCAAGGGTCCACTGTAATTCCATATGTGTTCTTTTGTAGTTTGGATGTGTTTAGTATTAATGTACAATGGTGAACGTTTGTCCAAAAGTGTTGTGTCTGACTTTAATAAAAAGTTGCTGAGGAATCTCCATAGTGAGACCTGTGATTTAACAATTGCTTTGTTTATGCATTTCTTTTTAATAAACAGGTGATGTGGCAGGGCAGATCCTGGCATATGCCAGTCTGCTGCCAATGGCCATCCTGGTTGGCTTTGTCACGCTCATTGTCTTCAAGAGAGAGCTGCATACGGTGAGTCTTCTTACCTCTGACCTTTTTGCCAGACTGCCTTGTAACAAAAATGTCATTGACATTTTTCAGTAGTGGACAATATTCTCCATTTCATGGTTTATCAAAAAAGCTAACTAAAGGCATGAATGTCAAAATTGACAAAGAGAAATAATTTCAGTGTGTACTCTAGTCATTGAACTTATGGTACCAGGAGTAGACAGGCATATATTATTTCCTTCCCTATGTGCAATTCTTTTGTAGATAAATTGTTAAAGAAATTATAATACTCTGAAACTATTAAAGCTTATATTTTTGCATTCATTTATATGTCCAATTATAGTGTTTAAGTGTTCAAGTGTGTCAGAGAACTGATACATTAGAGGAAAAGTAGTGTTGCAGCAAAAACAAAAACCGAATCATGCATGTCCTAGAGCAATTCATATGACTAAATATAAAAATAAAATTTTTTTTTCAGATCTCTTTCTTTGGTGGTTTGGTGATGAACGAAGGGCTAAACTGGTTGCTGAAGCACATCCTACAGGAGCCCCGCCCATGTGGAGGTAAGCCCGCACTCCGCACAGCCTCTGGCGTAGACAGATCTATGTCTGTCAAATAAGTCATACTGTACATGCATTCTAATGCATGAGGTAGCTCGCGTATTCAATCAGGCAATAAATAGAAAATAACTGGTGCCATTTGTAAAAGAACTTCTCAGTAGCAGCTCTTAGTGTAAATTTGATCTTAAAAAAAGTAATAAATCCTTACTCCACCGAGACGTGGAGGGACACTTATTGAAACATCTGGTTAGCAAAGATGAAAAAGCTTTAACATCTTGCTTTAAGAACTTGAACAACTTTAAAAAGCTTTAACAACCTGGGGGAACTGAATCAAGTTATAGCTATAGGTATAAAATAATATAGCAATTAATGGACACGGTTAAAACTGTACTCCAAGTATAGTGGACATAATACTGGAAAAGAAACTGTCCTGAACCCCTATAAATTTGGGCACAAAACGAACATGTGACTAAATGACATTGTCACATGTCTCCTCAACATAACGACAGGTTTCAGACAGCCTTGTTTTGGAAAAGTGGATTCTGTGCAAAACCCTAAACTTAATAAGACTGAGACAGGGACAGGAAGCGCTGAATTCACATCATTCCTCACTCAGCTGCAATTCCCATTCCTTTTCCCAAGCATTCCTGGTTTTGGCGATTTTAGAGTTAATAAGAAATTAATAAGATAAATTATATATCCCTGAAATCACACCTCGCTGATGTGGATTTACCATGACCAGGCTTTCCCAGGACCATTTGAGAGGTGTAGAAGGAAAAATAGGTAAAAACACTTGGATACAAAGTATCCATCTTCATACAAATTCTGAAAATCATTGATGTCTTTGTCGTGCCATAATAAAAATGCTAGAAGTGATGCTCCTCTTATTATAGTTTAGTTTGCTAGAGGTAAATGGCTGAGCTGTAGTCTTTATCTTAGGCTACTGAGGTTAGATCTAGCGTCGAGGGATGATTAGTCCTCAGATAGATTCAGTCCTGTCAGTCTGTTGTCTGCACTGTTTTCTGATAATGCTGGGGAAGCTCCTTTGCTAGCTGGTGAACTGGCTTCTGATGCACTTGGAGAGGGTGACAGGTGGTTCTGATTCATACTGTGAGTTTTGGATCCTGCAGTGTTGCTTTCCATGTACATCTGGGTCCCTGTCTGCTTTCTGGAATCCCCATTGGACCCAAATGGTCCCATAAAAGCAGCAGACTCTATACGTACAACAAGTCAGCGTATAGCATACAGGATTTGTCCTTCGCCACCATATATGCCACGATTAGCGCTTTTAGTTCTGTTCATTGGGCTGAGCGTGGTAGCCACCTTTACTGCCTTTCTCCCTTTGTATAAGCATTTGGTTTACTGGACTCATTGTCTGGAACCTTTTTGTGGTTCTGATGTAGAAAGTTTTACATCATATTCGGTCTCTCGTGCATTTGTCAGCAAGGTGTGCAGTGCGTGCGTTGTATATAGTGCGGTGTAAAGCATTTTAAAATGTGATGCTGCTGCAGCTATTCCTCGTGGCATACCTTTAGCAATACTGTCAAGTGATGTATTGGAGGAGGCAATTAGCTGCTTGTTAGATGCCTGCTGGAGACTTACAAATGGAATGGCATGTTGTACTGTGGGCAGGTACAGTACTATAGGTAATTCATCTCATCGTCTTTCTTTCAGGGAAGGTCAGATAAAGACCTTTTGTGTTGCACTGCATTCTTGCCTGTTACTTTGGTGTCTTCCAGATGCAATGCAGCACTTATGATTTTTCAGAGAAGCTTAATGCTTTTCACTGTATGGCATTAAAGGAGGAGGCTCCTGATTCTATACAAGAATATGTGGTACCTGTGCCACTCGTGAATGGGATTGGCTGTAAATTGGCTAAGCCCGCCAATTGCTGTTGGGCTTTGTCCATCCAGGGTCCTTCCCATTGGTTCTGTGCGTGCCTCGGGCACTGTGTTTGTTGCTCCATACTCTGAGTTCGCTTGGTTATTCCGGGTCACATTAGATTAAAATTTAGTCATGTGTCCTTATTGTCTGCACTGCCAGCATTGGATGTTTTGGGATACTGTTTGCCTCGGAGGAAAGGATACTTAAAGTGTTCTCTTCAGTCTCCTTTGACCTTGCGTTCCTTGCCTATTCTGCCAAATGTGTACATGGCGGCCATGGGCGTTGCTGCTGCTGGTACTCGGCCTCGGCATGGACTGTCGAACCTGGCTCTAAGGCACCATGACGGCTGCCTGAACTTGGCCTGTTTTAATCTTTGTTTCTTCCTTGCGCTGATTATTTCTCCCAATTGCATTTTGTGCAGCCTGTGTAGCTTCTGTAGCATTTTTTTTTCTTATTTCCATTGCTGTTACACGTAATTAATGAGGTGTGCTTGTAATGTGTCCCATGGCAGTGTATTAAGTCCCACTACAGTGTCGAGTGCGCTTTGCACTTTTTCGCACATTTATAAGCATCATTCGGGACAGGCGTTTACTTATGCGTTTGGTCCCATCGGTCTCATCTTCCCTCCTTCCACTTGTTTTGGTAATTGTTTTTCAGAGTGCATGCCACACCTTGTTTCTCTGGGGACCAAATGCATTCATATCTCCCACTTCTTGCCTTGCAGCTTCCTTTCAGTTCCGCTTCATCCAAATCTCCCCTGATACTTCTGGGAGAGATTCTTGGTTCATGATCAGTTGCTTCTGTTGTTGTTGAAGCTGATTTTAATATTCCTGGCTTACGTTGGTGAAAACCATTAAGCTGTTGATTTCCTGCATTACTCCACTTTACCAAGAAGTGTTCATTGTCTAATTGTTTTGCTATCTCTGTTCTTATATACAACTGAATCATGGTTTATTTATTCCTTAATTCTCAGTTTTTTGCTTTGTGCTTGTATAATGTACATTAATTTTCTGTCTGCAGTTAATTCACTTAAATTCTGTTCTTTATATATTAGATATCTTGTTTCTTCACTTTGTGGTGTTTTACTCGTTTCCAGGTATCATTGTGGTTTTTTTTGTTATTTTACTATACACACCTCACCGCTACTGTATACATACCTTCAAAACCAGAAACCCGAGTCTTTGCTGCACTGTATTGTCCTGTCCCAGTTGCACGCACAAACCTTACAATACAAAATATTTTAAAAAATCCAAAATATTTTCTAACATTATTTATCTGTTATAATCAGTTCTGAATAGTATGAAACATTTAGAACAGTTTAGAACTTTCTCATTCATTCAGTTATCCAATCAGCCACTAATTAAGTGACAGCATAATGCATAAAATCATGCAGAAATGCATCAAGAATCTTAGGTAACGTTCACATAAAAACATCATCAAACTGTTGATCATTTGGAATTTTCACACACAACAGTGGTCCAAACAATTTTTACAACCATTATGAGTAGAAAATCATCTCAGAAAACGTCAAAACTGTCAAACTGTGACGTGGGTGGGCCATGACGGCAAAAGACTACGTGAGGTTCCACACGTGTCAGCCAAGAACAGGAAACTGAGTCTAAACTGGACATGGAATTACAGTTAATCATGCCCATCGTAACATTACTGTGGTGTGATGTATATAGTGACTGTGCATGTACCCCATTTACCTTATAGCATTATATTCTGTTATTTCAGGAGGCCACAGCACAGTAACCACAGAGTACGGCATGCCGTCCAGCCACTCGCAGTTCATCTGGTTCTTTGTCATTTACTTTTTCCTCTTTCTTTATTTAAGGTAGGTCACTAGACTTCATTCACGTGGAATTTAATTATACACCCATAAGCGCGATTTTGGAATTTTGGAATGAACTATGATTTTTACGTGTTAACGCGAGGTGCATGTATTAAGTAGATTTTAATCGCACACTCATAAGCGCATATTTAAAACATGTAAGTGCTATCTGTTGAATTTTGAAATAAACTAATTATTATTATTATCTTTTTTTTATGATATAATGCCGTTTTTCATTTAAATACTAAAGTAGCATATCTTCTCTTTCCGTGGGCCGATGAAACAAAGCCTACATGTTACCTCAAGCTCAGCCCATTAAAATTTGTTCAGTAGTTATGTGAGGCGTGCACAGATAGACAATACTTCCAATAAAAACCATCTTGATATATGTTCTATTACTCATCTTGCACCCCCCCCAAAAACAATTTTTTGCAAATATCTTTAATGTACTTAAACTTTACAGTATTATTATATGTACAGATAATGTAGAACACATAGGAAACAAAATAGACAAGGGGCCACTGGGTTACGAAATTTGTACTTTTTTACTTTTTTAAATTTTAGTCTATACAGTGAAAATCACGTTCAAGTGATAATGGATAAGTGTAGCATAATTCTTGCTGCAAACTGTCTATAAATAAATTGAAAAGCAAATGCTAGTGAATTTATTTATTTATTAATTTTTATTTTTTTCTTCCGGACAGAATGCATCAGACAAACAATGCCAGATGTGTGGAGTTGTTATGGAGACATGTGCTATCAATCATCCTCCTTGGTGTGGCATTGTCTGTGTCGTACAGCAGGTAAGGTTTGTGTTTGCTGTTATAGTTGTTTTAATACCGCATCATCAGTCAAGGTGTTTTTTTTTGTTTTTGTTTTTTTTGTTTTTTCCTATTTTCTCCCCAATATTAGTCGTAGCCAATTCCTCCCCGTCACTAGGGGGCTCCCACATTAAGGCTAC
>JAOVVA010000021.1:1856568-1881680 GCA_028565275.1 Leiocassis micropogon
CACACTCTTTCTCTCTGCTCTACACAGAAACACTGCTCTGTCGCGATTCTTTTCAAAGGTAAAGTGCAGGTTAATTTATTTTATTTTTACTACAGCAGTGATTCCGTTAGTGTGTCGCTCAATCGAGTGTCATTAGAGAGATTTCTTGTTTATTTGTCCGATAAAACAGTGTTTCCGTTGTGTGCGCGCGTGTGTTGAAAAGAGGGGATGTAGGGTAACTGTAAAACGAGAAGGGGGAGGGGGGGCTTCACACACACACACACACACACACACACAGCACCTGCTCGCACAAATGGAAAAAGTTATCTTTCTGGATTTATTTTTCCTTTTTTTTTTTTAGGTAAAGTGCAGGTTAATTTATTTTTATTTTTTTTTAAACTTTATATTTTATGTTAATTATGTATTTATTTTTTGAGACTGTGGAATGAATGAATTGAGTTTCCATTATTTCTTATGAGAGAATTCAATTTTGTTTACGAGTGTTTTGAAATATGAGCCCACTTCCGAAACGAATTAAGCTCGTAATCCAAGGTTCCACTGTATTTATTTTTTTAATATACTGCTTATTTTTCTTCTACAATTGTGTGCAGAGAGGCTTGCCTCCCACAACAAGGCTTTAGCCTGATTTAGTTTTTGCTTCAAGACTACAGGAAGCGTTTATACTTGTGCGCTGATGTGTCTTTAAATACACCACCAAACCGCTAGATGGTAATGGGGTTCTATGGCAATGTGCTGAGTCTCTATAGAGCAATGTTCAACTCAATCAAAAAATGGAAGCGTAGTAGTGGTGTGCGTCAGGCAGTGCTGTACCAAACGGTACGTAGCTACACTAAACTTACGGTGTAGACTTGACCCAGAAGCATAAATCTGGCCGTAGGCAGATCTGCCACACTCTAAATCTCCGCTTTATCCTTGTGGCTTTGCTGTTTATAGTTAAGCAAAGATGATTCTTCTGGATTAAATAATTTCTCTTTCTCAGGTATCTGTATGTTGCTGATGCAGCTGGACTCACAAGCCATGGATTCCTTATTAATGGGGCCAGAGGGGCAAGCCAGCATTCCCCAATGCATTATCAATACGATGAGTGACTGTAATAAAGGTAAAACACAGTTTTATCAACCATAGTCTTACTAGCAGTACTCCTAGTACTACTCAGATATTCAGAAATTTTAACACACCTGAAGTATAGCAAGATATGCTTAACATCTTAACATGCTCAAAATGCATGAAAATCAGCATCTGGGTTGGAATCTGCGGTCATTGGGAGGGCTGTGTGGCTCGGCCCTGGGAGTGGCCCACGTCCTTCACATCGACCCCTGGAAAATCTTGCTGCATAGTGATTACACACTTTCACCTATAAGTGGTACACACTTGGAATAAAGTTTGTGTACATTGATGTACATCACACCTCAGATTTATGTTAAGAGAAGAAGGCTGAACACATGGATATAATTACTGTGAGGCTCAGTCGTACCGCAACCAACTGGAAGCAGAAATCTCTAACAGTTTATCCCTTAATTTCTCCTGATTTGGTTTAAAACCAGTAAGAATAATGTCAAGACATTCCTGATGTAAAACTGTAAAGAAATATTTGATATCTTGAATGGTGTTGCTATGGGAGAGATTTAAATTAAGGCAATAATAGGAGAAACGGAATGCTCTTATATCTTGAGTGGAAAGTCCTAATGTTTCAAAATATTTTACATAGAGAGAGTGGTTGTGAGTTTTCATAATTGTGTGACGCTAAAGTAATATAGTTTAGAGTCAGTGTCCCTTTTGATATCAGTGTACATTGCTAAGATGTGTTTCATTAGACCCAAACTGTCACTTTTGTAATTTGGTATTTCCCCTTTAAATGCATGTGCTTACTTTGGCCATTGTCTTTCTGGTGCACCTGGGCGGTGATGGTGCAGGTGCTTGGGCCCGATCACTGCTGCTTAAAAATATTAAATTTTTTCCCCCTCAGTGATGTGTGAAAATAGAATATTTTAATCGTAAAGGTAAAACGTGGCTTTAGTTTGACAAAAGCTGAAATTTGGATTTGGATATATATCACCTGTGTAAAAAAGGATTAGATGGGATTAGAAAAGGTTCCCAGAATCTAGATATTTAATGTTTTGTCTTTCACCTTTTTGTTTCAGATGATGACCCCGGATCAGATCCCTTTTGGCCAGCTTTGCACTGTTTCTTGGTCATTTTAGACCGTCTGGGCTCAAGGATCTGGGGACAAATAGAACCACTAGATGCTTTCCATGCCATCACTAGAGCAGGCAGCTACGAGGATGAAATAAAAAATATCCGAAAGAACACTGCAGGGTATGATGTCTGCAGTATTACTGTATAACAGCAAAGCTACAGAGCCATGTGTAGCTGTAGGTTAGGGTTTATTTATTTATTTATTTAATTAATTTCTACTTGAAATTGAATTAACAGTTCATCCGTATATTTACAAAGGACATTATTTTGACTTAGGATCACGTGTATACAGGTAGTTTAGTTTTTACAATACTAAATATTTTGTAATTCTAAGGTACAATTTTTGTTTGTTTGTTTTTTATTTATCTGGTTGTAATCAGGGCAAGAGTAAAAGTGGAGCCTGAGAATGATGACGACTTGATATCCTGCAGTCAAATTGTGTATGACTGTTATACTGAGGAGAGAACAAGTAGAGTAAGCTACTGATTTTTTTTTAACTGCATATCATATATAAATTGTAAATGCAATCGTTACATTCGTACATTCACAACGTTTCTTGAACGTTTTTTTGTATTTTTTGGTAACCAATCCTTTCCTTTTTCTGTTCCATGTATGCTGTGTCCTGTAGACATCAGACTTATCCAGCAATAATGATACCAGTGGCAATGCAATTTTTGAAGAAATGAGCTGCCTTGTTAATTTTTTGCAGTCTGAAATGGGCCAAAGCATGCGTGTATATGGTAGCACTTTTCTTTGGTTCATTCCTTTTGTTCGTGCCGTCATGGAGGTGCCCGTGCTTAATAGCATCTGCATTGGAGAAGTTATCCACTACCTGAAAGACAATGTCAGCAATGATGTGCTATCTGGATTGACACAAACCTGCGACAAAGTCACAGAGCTCTTTATCCGCATGCTAGTTGATATAATTGAGCTGCACTTAAGCAAAGGCTGCATGGAAGCAGTGAACTACTTTGCCCCTGTATGGGTAAATATGGTAATGCAGTGTGCTGTTCTGTCTGATGATCTTTGTAACACCAGAATTCAAGATCCACGGAGGGGGATCTATGCAGCAGCTTCACGTTTTGGTAGAGGGACTCGCGTGCCAGCAGTTGGTCTCGGTGCTATAAGTCAAGCTTGCATAAAGCTGATTCGCTCTCTGTTAAGAGAAGGGGGTCGGACGGGAACAATTCCAGAGGCTGCACATTTTCTGGATGTAGTCAACCGACACCTGCGTGATGTCTCATCTAGAAAGTTTAGTCTTTCCCGATCAGAATATGACGGTCTTAATAAATGCTTACGCAATCTTGTAAAAGCTATATCAGATAGGCCTGCAGTTTCGAATGATGTTCTGCCACGTGCTCCACCAACGCCACCCTCAGATCCCCCAGAAAATGTCGTTTCCTATGCAAATTCCACATTGACTCCGCCTCTGCAGCAGCTACAAGTCAAAGATGCAGCGGTTGGTCCAAGTGGTGGAGCAGGTACAAGTAATTTAAAGGATGAGCCACTGTGGCATCAAAAGAAAAGTTTCTGTGATGGAGAAATAATCAAGGTGAAGGAAGAATCTCATAGCGCAATAGAAATATCAGAAGTTACACATTCTTTTGATGTGAATCGTATAAAACCAGACTATGAGAAAATTGAGGAAATCAGATCTAGGTTTAATGATCAGAACCTTTCCAGAATACACGCCATTGCTAAGAGATCTGAGCCTAAGGAGGAACAAGGTCAGTGCAGTGGCTTGAAGGAGAGTGGACATGCATCAGATGAACGCACTCAGCCTTCAACCTCGCAATTTAAGATTCAGGAATCTGCCGTGGTTAGCGAGTCCTCTAAAGATACGTTGAAAGATGATGACGATGAGCCCCTTAATATTCGAAGGAAACGCTTAAAAAGATCTTTGAATTCTGGAGAAGAGGATTCAACTGCTGCCAAGCATATTCCAAAGCAGTTGTCTAGCAGTGCAAAACATGTCCATGAGAGTAACACAATCAACGTTTCTTTACTTGATCATAAGCTGTTCGAAAAAAAGATAACACATGATCCTCCTTTGGACGAGGAAATTAACAAGAGCTCTGGCCGTGAATATGATGATTTGAGTGAATCGCAATTATTTGAGTTTGAAACCCAAGAACATGTGGTGTCTGCCTGGAATGAGCCACAGATCGACAGCCCAGTTGTGACCAAAAAGCAAAAACTTGGGAATGATCACAAAGCATGCCTTAGTCGTGATGCTGTCGAGCCCATGGCGACTCAGCCTGTCTCTGAGGAAGACATTGAGAGAGCCTCTTTGCAAGTCGAGGTGCAAACACGTAAACGGCCACAGCCACTGGAACTGCATCAAGCAACAAGCACGCAAGTTCCAACCAAACCACATCCTAATGAAAAATGTGATTTCATTCAGTCCAAAAATTCAGGAATTCCCACTGAAAAATTTAGCCTTACTAATAAGAAAGCCAAGCAATGTCTGAGTAGAAAGCCACCTGGTAATGAAGCCCCAAAAGAAAAAAAAAAGGTGCATCACAGGACACAAAATGCTGTGTCTCAAGACCCTGTGAAACCAGAGGGTTCTTCCCCAATGTTGACTTCACCTTCTGTTCCATCAACATCTACTACAGCCCTTCACAGAGGCATTTCTACATCGTCTGTTCCACGTTCATCATCCACTCCTGTTATAGTTCCACCAAAAAAGGTTCGCAAACGTGTTGAATCTGAAGTACCCCCAGAGCTTATTGGGTTAAAAAAGAAGGAAAGGAAAGCTTTTGATCTTTCACAACGTTCGTTGGACTGTTTGGGTGAACTTCGGTCACACGGCCAGAATGTGCATGTTGAGTTACAACAGAAATCAAAAAACGTTTGTCGGCAGAAGTTTGTGAAAAAAGGAATTTCTTTAGATCCACAAGCTATGCAATACATTAGACAGAGTCGTGGAAAGCTTCAGAAGTCAACACCAGCCACTGATGTTGCCAAATCAAACAAACGTTCTGTACCAGAGGCCCTACTGAAATCAAAACCTGCAGTTGAAACTGTGGAAGAGCCAAGTGATGAAGAGGGCTATGATTACCCTTTTCTTCCCTGTTCCCAGCCTGATCCTGAGAGAAGGACAGACAATAAAATTGGGACCAGTCAAGTCAATACTAATTTGTCAAATGATTCAAAAAAAGTAGAAGCTTTTAGTGCTAAGGACACTAAAAGTAAAGAACATAGTTCTCTTAGAAAAAAACAAAATGTGGATGACTCCATGGCAGAGCATGCAGAATCCAGTGGTGTAAATTGTGATGAGGATGATGATGAATGGACGTACCTTACACAAAATGAGCCTACGGATATGGAATTATGCTCTCAAATGGAGCTAATGGAGGAAGAGTATGGTGAGAACTTAATGATTACAAGCTGTGACTCTGGCAACCAACCAAATATTTCTGGAGGAGAATCAAGTGTGTCATTTAACCCATTATCTAGCAGTATGCCTCAGAAATCACTTTCTGATGCTTCCTTAAAAACCTCTTCAGATGACAATTTGTTTTTAAAACCAAGCCTGCCCACTGAGTGTCAGAAAAAAGGAAAGCCTTCTACAACGAAAATTTATTCATCGAGTTCTCGCAGTGCCTCTTTAGTGAAAGAACTGGAAAAGGTAGCAGCCCCTCCACCTTCAGCTAATGTGGCTAGGGCCAAGGTCACTCGACCACCACCAGCAATGCCTCCACCACCACCTCCAAAAACTACACCACAACATGAATTTCGCCAACCACTTCCAAAAAGACCTGCCCCACCCTCTTCAAATCAGATTCCAAAGTCACCACTTTCTAATGTAACACCATCTTCCCATGTGCCTTCATATAAGACATATCCCAGACCAGAAGCACCTGTATCAGTACAAACACCAACAGTGGCTCAAGGTCGAAGAGCTGACAATTCTCAGATGTATGAACCATCCTACCTGAAACAAGATATTCTAAAGTGGGAGTACAGCATGTTTAACAATTATGAAATGTTTGGGACACCCCAGGAATTGTGTACAATTCCTCTTAAGGAGGTACCAACAGAGTTCTCTAACTACAAAGACTATTTCAACATCTTTTACCCACTTCTGCTCAATAACACATTTGAAGAGGTGAGTCATGTATTTCATTGCACTTACCAGTTCTGTGCATCAGCTGTACATATGTTCTTATTCATTGCATTGAATTTGATATTTATCCTCTTCCTTTTTTTAATAATCAGTCTACACTTTAAAACATTATTTTTCTTTTTAAAACAAGGACTATAGTCCTAGTAAATTGTCCCAGTAAATTTGGGGTTTTCACATGTTTATATACATTAAAAAAATTTAATAAATCTCACCCCACACATACTGTACACTTTCATTAACTCGTTAACACAGGCCTCAAAGGTCCACCAAGTGTGGATGTTTCAGCTGACATAACCTTTAGAAGCAAATTTTGTCATAGTCGTGTTCAAAAGTTGGTACCCCAACTTGATTTTTGTGTAAAAACATAATTAAAATCATCTTATTGTAGTCGGTCTCAGTATTGGCCAAATACAACAACATATAACTTTTTTTTTTACCGTGCTGTTATTTATTTAACAGTAACCCAGTTTCAGGAGCTATTTAATGAAGGAAACTTCCAACTTTTGTAAGTCACTCTAGATAAGAGTGTCAGCCAAAAGCCTAAATGTAAATTGAACAAAAATGAAGCCAACGTGCTTGATACTAAGTGCCCCTGTGATTCAATAGATCCAATCCACCTTTACCAGCACTAACTTGAAGTAACTGTTTTATCAGTCTGACATTACACACCTATTCTTCTCCAAGTTTATTGAGGTCATTTGCTTATTATGCACTTATGCTCTTAAGGTCCCATCACAGCATTTTAGTTGGGTTGTTTTCACTTTGACTAGGCCATTCCAAAACCTTGAGCTTTTCTCCCCCCAGCGATTCTGATGTAGATTTACTGGTGTGCTTTGGATCATTGCCTTTTTGCATGACCCAATTTTGTCCACGGTCTAGCTTCCAGACAGATAGCCTCAGATTTACCTCTAGAATATTCTGGTATACAGTGGAGTTCATGGTCACCTTGATGACTACTACAGTAGGTGCCCCGGTCCTGTGGCTGCAAAACAATCCCAAATCAGCCATCCACTGCCATGCTTGACAAGTGGGTATGAGCTGATTCCGCTGAAAAATTGTTTGGTTTTTGCCAAAAATTCTGCTGGGCATTAAGGCCATACACCTTCACTTTGGTCTCATTTGTCCAAAGGATCTTGTTAAGAAGCAGATGCAGTTGTGCATACGTTAGTCATGCTTTCATGTTCTTTTTAGACTGAAGAAACTTTCTCCTGGCACCCTTCCAAACAAACCATATTTGTTCAGTCTTCTAATTGTGCTGTCACAGACTTTTAACATTTATTATTCCTAATGAGACCTGTAGGGTTTAAGATGTAGCTCTTGGTTTTTTTTTTGTATTTCTCTGAGCATTACATGGTCTGACCTTGGGGTGAACGTGCTGGTACGTCCAGTCCTGGAAAGATTGTTGAATGCTTTCTACTTGTAAATAATCTTTCTCACTGTAGAACAATGAACAGTACAAGTCTTTGGAAATGGTTTTATAATTCTTTCCAAATTGATGTGTAGCAACAGTTGCTTCCCTAAGACCATTGCTTATATCTTTCCCTTTTTGCATTGTGTTAACACACTCGAATGCTCTAGACCAGCAAACTGCCAAAATTTCTAGCTCCTTCAGACCTGCCAATGATCAGTTCAAGGGCTGACTACCAGCAGCACCTGGCTGCAACTTGCCCTCTTAAATCATCTGGAAGCAATGACGGGGGTATTTTTTATTTTTTATTATTATATATTTTTTTTCAATGTGCAGAAATATGCTGAAAATATCATGATGTACATTTGAGCTTGTATTTGCCTAATACTGAGACACTCTACGATCATGATTAATGTTTTTACACAACAAACATAGAATTAGAAGAGGGAGCTCTAATCTTTAAACATAACTGTACCGCAAATGCCCTCTATGATACTACTCTGGCAAACGTATGTAAATAAGCTACTATTGTGTTCTATACCACTGGAGAACATCAAAGCTGAGCAACAAGAAAACATTTTTTTTTTGTGTGTGTACATTCCAAAACACACACTCTGAAAACGAAACAGAATTTTGTGTAATAGAATTAATGAATTAAACAGAATTAATTAATTCACGCATATACAGCAGGTAAATTGTGTTTCACAACAATTTCAGGGTATTTTTCATTGTACATAAGTATTTCTTTCTCTCCTCCTGCAGATGGTCAATGAATGGCTTAAAAAAAGGAAATTCAAACTTCAACTACAGGTCCAGGGAATTGAATACAGTAATCGCATTGCCAGTGCCAGTTTCACAGGTGCGTTCATTAAATTTTTTCCACTTGGCACCAAATATTGCAAAGAATCATGCTCATTAGCCCCTTTATTTGGAAAACCTGCTTCTTATCAAATTGACCAATCATATGGTAGCATTGCAATTTCTGACAGACACCGGTCAAGAGCCACTTTGACATGATTGCGGTGCCAGATGAGATGGTTTTGTACGACATGTCGTAGGTTGTGGTGGGGGAGGGGGTGAGGTACAACAGATCACAAAAGTACCTGGTGACGTTCCTCAAATCATTGACTGTCCAGTTTCGGTAAACTTTGTGCCTTCTGTAGCCTCAGATTTCTATTTTTTCACTTTCTGCAGTGGAATCTTGTAGTCTTTTGATATTGTAGCCCATCTACCCCAATGTTTGACATGTTGTGTATGTCTTGGTCAAAGTCACAGAGATCACTTTTTGCCCCAGTTTGATGTTTGATATTAACATTAGTGGAAGTTCTTGACCCATTTCTCTCAAGCATGGCTAATTTCTAAAAAATAAATTTATGTGCCATTTGTCTGATATTGTTATGCACATGTATAGTATGTAGCTGGATTTAAATGTCTTGTCACATTGTATAGCGAGCCTTAATGCTGAGCAGGAGATGAAGCAGCTGTATCCTAAAGAAGACGACCTTGTGCTCCTCTGGCTGCCTGAGAACACTGGTGCATATGTAAATGATGAACCAGAGTCTCATGAGATGAATGCCCACTTTGGATGTGTGTCTCGGTCCAGCATGATAAGTAATGGAGGAGGTGTGTGTTTTATTGTGCATGCTTGTTTCTATTTTTTACTTTTGTGAAATGAGAATTATTGTTCTGAATCTCATATAGTGTGGTATTTTTAGTGTGGTAATATTTTTTTTTTTTGAGTTTAGCTGGAAATATTCTGCACTGTGTAGCCTACTGGTATTTTATGAATGTGCAACATTTACCAAAGAATTATGATTTAGCACTTGACTGTCATGACGGGCAGACAAACCTTTAAAAGCATGTGTCCAAAAGTAATGATTTTGATTTTGTCCAAAGGCTTCAGTCTCCTGTCTATATTTTTCTCCAATCAGGAGGCTCCACAAGCACTAAGAGTCCTTTTGGAAATTCTGCAAATATTTAGAAAACTGTGCTAATCGATATTACATGTAACATAACTGAGATTTTTTCCATCATCACTTGTAGGTCAAGCCTCTGCGTTGAACCTTACTATTCAGACGCGTGGTAATGTGTCCTCTGTTAACACCCAGTCCGTAAACTGTGAAGTGATTGGATCCCTGATCAGTACATTACGGGAATTCAGGGCACTGTGTTTGCTACCAAAGAGAAAGATGTTATATCCAATTCTCAAGCCAGACATCAGGTTCTTTGGACCCCCCCAGGATGACCTGCCCAACCTAGATATGCCTGTAAGTAGGTGATGATGATCAGTGTTTCTCAACCCTGGTCCTAGTGGACTCCTTGCTATCTACGCTCTAAAGTAACATGTGCAGGGCAATGGGTTCTCCGCGACCAGGGTTGGGAACCCCTGCGTTAGAACACAGCTTTTATACGTTGGACTAGATCTAGTTTGCTGCTGGTAATCTTTTTGTGGTACTGCCTGTTATCTTGCACTTGATTTCCTCTTTTTTTCATGTGTAATGTTGCTTAGTTTGCCTTAATCTAGATTAAGTAAAGATCAAAATAATGGGGAGGTATAAATGTGGTTGTCCTTTCTTTGTAGGAATATAATGCAGACCAGACTAAAGCAATCAGCTGTGGGGTTGCAATGGTGAAAAGAAACCAGAATACTCCAAAGATTTTGTTAATACATGGACCACCAGGAACTGGCAAAAGCAAAACCATAGTTGGCATGCTGCATAGATTTTTCTCCGTAAGTCCTTATCCTACTTTTTTCAGTCTATGAAAATTGTGCTTCAACATTTCAATTGCCAAATGGAAAGGAGTAGTTTCCTCATTCGGTTGTTTATGTTGTAAACTCTGTAGGATGGTGCCGGTCCTTCAGTGAATCGCTATTCTAAGACTCGCAGGATGAGAATTCTGATCTGCGCTCCATCTAATGCTGCTATTGACAGCTTAATGAAGAAAATCATTGCTGCCTTCAAAGCAATGTGCTTGGACAGTCAATCTCCACAAGGTATCAGTAATGCATCACACCCCCACGTGCGTCCTTGTAATTGTGAAATGATTATCTAGTTGTGTAAACATGTCACTTAAAATGGAGGAGGCCATGACTGTTTTTGCTCTGAATTTTTCCATAATTTGTGACACGCACACAAGTAAAAGATTGACAAAGATTGTGTGCACAGGGACCTGTGGTGACATCAACTTGGTGCGACTAGGGAGTGAGAGGACAATCTCTAAGGACCTGATTGGCTTCAGCCTTGACCGCCAGGTCAGAAAAGCCCTGGGTAAGTAAAAGGCATTCACGTTGAGTTAAAAAGGGGTGCTATAGAATAGTCTACCTTTCAGGTATAATACCCAATTCACTGACATTCTTTTTTTAAACTAATATTTTTCAGTGAGAATGTTCTCTAAGACTGCAGTGGCACTGCAAGGATTCAGTTTGGGTTATTTAAATGGTTTTGTTAGAAATGCAAACATTTATTTGTGTTTTGAATATGGACATACTGTATCCAATGCACCTTACAGAAGTGCTTTATAGTCCCCATCAAAAACAGATTACAATGCTACAAAGGCTGGAACAACATGCATGGAGTGCATCGATGCATCAAAATGTTTAAACTCTTCCCAAATTTTGGTGGCACATGGTGGGAAATGGCCTTGTTCGTAATGAAAGCTCAAATCCAATTTTTGGCATATCCACATTGAAATCAGTTTGCTTTCATGTAGTCTGAGCAGTAAAAAAACAAAAAAAACAAACACGTTGAATCTGATTTTTGCAAGTCCAGTCTGAATCACATTAAGATGTGGTTTGAAATCTGTTCAAATCGGGTTCCTAAAGATGTGCCTCAGTCTAGACACTCTACCTGAATGTCATGGAACTGTCCATTTCGTTACTCCCAACCCGATGCTGAAGTTCAAGTCCACGCGATGACGTGGTATGGATCCATACCACAAAGTATGCCATTTTTCGTGCGTCTAAATTAACCTTGTTTTCAAGACACTTGTTTCAGAGGCTGACTTAAACACGGTATGGAAATGTAAACAATAGTGCCTAGACAGAACACTACAGCATCTAATGCAGATAGGTTAACAGTGTGTTGTATTTGGGCTGCCAGTTTCAACAGAGCATATAATAGTGTGCACAGTCAGTTCTAAAGACCAGATTTGGAAAACAAATCGGATTTGCCCACATTCTGAAGAAGGCCTTAGGACTCAAAAATCCAAACCGGGTCATCAGATGTGTGGTAATCTTTAAATACTTCTGCTCCTTTTTTTTTTTTTTTTTTTTTTTTTTTGCACCCTGCAGCCTAAATATGTATTATTCTATTATCTGTTGTTGCACTCTTATTTGTGTTGAAGACAAGAACAACAAAAGTCTTACTAGAACAGAACCTAAGAGCTAGTATGCTTAAATAAAAGGAGACCAAAAGATTAATTATGGACATAATTTTTTTGGAAAGTCAACTAAATTATTTGAAGAACTAGAAAATCTATATGTAAAAGAAAGGCTTTGTCTGTACATTGGTCAGAACTCGCTCTTTCACGTTTTATACATTGGAGGACCCGAAACCAGTCTCCTCGAAAAAGGATTGCCTGTTTGTCTCTCTGTCCAGACAGATTTGAATGAAAAATGAAATTTTGGCAGTACTTTCCCTGAAGTTAAACCTGGGCTATAAATGAAATCAAAATGTTGAGTAGAAGTGAAGTTGTGAGCAGTTATGTGTCAGATTACATCACAGCATCTAACGCTTTTTTTTAGACAAATATAGCGCTTTCTTTCAAGAAGTGAAGTCATGTGCCAGATTACAAACCGGAAGATTTGACGGCGTACTGCGAATGCATCAAACTCAACTCTCAGTTCAACTTTATCTATACAGCACTTTAACAATGAATGCCCCAAAGTGCTTCACATAAATAATAAAATTATATAAAAAGAGACAAATAAAATCACATCACACACATCTCTAATCCAAACAACATATAAAATCAACACCCCATGTTGGTTTAAATGCCAAAAAAAAAAAAAAGTTTTTAGATGGGATTTGAACACCCTCAGTGATGTGACCTCACGAATAGTCAAGGGTAGGTCATTCCACAATTTGGGTGCTCCCACAGAGAATGCCCGATCACCCCTGAGCTTGCATTTGGTTTTGGGTACAGTCAGCAAAAATGTATCTGATGATCTGAGAGACCGGGGTGAGGCATAGGGCTGAAGTAGATTTGAGAGGTAGGGTGGGGCTAGACCCGGTAAACATTTAAACATGACCAAAAGAATTTTTATGATTTTTTTTTAATTAATTTGGTACTGTAAGGGAAGCCAGGACTGGAGAGATGTTCTCAGTAGAATTTCGATGTCGGTGTAATGCAGCCTGAGAAACCCCAAAATACAAAGCATTACAATAATCAAGGAGAGTGATGATAAAGGAGTGGATGGCTATTTCAAAATGCCTGTTTTGCTAATTCCCTCAATTGAAAGAAGCAAACTGTGTGTGCAATGTAATTTGACCGCTGGACAGAATTTGATAAAACTTTTGCAGTACTTGCATATCTGCCTGAAGTTTTCCTGCACCATAAGTAAAAATCTAAATGTTGAGTAAAAGCTGTTATGAACAGTTATGTGCTGGATTTAATAAATTTACTTTAAAATAAGTTACTTATAAGCTACTTGATCAATGTCCCCTGCACCAATAGATATGAATTAGAAAAGCTAAACTAAATCTTCTTTACTGCAATTGGCTTATTTCACAATTTGACACCGTGCCGGGTCACACACACGCGCACTGTCTCTCGTCTTTTCTTTCTCTGCAGAAACACTGCTCTGTCGCGATTCTTTTCAAAGGTAAAGTGCAGGTTCGTTTCTTTGTTTTACGTTATAGCAGTGATTCCATTCATATGCGCTCACACAAGTTTCATTAGCGATGTTCCTTGCTCATTTTTCCGACAAAACAGTCTTTCCGTTAATGTGTGTTTATATGAAATTCAAATAAGAAAGGAGAAAGGTTTATTGTGTAAGAGTCTCATTAGAAGGTTAAAAATCTATTTTCTCCCTCAGCCTCTCTTATGTGTGTGCGTAATTTGACACCGTGCCGGTTCACACACTTTCTCTCGGGACGGGAGGGGCCACACACACGTGCACGCGCACGCACACGCACACACACGCACAATAAACGGAAACACTTATCTGTCGAAAATTAAATTTGGTTTACGAGTGTTTTGGAATACGAGCCCGCTTCCGGAATGAATTATGCTTGTAATCCAAGGTTCCACTGTAAGTGAATTTTAATGCACTGCAGTCGTTTTAAGATATAAAATTCATCTCTATCCAAACCATTCTTTAGATTTTTCTTCTCTGATTTCACTCTCCAGTTACCGAACAGGGAGTGTATTTGGCTGATGACAAAAGAAATACAACTTGTCCTAAGATACTTAACCTTAAACAGAATTTAATTTCTTTGTATTAATAAGTTAGGGAGAGTTTTTCTGTACATGGGCTTCAACCTGAAATAATATCACTGGTTACATTAAAGCTGATGAAATTATTTTTATCTTTAACCTTTGAACTCAAAATCAAAAATGGGTATTTATGCTAATAAACAATAGATTATTTGTAAAAGTTAACTTTTGACTAACTGGATTTTTTTTTTTTGCAATATATACTATATAAAAAAATATTTATTAATTGCAGCCTTAAATGCTTGTTCACCCGGTCAGGGACGAGTGAAGTGTAGCATCGGTATAAAAAAAACGTCCTAGCACGTCATGCACAGCTCACACCCTAACTGATGCAGTAAAGTAGCTTCTTGTTCCTTGTCCGGAGATGTTATTTCGTGGTTGTGGAAAATGTATTACTGTGTTTCAGAAGTGGCTAATTATTGACCTCTACCAAGCAAAGAAAACATACAATCCTGAACTTTTCTTTGGGATGTGAAAATGCAGCACCAGCATAATAGTTAAGGACACATCCCAGTATTTCAATGTATAATGTATTCAAAATAAGCATTCACACTAAAATAATTTAATGCTATTTTTTCTTGTCCACCCAACTTACATCATGTTCATGTATCGTCAACCCCCTAGATGCAGTTTTTAATGTTTCAGCTGGTCTATAATGTTGGATTCTTTTGTACATTTCTTTGTACAGAGAGAGCTCAACAAAAAAATGATTCAGAAATCCAGAGGAGGAAAGAGGACCTGGACAAGATCATTGATGGGCTGTCTCGGCAGTGCGCCAAGACAGAAAAAAAATCGCCCTTGGTAAGCCACTTCTGTATACTTGGTATTAAACCCTAAATGGCAAATCCACATGAGCTGATGTGCCGTGTTGATCTCATACCTGTTCTAATATATGGGAACAGGATGTGGAACTATATTGGAGAATGTTGATGATCAGATTTCTTGCATCAAGTTTTAACAGTAACATGCACCAAGCAGTAGCAAAAGGGCAGTTTCGTGTAAACACAAGCAGATTTTTCTTTTTCTGACTGAAGAGATGATTTCAAATGACTCGACTAATTCATGTAAATTAAGAGATAAAGGCCGCTCCAATGAAAACAACTCTTGCCAGAAACAAATCTTTCACATCAAGCCTCCCTTTTCTTTGCATCACTGTTTCTGTGCTTAACTCAAGGAGAAAGATAACTTGCTTTACAAATCCACTGTACTATTTTTGTTATATGATTTATATTTAACATGTAGTAAATAGTTTGAATGTGTCAAAGTTGTCCTTTGTCCTTTCTTAAGTTTGAGCAGCTGAGTAACCAAAAGATATCCTGCTTAAAAGAAAGGGAGAAACTCAGCAGACAGTTAAAAGAGGTACATGTTTTTCCCGCTCTTTGTATCATCCATTTTAAACATTCTCTGAAGTTAATTTGTCGCGTATTATTCACTTCTCTTGCATTGTTGCATTTTGCATTGTTTTGTCCTGATTTCCTTTCCATGTCTGTCTTACTCTCCCACTACTATCGCTTTAGTTTCGTAGTAAGAGACAAGAGGTGCAGTCGCGTCTTTTGCTTGACGCTCATGTGATTTGCTGCACGCTGAGCACGAGCGGCAGTGGCCTCCTTGAATCTGCCTTCCGTCGTCTTGGACATGAACCATTCAACTGTGTTATTGTCGATGAGGTCTGTTGGCTTCATTAAGGTTATATAATGTTTTATGTTTATTCATGTTAGATATGGCATGTTATAAGGCTGTAGCAGTGTACATGGTGTATGTCTGTATCTGTGTGTCTTTCTTTACAGGCGGGACAAGCCAAAGAAACAGAAACTTTGATCCCTTTACTTTATCAATGCCCAAATCTCATCCTGGTGGGCGACCCTCATCAGCTCCCACCCACTGTTGTATCCCAGGTATTGCAGACGATATAGACAACCAATAAAAGGGTCTGAAAACTGTTTTTTTTTTTTTTTTTTGTCCATATAGTTTTTCCTCGATTTTCTTCCTAATTTAGTCATTTACTAGAACTATTAGAATTTACTTAACTACAGTGGATAGTCTATACATTCATGTTTTTTTTGTTTTTTTTTTGTTTTTGTAAATTTAAACCAAGGAAATCCGCATCAGATAGGTCAGATGTTTACTTTGATATAGCAACCAGCTAAATTCAAGGAAAAAGGGAAGAAAATGACCTGCAAACATTTTAGGGTGAGAAAAGAAAAAAATGAATCTGGTTACAAAATTATGCAGACCAAATTATTAATTCTGAACAGTCACATACACCATGATCAGTCCGATTCAAATCTGTATTCAGAAGTAATTATCGGACGCTGATGAGTTCGGGGAGTCTTATTAACCCCAAGTAAAGATCAGCTAGTTCTGTAAGATTTTTATGACTTCTTGACCTGGTTTCATTTCATATGTGTGCTGTTTTAGAGGACAGACACGTCCACATTAGAGTCAGATAGGTCACTTGTAATTGTGAATGTGAACTGTCATGAAATACAAATCCAATCTGACCAAAAGAATCAGAATTGATCACTGAGGCTTGTAATGTGAACATAAGAAGTCTCCCCAAAAATGATGAATGAGAACTATTCCAGAAGGTTTTTAGACTTATGTCAACATTAATCTCATTAGGCATTTTTCTAAAATACGTTTATTAATATGCTTGTAAAATCCCCTTCTTGTATTTATATGCCTATAATGGGTTATAAAAAATGTTTCCTCCACATTCATCATTGCTTTGTGTGTGTTGTTCATATGATATTAGAAAGCCAAGGAGCTGGGCTTTGACCAGTCACTGATGGCTCGAGCTTGGAAGAGGCTTTACAGCCCAGACACACGCCTTCGTCCTTGCATCTTCCTTGGTACCCAGTACCGCATGCACCCGTATATTTGCGAGTTCCCATCTAAGTACATCTATGGCAACGAATTGAAAAATGACCGGTATGAGATCTGAACCTCCCTTACACCTCTCTTAGACAACTTATCAGATTTGCTCCTTCAATTGTTGCCTAACATACTTACCCCCCCTGCTTGTATTGTTTGAAGTTAAATTATAATTCTAATACATACAGTATAATCCTTTTTCATGTAATGTTAGCCTACATAAAGTTTTAAGAGTATATGTAGTATATCAATTTAGGTTGAAGGCATTTCATTTAGGAATCCTGGATTCAATTCACCCAAATAGGTGTTTCAAAGTCTGTCTAAAATTTTGTAATAATTTGCATTATGGTTCCCTTAACTAAGGCGTCATTTATCATTAATAACTTGTGACTATTATTATTGTTATTATTTTGTGATTTGATTAATTTGGGAAGTTGTTAACTCTGTATAAATACAATATCCCGGTAATATCTAAAGAACCACTGTAGAGGGTATAATATATTA
Source organism: Leiocassis micropogon (assembly GCA_028565275.1). NCBI lineage: Eukaryota > Metazoa > Chordata > Actinopteri > Siluriformes > Bagridae > Leiocassis > Leiocassis micropogon. Next base: position 1,874,121 of record JAOVVA010000021.1, read on the forward strand.
TGAAATCTTGGTGTTGACTTGCCTTTTTTTTTTTTTTTTTCTTCCACTGGGTCTATAAAATAACCATTAGTAATTTTGAATAATTCATTTTAGATTCATAATTATTATTTTTTTTTCCCCCTTATAGAGAAACTGCTCAGAAACTGTGCTCATCTTCCTGGCTGTTTGAACCCTACAGAGTGTTTGATGTGGTTGATGGAAAAGAGAGCAAAGAAAGAGAGTAAGTTGACATGGAAAGAAAAAAGGAATTGGCTCAAAGGTCTGGAATGCCAGTGCAACACTTGACTGCTTATCTGCTTAATAAACTTTATTTAAATCCAACCTGATGATTGCCAGCCCTTTAGCTGTCAGTGTTTAAGTGTCAGAGAAGCCCTTTAAGGTAGAGATGTGCATAAGGACAGAGATCCACTGGCACCCAACAAATAATGGGTAGTTTTTCCTTTCATGTAGGTGGGATTTATGGGATATATAAGTAGAAATAACAGGCTCTGCATATTTCCATCAGTTCTTTTAGTAACATGAAGGAGGTGAAGCTGGTGGTGCTGCTTTTCAAACTGCTTTGGCAGACACATGCCTCATTCAAGAAAAAGGAGCAAATACGCGTTGGCATTATAACTCCATATAACGCCCAGAAACAACAAATCTTGCAAGCTCTTGAGAAGGAAACAGACAAGGATGTGAAGAAATACATACAGTAAGGCCAAAGGCTTCATTCTTGCATAGTGCGAAATACTCATTTTAATGTCAGAAATACACCACCAAAAGGGCTGCACGATTTCATCCAAAAAAAAAAAAAAAAAAATCATATCACGATTATTTTGACGCATATAGCAGTTTACATTTGCCAATTTATTTTATGAATTTTTTTTGGGTTAAAATGAACTTGTGCAGCCATAATGGAATTGAATTTGCAGTGCATTTATTTACCATAATTGCAAAAGACTAAAATGTGTTACCTGGTCTAAACTGTGATTTAAATTTTTATGCAATTAACTGTGCAGCACTAACTGCCGTGAAGGATCATTTTTATAATACTAAAAATTCTTGGGAAAATTGCCATGAAAATAGCAGTCATTATTACACTTTTGTTGTGTATTAAACACAGACTGGAAACTTATATAAAACTTATTTGTTTCATTTTTATGTTTTAAATTTACTTTCAAAATGTGTGTGTGTATGGTCAGTGTGGAGGTAGACACTGTGGATGGCTTTCAGGGCCGTGAAATTGACTGCACCATTGTGTCCTGTGTAAGAGCCAGCAATGAAAATGGTTCTATCGGGTAAGACATGTACAGTACATAGTCTATACTGGATCATATACTGTATGTATGGGTTGACTCGTATTATGTAATATAATTTTGTTTTCTTCTTTTATTTCCTATTGTTGTAGGTTTGTGGGTAATCGCCAGAGGATGAATGTAACCATAACTAGAGCCAAATCCAGCTTGTTTATCCTTGGACATCTTCGTACACTCAAGGTAAAGAATGAGCAGGATAAAAACTATACAAAAATACATAAGGCAGTTAACAGAGGATCACATTGACCTCAGGAATGGTAAAAAAATATAATTTGAGTCTTTTTGGGTTATCGATATTGTTACAATGATGTTTATAAGATCATGATGCGTAGAATCACAATATTGTATTGTGTAGTCCCCAGTGATTCCCGTCTTTAGTCTTGCACATGTTTGAGTGTGGCTTACGCTATACTAATCTCCACCTCCCTTTCTCTTGTAGGAGCAGAGGGATTGGGGTGCACTGATAGAAGACGCAAAGAATCGAGGGACTATAATAACAGCCCACGAATCCAACTTTCATGAGGTCACAAAGAAGGTGGTGAAACCAAATCGACTCTGTCGTAGTTACTCGCACCCGCCCAGCCACACCTCCGATTCTACTTACTCTGATCGGCAAAGAGATCACCGGACACACACTAGGCCTATAGACCCACGTCTACCTGAGGGTCCTCATGCAAGCAGAGAACAGGACAATGGACATCAAAACGTCAATCACCCACGGCCACCCAATTACGGTGCTCCAGATCCTCGGCTCTACCAAAACACTTCACGTTTAGAACGACGTCGCAATCGACATGTTTCTTTCTCGTTAGAGCCATCTAGGGAACGCAGGAAATAGTATTCGCATAATTTTTGCAGGACTTCACTCATCTTTTGCCAAAATGTTTGTCGACATTTCTTAACCAAATTTAACTAAAGTTCTTGACTAAAAATGTTTATTAGCAAGATGTGTTGCACCTGACAGTCCAGGAAGGCTGCTAGCTGAAGTATTCATGTACAATACTGGACAGACATTTTGAGAAAAACATCAGGACTGTCCCCAAGACGATGCTAATCAGCTTTATTTTAGGCTTTTGTCAAAAGTGATAATATAGATTTTTATGTGTTCAGTTTGTGTTTTTTTTTGTTTTTTTTCAGTACAAAATTGAGCGTCTATGCAGAAATCATAAATGAACGGTAATCACAGTCTAAAACAAGTGACATGCACTTCTAGCTAACTTTTTTTCCTCTTCTGTAGCAAAATGCATTTTTATATGCATAGACTCGAATTTGTAAAACTTAAATTTTAATGTTTGTTTTTCTTTTTTTGGGGGGTTACAAAAACGGGCAAACGGAAGCATTCAGTTGCTTCTTTTATTTCATTTTTTAAACATTTTCAAGCTACATTCTGGGAGAAAATTTGGGAAATCTTTTATTTCTATTCTTAAGGTTTAAAATTGAGAGAATTACTGTGTCTAAAAATGGCTGTGAAATTATAATTCAGGAATGTTGTCTATTTAAAGGTCATGAGATGGCCTTTTTTTTTTTTTTGCTTTATTTTGTAAATATTTTAAGAATGTATATTTGTAATACATGTTTTGTATTTTTTTTTTGCTTCTTGTTTTCCCTTTCCTTGAAGTATTTGTAATGTTTCTCTGCCAGCATTGGTCTCTCCTTCATTAGATATGGATGCTGCATTATTACTGTAATTAAACATTGAATAAAGCATCCCTAACCATGTGGTCAAAAATATATTCCGGCATTAATGTGTACTACTGTAATGAACCATCAGAGTGTGCTCATGCTCCACATGATTCGGATGCCATGTGGGCCGAGATTCTGGGGTGATCTCACAGGAGAGTGACTGAAAAGCAATAAATGTCTAGGTGTTAAATGTTTACAAATACACTGATCAGCTATAAAATTAATAAAAACCTGCCTAATGTTGTGTAGGTCCCACTTGTGCTGCTAAAACTTCGCTGAGTTGCTGTGGCGCTGAGGCATGGACTCTACAAGACCTCTGCTTTAGATTGTTCCAGTCCTTTAAGTTGTAAAAAGGTTCCACTTGTTTGTCTAGAGCAGGGGTCAGTGAGAGGGCCAGTGACCAGCACAGTTTGTAATTCACCAACGCCTAAACACACCCACTGAACCTAGTAATTAACAGATTAGTTAAATCAGCTGTGTTTGAGAAGAAGAATCACCAAATTCTTGGACCCAGAACAGTCTAGGGTTCTGCATGGGCACTCTGACTTGTCTACAGCTACACAGCAAGCTACGATTCACTGTGACCTCTTTCTCTCAGAGCCAGCATTAACTTTTTCAGCTCTTCTGTGGGATCGGCCCAGACCAGCTAGCATTTGCTCCCCATGCACATCGTGCTGTCCTTTCCTGGCCCACTTCTGGTTGGTACTAACCACTGCATACCAGGAAGTCTAGCCATCATGATTATCTTACGCATGCCCCTTTTTTCCTTCTTCCAACACATTGTCGAAGACTGACTCACCACATACATCGGATGTCTTTTACAGATGCCATTGTAACGAGGATTATGTGCTAACGCTGGTTATTAGTGGTTTTATTGGCTGATCAGTGTATATGGATATTGGAATTAAGAAAATAATGATAGTCATCATCTATACCACTTTATAATGTATTCAGGGTCACGGAGGCCTGAATACATATGAATCATCGAATCGCAGGGCACACACACTACAGCAATTTGGGAATGCCATTTAGGCTAATCTGCAGGTCTTTGGACTGTGAAAGGAAACCGGAGAACCTGGAGGAAACCCACCAAGTTCCATGGACACAGAGACGGGAATAGAACCCAGACCCTGGAGGTCCAAGTCGACAGTGCTAACCACAGTGCTGCATATCAAGACGATCAGATAAACAAATATTTATTTTTATTCATTGGGAAATGTTTGTTTTCATGTCATTTTTTGGAATTATTTTTTTCATCCGGATCTGCTTTTCCGCTGCTTCTTCCGTCTTCTTCAGTAAAAAGTAAATGTTTAATGATGATGGAATTGAAGTGTGTTTTGAAAAAGCAAGTTGAGCTCATTCAAATCTGTGCTTGATCGACTCAACACATCTTGTGTTGGCTTTACATATGAAATAGCACTTATGTGGAAACTGGTTGTAGAAAATGTTCGCTCTTCACCCAGCACACACATTTTAAGTGTTGCGGTGCTAATTGAGCGGCATGTTCAAATGCTGTTCTAACACGCCCTTATCACATTATCTTTATGACTCAGGATGCATCACAGGCGTGAGTGATCACTTTAATCAGGACCGTAATGAATGTTGTTCGGATATCCCACTGGGCACAAGGTGCAAGAATTCACTCGAAATGTCAGGCCAGTCCATTCCTGAGTGGTTTCAACACACATTTATACCCACTAGCCAAGCTGCATAGCTATTGTATACAGTATATTGGGACATGGCAGGAAACTTGCCTCCACATAGAGAGTTACAAGATGAGTTCGGGATCAGACTGGGCACATTGGATACCGCTCTGAGGCGGTAACGTTACCTGCAATGCCACCCCGCTGTATTTTTAACTGTATTAAAAAGTCAATCGAATCAGACTACACTGCTTTTTGGGTAACTTCTAGTGAGGTTTCAATGACTTGATTATATTACTGCTGTATAATACAACATTAAAATGAATTGGACAATCTCTGCTTTATAAGCTGCATACTAATGTTGATGTTTCCATCTAAAGTGGTCCGTTCCCTGAGGTGATATATATATATAAATATAAATATATATATAATTTTTTTTTCTCCATGCAGGTGTATTGTACTAATCTTGCTGTGACACAGCAGTTTTATTACATTGTGTTCCTATTCATAAAATCACCGACTCACGACTATTTTGGGAAACTTTTACAAAAGAACGGCACGTAGTACTGTATCACTATGGAGATGTGTACACAATTTACATAAGATCCTTTAGATCTGCTATAACAGTTACCTAATCTCAGATAGCAGGATTTACTTGTTGGCCCTGTTTGTAACTACTGAGCTGAAATCGATCCAACTCGATTTTTCTGTTGCTTTACTGTGCGAAACCTTTTACTGGAGTGTACTGAAATCGTGCCAGGAAACTCTTAAGGAACTTCTTAAGCCTCTATCTCTAAGAGCGAACGAGTAATGGCTCAGTGATGAGCAGAACAACAGTGTGTTGGGATGATGGTATGGGATATCACTGCCGCAGCGCAACTCGACCATGTTTCAACAAACGTAAAATGTGTCTGCATACTGTACCACAGGAGTAGCTTTTTGGTTCAAAGAATCATGTGTCACAATCTCAAAAATCTGGAGTCTGGAGTTCTTTGGCATCTACGTGGAGGCCATTTTCACAACACCCTGAGGAATATAGTTCCAGTCATATGAAATATCAGGTTAAACCTTAGAAGTCAAGCCTTATAATTCACTGTCAAGAGTTTCCCTCCAGGTGGAACAGTGGCTTAGTGGTTAGAACTGCAAATGGGGGCGCACCTTGTCAGGGTTTGATTCCCTGCTCAGGTCTGTTTGTGTGAAGTTTGCATGTTCTCCCCATGCTTGGTTCTCAGGGTGCTAATTGGTAATGTTAATAGGCTACTTGGCGTACCCAAATTGGCCATAGTGTGTGATTGAGCGTGTGTGTGCCAGAAGGATTATGACGCTGTTCAGGATGTACCCCATCTTGTGCCCCCTGCGATGCTGTATACAGGATACAGGATATCCCAGTTGTCCAGTTATACTCTGCTCCATGTGGAGGCTAACGTGTCATCCTCCAAAGCTCTATTCCCTGTTGAGGTCTATTTAGAGACCTGCATCAGGTGAAGACCAATGGGACGGCCTCCCATGACATGTTGCAGCAAGGCATCCACCAAAGGCAGTCTTTCCAGGCTCTTGCCAGCGTTTGATGCAGTTTCCTCTCCAACCACAACTTCACCAGAGGTCCACAGGGCTCCCATTTACAGTTCTGGTAGAATACAGAATAACTGCCCTTGACCTCTCATACTGGCAGCTGGATACATCAGATCAATGCCAGGAGGTGCCAGACTACAGCTCTTAACATGCACTGTGGTTATCAGGTCTTGTAGTTTTATTCATGATTATGTCACAAAGCTGATATGAATTTATGATCTTGTTTGAGTTCTGTTTTCAGGTTTCTATTGTCCCGCACCTATTAGTTTATCTGATATGTTCATGAATGTAACACATACAGTACGGTGAGAAAGGCTTGAGTCAATTGGTTGTTCCTCTGCAAAATTATATAAAATACTATATATTATATTATATAATGACCTTTCAAGCAAATGAAACACACAGCCAAGTTTTTGTCCAAATAACAGTCATATTTACTGTAAAGTTTACAACAGTGTCAAAATCTCTCATAATGAAAGTCTATCTGAAACAGTTAAATTCATCTTTTAACAATTATTGCATTTCTGTAGTTGATAATGTCCATTGTTTCAAACCATGAACAGTTAAATACATCTCTTCCTATTTCTGATAGATATAATTGTATTTCCCCCCCACCAACCTTCTTTTCTGTTATGTAGAATAGAATTATTTTTATTTCAACCTGTCAGCCTAATCACAAGGTCATTTCCTAATCCGTTACATCTCATAGCATCTCAGAATAGTGCAAGTGTCTCTTTAAGTTATATAAGTTATATTGCCATTTACAGTATAAAAAATGTCCTCACGATTATTGTATTTAATGTGTACGGGCTTTCCTTATCATGTCTGGTCTGTTTATAGATATAGGAAAACTACATGCTGCATTGTGCTGAAACAGACACATTATCAGCACTGGATGGGTTTGCAGATTTTGCCCTTTGAATGAAATCAATTTTTTTCTCGCAAACTTTCACCACACTGTGCAGCATTTGAGTATATCACTAATATCTCAAAACCAGAGAACAATAAATGACTTTTCTTTGAAGAAACCAGGAGCATAAATTTCCCGTTATTTTCTAAAATGGCATTATTTAAGGGTTAAGGCTGACTGGTGAGGGAGGTCTACTGTTTATTATTGTTTAATACTGTTTAGCTTCTCTTTAAGTGGACTTAGCTAATATTCTGAATAGTCAGTAATGTAGTGTAAGTTTAGAATTTGATGTTCTATATACACTACCGTTCAAAAGTTTGGGGTCACTTGCAAATTTCTTTGTTTTTGTTTAGTGATTTATTTTCAATATTGTGGATCAACAATACTGTGGATTTCAAAACTATAAAATAACACATATGGAATTAGGTAATTACGTAACAACAAGAAAAACAAC
>JAOVVA010000021.1:1881780-1903283 GCA_028565275.1 Leiocassis micropogon
TTTTTGGACGCCTTCAGCATTCCTTTACAATGTAGAAAGAAATAAAAATCAGGAACGATCATGGAGTTAGAAAGTGATCTAAAACTTTGGAACGGTAGTGTATATTTTTTATAATAATCAATAATTAAATAATCACACCAGAAGGAGTGCTGTTGTACTGAATATCAGGCGCGCCCCTAGTGCCGAAGGCATCATAGCCATGCCGATATCCAGCACAACCACACGACCTCGAGTGTGATATTGCTTTTATACAACAGTTCCACAAACACCATTTATTGTCAACAGTTTATGATTTGTTTGTTCATTTAATCAGTTATTTTTGTTTCCACATTAGTGATATAACACATATATTTCCATACCTTGTGAAACTAACTAACTGCGACTAGCGGAGTGGGTGATTGGCAGATTACTGATTACAGGAACTAACCGTTGTATAATTTACATTATACAGCAGTTAGTATCCGCGTATAAAGAGTAATCCGATTGGACGAGAGACATTCCATGAGTGCTGATAAAGAGCATAACAGTAACAGGTGTTTAACACTATGTATCACTCCGTGTCACAGGTGTTCTAACAATCAGTAATTACGCTAACAGTTGGCCACCAGCATGGGGGAAAGTAGGCTCAGAAAGTAGGTCTGCAGTACTGGAAAGAGGGGAAAGCAGCTGCCTGCCAAAACCCGCATTCAATATCACACTTGATAACATTACGCCATCTAAAACAACACTTTGTCTCCCTTGTGTGTGAAACAAAGGATTGTACACCCCTCATAGCACACTTGGTTTCCATTTAGCGCTATTTAAGATAGGTGATAGTCTAAAACAGAATACGTGAAAATCTAAAGTAAATCTCGTAAGTTTCTCAGGATTGCTCACCCTCTCCATGGTTTATTCTCCTCAATATTTGGCTACACAGAATAAAAATTTTTTAAACTAATTTTAAAACAACTGTTCATCCCTGTTACATTACACTCTCCGAGGGTCGTCAGCTCAGCACTAGTTCCAACAATCGTAGAAGGATATGTTTTGGTGAAGCTGTGATATCTTCAGGACTCATCGTGCAATCTTGTGCCTATGACCACATCACATACGTGCTGATATTCAGCACAAGAGCACTCCCTCTTGAAAATGGTGAAATGAGGTGAAAGAACACCTCCTACTTGCACCGTGAACTAAATATCCTAAAAGGGCAACTTAGCCAATTTGCTTCAGTTCCAGCGGTTAAATTATCGGTAGTCCTGGTATATTTATATTTTCATTTACATCACCTGCAATACGTATAACCTCTAAAACACCTTTTTTTCTGAAAATCGAAAACCAAGACCAAAATATAAACTAAGTTTTACAAGTATGTGTTGGAGGCGCATTGTTATCTTGAGCACTCGGCCTGCACCCTTGTGTCTATGACAACATCTGATATTCTGATATTCAGCACAACAGCACTCCCTCTTAAAAATGGTGAAATGAGGTAAAAGAGCAACTCCTATGGTTTTTTTTTTTTTTTCCGAAAATTAAAAAATAGAACCAAAATAGAACAGAAGTTTCAGCTGATCATATCAGGGTACACCAGCATTTCTGATAGTTAGCATCTCTGGTTATTAGCAACAGAAAGATATTAGCAAATGCTGCATCTAGCATTCCTATATCTATGAGCTAACCGGTCATTACATTTTATTTAAATTTTTCATGAATATGTTTTTTCGTAGACATTTTTAAAAGCTGTGCTCATGAACCTGCTTTTGTATTATACAGAATAAACGTCAGTAATATATCAGCATGTGGCGTTTACACTGTGATGCACGCTCATCTCGACTACAGGCTAGCTCAGGTGTGATAAATTCTCCTCTTTATGTACTGTATAGGTGTAAATGCAAACAAAAATAATCTGTACCAAAAATATTTGAACGTGATATGTTAGTGTCATCATCATCATCATTGCTTTTTACCCTCTTTTGTTGGTTCTGTGCATCTTAAATACAGTGTTTCTTTAGCTGTGGTGATGTTTCCTAATTAGAGGAGTGCATAAACCTTTACTATTTCTGAGCTTGTAAATGCTATATTATTGATAATTTTATATATTTTTAGTGTGTAACAATGAGTTCATTACATACAGCAGCACAGCAGGTTGTTGTAAAGGCAGCGCCTCTCTTGCTCTTCCGATTAGTGTGCTGAAATTGTTCTATCCATAAATCGTGCCATAAATGTTTTTCCTAAATCATGACTCAGATTAGTGCCTAAACCCTTGATATCTGTTATTGATACTTGTATAGTGTGTATATATAAATATTTGATACATGTATATATAATTTTTTGGGCTATGTTTTTTTTTCTTTTGTGAAAAAGAAAAAAAAAATTACAAATCTCTCATCGTGAGTTCATTCATTGTCCCTATTTTTGTGTCCAGGAAGTCCTAGGTTCCTTGAGGGTGCACAGCAGAGAAATGGCCAGTGCGCCATCACAGGTGTATGTTGATGTGTGTGACGGTGGGAGAAAGACGGGCACTGTTTCAGGACGCAGGACTGCAGAACCCAGCAGGAGGGTGAGGAGCGGGCACAGCACCAGCAGTGCCAGGCTGAGAGCAGGCACAGAGGCACCATTGTGGTCCCCGTGGTTGCACTTCTTCCCGTCTTCGCAGCGTGAGTGTTGGCATAGGACACCTTTAAATTCATCTGGGCAGATGCAGCGCTGGTTCTGGTGGCATGTGCCACCGTTCTGGCACATTAGCAGCTCCTCGTCGCACACGTTTACTAAAGAAAGAGAAACTCACGTTCAGTTCTGAATTTAAACAGTTGTTTATAGTTGGTTGATATACAATGTTCAACAGCCACTGACCAATATTAAGTTCATCATCACTAGCTTTTTTTCTATTTAGAATTAGGCTGGGCGGCACGCTGGCATAGTGGTTAGCAGTGTCGCCTCGCATCTACAGTACAGGTTGAGGGTTCGATTCTCGCCTCGGATGTGTGTGCATGCATGTTCTCTCTGTGCTTGGTGAGTTTCTGCTGGGTGCTTTGTTTCCTCCCACAGCCCAAAGACATCCAGATTAGGCTAATTGGCGTTCCCAAAATACCCGTAGTGTGTTTATGTATGCCCTGTGATGGATTATCACCCTGTCAACTCAGCATGCCCAAAGTCTCCTGGGATAGGCTTCAGGCCCCTACGACCCTGCACACAGGATAAGCCATATCCCGTTAGGGATCTCAGAAGAACAGCAGCAAAAACAACCCCAGAATTCAGTTTACTAGAATGTATACCTAAAAATCTGACCTAATAGTCAATTTAGGTAATGTTCTACATGTGCATCATAAGCTAACAAGGTACAGTGCCTTGCAAAAGTATTTACCCCTTGAACTTTTCTGAATATCGTAATGTCAACATCTGGAATTTAAATTTATTGGTGGCACACCAGCAGTGGCGGGTGGTGCAAAAATTTTTTGGAGGGGCGTAAACAAAATTTAAATTAAACTTTTAATAATCGCCTGTAAATAGCCATAAGAAGTGCTGGAAAAGCACAGAGTGTAAGCTCGGCCGCGATCACTTGCCTGCTGCTTAATTAAAAGATCAGGTCGATTTGGTCCAAGCTCTTTAACTGTTTTTCTTTCTTCGTCCGATCGCCTTGCGAAGGCGATTCTGTAAGAAATTACAGAATTTTCTCTTATATTTAGCTGGCTTCCACATCAATCACTATTCAATACATTAACCAACAATCTGCTGACCGTTAATAAGACTCGTTGAGAATGGACCAATCAGATGAGCCCAAATATTTAAAAACATTATTGATTCGCTAAGAACAAAAGTGCTTATTAACGGTCAGCAGATTGTTGGTTCGGGGCGCACAGTGCTGCGCCCCAAGGATGATTTGAAAATGTCCAATTAGAGCTCAGCCGCAAATCATATGCTTTTCAAAAATTTACGTGCCTACATAGACACTCGTTTGTCCGGCACCCCGCGGGGCGGGATGTATTCAGGGTCGCGGGGACCTGGAGCCTATCCCTTAGGGCACGAGGCGGGGTACACCCTGGAAAGGGTGCCAATCCATCGCAGGGCACACACTCACATGCCCATTCACACACTACGGGCAATTTGGAAACGTCAATTAACCTTACCTACATGTCTTTGGACTGTGGGAGGGAACCGCAGTACCCGGAGGAAACCCCCGGGGAGAACATGCAAACTCCATGCACACAGAGACGGGAATCGAGCCTGGCCGGGAATCAAACCTGGACCCTGGAGGTGCAAGGCGACAGTGCTAACCACTACACCACCGCCCGTACAGTTTAGATGTAAATTTTTTAATTGTAAATAAATTATATTAAATTACTTTATTTCATTATTAAAATAAATAATTATTATGTTAAAAAATGACATGTTAAAGTAGCATTCTTCTCTGCCTAATTTTAAGGGGGTGGTGCCCCAGCACCCCTTATTGTCCGGCCACCACTGCACACCAGGTAATTAAATGGAAAAGAAAAATCACATTAAAAAAAATATAACATCTGCCATTGAATGTTAATGGCATGGGTATGTCAGTGATATGATGCATGGTTCAAGTATCATTTTGAAGTGCTGAGTAGGGAAACAAGTGAAAAAGAGGAGGAAAAAAATGAGTTCATTTAAGGTTGAACAAAACATAGCATCTATAAGTTATAGACGCTTACAGCTCCCACATGGACTAACTGGATTATTACCAACACTCACACATATATTGCTGAAGGCCGATTCCAGCATTATAGAGCTACAGCTGTGATCACCAATGGTGCACCTTGAGATCTGCCTTCGTTCTCATTTCATTTCAATTTTAATCCATTACACCTACTACAAATAATTAGATATTATACTTGTACCCCTTGGCAAGCTTGATCTCTAGGCACACTGCTGATAATTTGTGTGATCCTTTTGGTCGATATATAAGTCTTTGAAATTAATTGCGGTAGCATTTCTGTTCTGTAGAGCAGGCTTTGAATATTCTTACTTCAACAGATCAGAAAAAGAGTATATACACAGGTGTGTTTGTCCAGTGCTGCCTTCCACTTAACTTAAAGCGTGCTGTTGAAATTACGCTACTTCCTGATCTCTATGCGTGTGAACCAAAAGTAGGATTAAAAAAAAAAACTTTTAATTGTATCTTTAACTGTACTGAATAACAGGACACAGTTATGAGAGTACAATTACCTTTATGTCTCTATATAATCCCCTGGTACACTAGTACTTGGAGACCATCAAGGTAGACCACAAGTTTTCTCTAATCTGACTTCTTGCTTCATGTCTGAAACCCTAGCCTCCAAGGAACTCCTTTAATGGCACAAACAAACAAATGGCTTGGAGCAAGGTTAGGACTGTACAGGGGATGTGGCAATAACTCTCAGCCAAGTTCCTGTAACATGCAAGGGGTGTCCGTGATGGATCGTGTGTATTCACCACTCGCTGAACGACTACAGGGAGCTCCAGACAGGATTATCATTCATGGACTACGGCCTTCTTTAAAACGTTTACATCATCACCTTACTGCGCTTGAAGTCTTCTGTAAACGTTAACTCCTTTATGCATGTCGTATGTCATGCTGCAATCGGGCTTGGAAGAGTTCTCGAGGTAATTTTTTTTTCCTTAGGGGGTTGACATTTCACAAATAAGAGTTTTAATTAAATGCTGCGTAGGTCTCGATACAGCGATGTTTACCCTTGCGTGTGTGTAGCATGACAATTCACAAGATTTGATGGGAACAATGAAGAATCCCCATGAAGGAAAAACTGACAAAAACATTCCCTATTGGTTTCTAAAGTTTCATTAGATCCTGAGTAACGTGTGACATTATGACAGGGGCAACAGTGTCAGGGAGGTAGGGCTTGATAATTAACAGTTTTTGACAGGAAACAATACTATGTAAGTTGCTGAAGAAGCATAACTCTCAAATACCTAATAAAAAACAGACATGTTGCATTGTACTTTATAAGTGAATACACACAGGAATCCTCTTCTTCTTTTCTTCTGCAAGCAGTAAGCAGTTCTAGCTTAAAGCCCATTTGATCTTACAGATGCACTTCCTTTAAGCAGCTAGGGAGTTGGGTAAAAAATTTAATCATTAAGCTATAAACAAAAGCTTCTGTGAATTCATAAATCTCTGCAACACAAATTGCTACACTTCTACACTTCTATAGTCCATCTATTAACTTTTGATGTTATTATGGGAGAGTGAGTGTATAAATGTTGCATGGCCCACACAGGGAATAAGATGTAGTTCGAGATACAGTACATCCATAAGCAGACATGGTACAGTATGATGCAAACTTTGGAATGTACAAATGAGTTTGCTTGAACATCAAGCTCACCATATTACGACACAACACAGTGCTTCTGTTTCTGAATTTAATTTAATACGCAGGCTGATATGATTGAAATCAATATCCAAAGTCATTTGACTAGTCCACCTTTAGGGTGCTGAGGTTACGGCCTGACACTAATTTACGATTGTGTAAAGCTGCTTTGCGACAATGACAATTGTTAAAAGCGCTATACAAATAAAATTGAATTGAATTGAACTAATTGTCTGCATTAATAACATGTTCATAGTGTGTGTGTTAAACTCACATTGGCAACCCTGCTTCCAGTGGTAACCAGGAAAGCATTCATCACACTTGGGGCCCATTGTGCCTTCTTTACATTGGCAGAATCCCGTGGTATTACAGCGGTCATGTAGGGAACCCATCTGGTTACAGCCACACTCTGGAGAGAAGCCAAAATGAACAGAGAAAAATGTTATCATCTGATTGCATTTTTTATTTGATGATGTAACTTTAATCCAACATCTGTCTGGAAACAAGTTCTGTTCTATGGTGTGAATAAAAAAAAAAATATTTTGCAAGGAAATTGCTTGACACAGGGGAATTGTGGCCAGGGTTAGTTCAGTGGTAAAGGCATTGGACTACGGTTCAGATGGCCCCGGGTTCAAATCCCACAGCCACCAAGTTGTCCCTGTTGGGCCCTTGAGCAAGGCCCTTAACGCTCAGGTGCATAATGAGATATAAAAAAAAAAGTAAGTTGCTCTGGATAAGGGCGTCTGCTAAATGTAAAGGAAATATTTAACTACCTCAAATTGGGTTAAAAAATGTTTAACACATTATTGGGATAATGCTAGGAAAGGATAATGCAGACTCTTCCCTAGCATTTTCCCCATTCTGCATCATGTCAATCGGAACTACTTCCATGCATGTAAAGCAGATTTTATAAATGTTTTTGAGGTTTGGGGCCAAATCTTCATATTATGTATTAAAGGAATTCTATATTCCTTTGCCTGCAATGGATTGGCACCCTGTCCAGGGTGTACCACGCCTCGTGCCCTAAGCCTCTTGGGATAGGCTCCAGGTCCCCGCAACCCTGAACACAGGATAAAGCGGTATAGAAGATGAGTGAGGGAGTGTATTCCTTTGCATTATCCACAGTGTTATCCTGAATTAATAAAGGTTCGCTCCAAATGGCAGTCTTTTTTGTTTATCTGATAAAATTATAATCCAATTCTTTATGCATCTTGCTGCATCTAATTTCTTTTACTTCTATAGTTTTTATTATTATTTCTCATCAGTATGACCACTTGCTACATTTTAAACCAAAAATATGTCACGCGCTGTGCTGTACACACCCACACACACACTCTCGTCATCCAGTTCGACAGAGGAATTCCTGTAGTAGCCCATGCGGCAGTGCTGGCAGTTTTGTCCCCGCGTGTTGTGCTTACAGCTCACACACGTGACAATATTCAGGTAGTCGATGTAACTGCAGCGGTTGGAGTGGCCGTGACACTCACAGTCTGAAAAGAAACAAGAAAGAGAATAAATAAAGAGCAGAAATGAGATACTTTTTAAAGCAAGTAGAAGAAATTTAGTAGAGAATTTGCAGATGAGGCGAGGGTGGGGTGATGGAAATGAATTAAAAAAGTAAGTCTAATACTGGAGAACAAAGTGTGCTGACAATGCAATAATTCATTTCATTCTGAAGAGAGCCTTACTTATTCAATGTGTGTGTTTTTGCATGGGGGTGTTTCAGCTTTGTGGAGCGATTGAAAACGATGAAAGCGATTTTCAAGTTTTTAGTTACAAGTCTAGGTCTTGATCTCTCCCCTCTCTTCATCTTCTCTTGTTCTACTTTCTTATTCCCTTTGATCAGAGACAAACTAAGGGAATATCTAAGAGATATATCTGATTTGAGATTCAAAGATGTGAATCTGCTGACTGGAGTAAATCTCCGACGCCAGCTGCACTGGCGCATCTAGTCAAGTGAAGCAGCTGTTAATTGCGTGTAGATTGTGTTGTTGGTGTGTGAGATGTTCAGCTCTATCTCTGTAGAGGATTCTGCCACTAAAGAGGGGGGTGTGCTTAGACCTGGTGGAGATCTTTAGCAGGACAGAGTGTCTTCATGGCATGAGTTACTCCACCATGCTCTCCAGTATATGCCTAGTCTTAGTTTGTGAAATATTTTGTGTACTGTCATTAAGAACGTCCTGACCAATACTAATACTATTACTTTTACTACCACCCCCTTGCTTTATTAGCATCCCCTGTCAGAGACACACCCCGCCGTCCCCCATCTAAAGCCGTCGTGTGATTCAATCCTTTTCACACCGTTATTAAAGTCCTTCTCCCTGTTTGTCATCTTGTCCCCTTCCATAATTTTCCTAAGGCTTCTTTATGCATTTATGTGGCTTATCACTAATTTCTCATTCATTAATTTCTGTTGGTTGATGCCCATCCAGGAGTTTAGAAACATGTAGTTGATAAACAAATTAGATGTAGATAGATATTACTTTATTATATATTTTTTTAACATTATAGCGTTATTGTGTAGTACTGTATGTTAGATGAGTTATTGTCCCTGGTTAAACCATCACCACTAATATGGGTGTTCATTTTGAAGCATACTGTACATACAGTACTTCCTCTCGAGGTATTTCTGTTTATAAAATTTAATGTGACCATGTTAAGGGAAAAAAAAAAAGTTATGAAGCAGAGGAGCTGCCAAAAATACATACAGTACCAGTCAAAAGTTTAGACACAAATTTTGATTTATTTTCTACTTTCTAGAACAAAGCTGGATTTTTTTTTCCAAAGCTATAAAATGTGGCATTAGATAATTAAGTAAGAACAACAGTCAGCTGTTATTTTAAGACACGAAGTAACATTCCTATTTAATCAAAACAAAATCAAGAAAATTCTTTAATAAGGAACACTTAGTTTTGGTCCATCAAGCTTCTGAATGCTACAAAACACTGCTTATTAAAATGTGCATGTTAAAAGTGCTCCTTGGAAAGTTTCAGATATCTATATATTTTAAATAATGAGCTTTTAATGTAATTTTTTGTTGCACAAACATTCAATATGATAGACATGACTGGATTGTTACATGCAGCATCAAAAATAGCAAAAGAATATCCATCCATTATCTACTGTATGCTGCTTATCCAGTGCAGGATTTGGAGGGTGGAGCCTACTCCACCCCAGGAAACAGGAAACTACACCCCTAGGAAACACTAGGCAGGATACACCCTGTATAGGGTGCCAACCCATCACAGGGTACAAGCGCACACATTCATATATTATGGGCAATTTGGAAATGCCCATCAATCTACAATGTATATCTGTGGACTAAGTGAGGCATTCACAATTATAATTTATAAATACTAGGTTCTCTTTATCTATCCATTTAATCAGCTTTCATTATCCATCCATCTATTCATCCTTTCTCACCTTTAAAGTCATCATATATCACACCCTTTAGCCCCTTAGGCTGAGTTCCTCCAGAGAGCAGAAGCTTCAGTAGAGCTTTGGAGATAAAAATTATTTGAATCCACACTGATAAAAATACGCACACTAAACTCTACTCTGCCTCCTAATAAGAAATGAAGGTTGTTCTACTCTACATCTCTACTCGGTCCTTTGTTACCTTTCTTATTCTCATGATCTTTGTCTTCCCTTTTGATCGCTCTATCATGCTCATTCTTAAATGCTCTCTTCTTCTCTTCCTCTTTTTCAGAGTGATGAATTTCTCCATGATCTTTCTCAAAAACAGTCTCTCTTTCATCTTCTTCAGCATGATATCTTCTCGCATGATCTTTTTCAGAGGACCTCACTGTCGTGTCTTGACTTCCAAAGTGATGTGTTCCACCATACTCGTCTTCTCCTTCCTCAGAGTGATGTCTCAAGTGTTCTTTTATAGTGTGTGTCTCTCTCATTTCTTTACCCACAGAGTGATGTCTTTCCTTTCCTCCTTCTTCTGTTTTAGAGTGATGTCCTCTCTCATTGTCTTTTTCAGAATGTATGTCTTCTTCAAAGTGATGTGTTCCCCCATGCTCTTTTTCGAACGGGCTGTTTTCTTCTTCTACTTCTTCTTCTTTAGAGTGATGTCTCCCATGCTCTCTTTTGGTGTACACCTCACTCATTTCTTCACCTGTAGAATGATGTCTTCCCACATGACCAGTTTCAAAGGGTATCCCTCTTTCTTTCTCTTCTTCAGAATGTCTTACTCTCCAGTGATCTTTTTTAGGGTGTATCTCTCTGTCTTCTTCTACTTCAGAGTGATGTCTTCCTCCATGGTGTTTTTCAGAAAGTCTCTCTCTTTTTCTTTCTTCTTCAAAATGATGTCCTCCCCCATGCTCCTTTTCAAACACACTCTCACCTTCTATGTCAGAGTGATGTCTTCCATGCACTCTTTTAGTGTACATGTTCATCATTTCTCTTCCTTCAGAGTGATGTCTTTCCCCATGTTCATTTTTAAACAAGCTTACATCTTCTTTTTCTTCAGAGAGATGCGTTCCACCATGGTCTTTTTCAGATGACCTTCCTGTCTTGTCTTGACCTTCAGAGTTATGTCTTCCTCTATGGTGGTTTTTAGGAAGTCTTTGTCTTTCTTCATCATGGTGATGTCTTCCCCAATGCTCTTTTTCAAACAAGGCCTCACCTTCTTCTTCAGGGTGATGTCTTCCCCAATGCTCTTTTTCAAACAAGGCCTCACCTTCTTCTTCAGGGTGATGTCCTCTGCCATGCTCTTTCTCAAACAGGGCCTCACCTTCTTCAAGGTGATGTCCTCCCTCATGCTCTTTTTCAAACAGGGCCTCAACTTCTTCATCAGGGTGATGTCTTCCCCCATGCTCTTTTTCAAACAGGGTCTCACCTTCTTTTTCAGTCTGATGTCCTCCCCCATGTTCTTTTTCAAACCGGGTCTCACCTTCTTCTTCAGGGTGATGTCTTCCCCTATGCTCTTTTTCAAACACAGCCTCACCTTCTTCTTCAGGGTGATGTCCTCTCCCATTCTCTTTTTCAAACACAGCCTCACGTTCTTCTTCAGGGTGATGTCTTCCCCCATGCTCTTTTTCAAAAAGGGTCTCACCTTCTTTTTCAGTCTGATGTCCTCCCCCATGTTCTTTTTCAAACCGGGTCTCACCTTCTTCTTCAGGGTGATGTCTTCCCCTATGCTCTTTTTCAAACACAGCCTCACCTTCTTCTTCAGGGTGATGTCCTCTCCCATTCTCTTTTTCAAACACAGCCTCACCTTCTTCTTCAGGGTGATGTCTTCCCCCATGCTCTTTTTCAAACAGGGCCTTACTTTCTCTTTCCGGGTGATGTCCTCCCCCATGCACTTTTTCAAACAGGGTGTCACTTTCCTCTTCAGAGAAATGCCTTACATGTTCTCGTTTAGTGTCCTTGGCCTTTGTTTCTTTACCTGTAGAGTAATGTCTTCCCCCATACACTTTTCCAAACGGGCTCTCACCTTCTTCAAAGATATGTATTCCCTCATGGTCTTTTTCAGAGGACTTCCCTGTCTTGTCTTGACTTTCAGAGTAGTGTCTCTCTCCATGATGTTTTTCTGAAAGTCTGTCTTTTTTTCTCTCTTCTTCAGAGTAATGTCCCCCATGTTCTCTTTTAGTGTACATGTCACTCGTTCCTCGCCCCTCAGAGTAATGTCTTCTACCATGCTCATGCTTAGAGGGTATCTCTCTTATTTCATGTTCCTCTAAGTGATGTCCTCTCCAGTGCTCTTTATTGGGTCTTTCTCTGTCTTCCTTTCTTTCAGGTTGATGTCTTTCCCCATGGAGATGTTCACTGGATGCTCCTATCTTTTGTTGCCCTTCAGAGAAATGTATTTCCCCATGTTTTCTTTCTACTCCTCCTTTGAAGGGATGTGTTCCCCAATGCTTGTTTTTAGACAGAGTTTCTCCTTCTACTTCAGAGTGATGTCTCCCATTTTCCCTTTCAGCGTACATCTCCCTTATTTCTTCAGCCTCAAAATGATGTGCTCCCCCATGGCCTTTTTCTAATGGTTTCTCTTTTTCAGAAAGTCTTTCTCTTTCTCCTTCAAAGTGATGTACTTTCACATGGCCTTTTTCAAAAATTCTTTGTAATTCAGAATGATGTCCTTCCCCATGTTCCTCTTCTTCTTTAGAGTGATGTTTTCCATGTTCTATTTTTACATTTATCTCACTTGTTTCTTCTGGATGATGTTTTTCCACATGGTCTTTTTCTGATGGTATCTTTTTTTCTTTCTCTTCTACCAATTGATGTCTGCTCCAGTGCTCTATATCAGGGTGTCTCTCTCTGTCTTCCTCTTTTTCAGAGTAATGCCTTGCCCAGTGCTCTGTGGAATATCTCTTGCTGTGTACTTTTTCAGAAGGCACCTCTTGTTCTTCCTCTTCTTCAGGGTGATGTCTTGTCTCATGCTCTTTTTCAGAAGACCACCCTGTTATGTATTCTCCTTCAGGGTCATGTCTGTTCCCATGTTCCTTTTCCAAAGAACTTTTTTCCTCTCCTTTAGAGTGATGTCTTCCCCTATGGTCTTTACTATGCACTCTTTCATGCTCTTTCTCTCCTTCAAACTGATGTATTCTCCCATGTTCTTTTTCTGAAGACCTCTCTCTTTCATCATCTTCTTCAGAATGATGTCTTCCCCCATGGTCTTTTTCAGATGCTCTTTCTTTCTCTCTGTCTCCTACAATGTGATGTCTTCTCCTAGGAACTTTTTCAAAAGAACTCTTTCTTTCTTCATTTTCTTCAAAGTGATGTGCTCTTCTATGCTGTTTTTCAAGCGACCCATTTCTTTCTACATCTTCTTCAGAGTGATGTTCACTCCAGTGGTCTTCAGTGCGTCTCTTCATCTCATCTTCTCTTTCATCTATCAAGCTCTCCCTCTTTTCCCCACCTTGAGATTGATGTCTTCCACTATGATCAGATGATTTCTCTCCTTCTTGCTCTCCTTTGGAGTAATGTTTGATATCATGCCCTTTTTCAGTTGACCTCTGTCTTTCCTCATTTCTTTCAGAGTGATCTCTTCTTCCATGTTCTTTTTCAGAGGTCCTGTTTCTCTCATCCTTTATTTCAGAGTGATGCTTTTGCCTATGCTCTTTTACAGAAGGTCGCTCTCTTCCTTCTTCACCTTCTGTATGATGTTTTCCTCCATGTTGTTTTTCAATTAACCTATCTATAATTTCTTCGAAGTGATGTCCCCATGTGTGCACTTTTTTAGAGGGTCCCTCCATCTCATTATTTTTTTGAGAGCGATGTCCACTTCCATGTTCTATTTCAGAGGATTTCCTGATTTCTTTCTCTTGTTCAGAGTGATGACTTCTCCCATGCTCTTTTTCAACAGGCTTCTCTCTGTCTTCCCCTGCTTCAAAGTAATTTCTTCTTCTATTACCCTTTTCATAGGGTCTTTCTCTTTCTTCATCTACTTCAGAGTGATTTCCTCTCCCATGCTCTACATCAGTTACCTTCCCAGTTTCTTTCTTACTTTCAGGATAATCTCTTCTCTCAAGTTCTATTTCAGACCTTTCTCTTTTGCCCTTCCCCTCAAAGTAATGTCTTTTCCCATGCTCTTTCTCAGAGGGCCCCTCTCCTTCCTTCTCAACTTCAGAGTGATGCTTTCTCCCATGTTCCTCTCCAGGAAACTCCTTTTTCTCTTGTTTATTCTCTTCCTCACTTCCATAGTATTGTCTGCTCTTATGCTCTTCTTTATAAGACATTTCTTCCTCCTCCATTCCTCTGTTCTCACCAATATGATCTTCTTCTTCTTTTCTTTGATGGTCTGATGGTGGTAATTTGAACTTCAGTCTACAAATATTCACGTTGTAATGCTTTCGTAGAACTGGTCTCAATTAAGAATTTAAATATTTAATATAAATAATATGAAATATGTCTTTGTCTAGGGCTGTCTCAGTGGGTGTGTGACTGGGCTTTTTTCCCCAAGCCCATACTTATTATGCATCAAATAAAAATTACAGCAACAAAAATTGAAAGTGAAATAGATACTGAGGTAAAATTCCTAATGACAACTGCAAAGGAACTCAAAAAATGTTGTTGTACAAAACAATTTCGCTTTAGTAATCAAGCACTAATGTTACAATGAGGAGTGCACGCCATTTGCTTCCATCAGGAGAGGCTTTGGCGAACATTAAGTAAGGTGTATATGTCTTATACGAGGAAGTTCAAGTCAAACTTGGAATGGTGCATTTGAATGGTGCAAACGTGATGATCCCGCCTGAGGTAGATCGGAGCAGTTGTTTCCATGAATATTAAATGAGTGGAACAGTATCAGGAAAAAACTATTACCTGGTTTGATCACCACAGGCATTCTGTTTTTACAGGACTTCATACTACTCAAAGCATACTACTCACCACACCACTTCCACATTACAGGGGAAGCAGGGGATTATACAGAGAAATAAAGGTAATATTTACTGTTATAACAGTGTTCTGTTTTTCTGCACAATCAAAAGTCCCGGTTTGAGTCACACTGGAATACTCGCTCTTTTTCCTTCTTACAGATAAGAAATCTAATGGCATCAATGCAAACTTGTTATATTTGGTACTATGGCTTTAGTGTCTTGTACCCACGCAGCAGTGCTACTGCTTGGGGCCCTGCACACCACTTGGGACAGCCCTAGTCATATTGCGACATCATTTTAAAGACATAAACATTATGACAAGCAAAGAATTAACTTTAAAACTGTTGTTAAATGTCACTGTCCCGTGAGTAATTCTAAACTAACTCAAAAGTCAGAAATAAACATTCTTACTTACCAACATCTGTAAATATTATAAGGCAAACTTCAAGTCTGTTTTTTTATGTCTCTATTGCTGTTTATTTTTTGACACAGAAAGTGAACTTATACCTTTCGTCTCGCTGTCACTCTCTTTTTCTTTGACTCTCTTGCCTTCATTTATTCCTTCCTCACCATATTTTCCCAACGGCCCCTCATTTGTTCCAGAATCCTCTGAAGGTGACGTGGGAGAGGCATAAAGGCAATGCAGATGATAATAATGACAAGGATCATGACAATACCCTTACTCTTTTAGTCTGATACAGCATACAAAAATAAAAAAATGTGTTTAGACAATTAGGATTCTGCTTAATCTGTGCACTCTAAAACACACTATTAAAGCAAACAGTTGCTGTTTCTTCTAATGCACCAAACTAGAACTAGTATGCCTACACAACAACTAATTAAGCAACAAAATATCAGAATGTTATTCATGATATCAGATGAAAAAAGTATTTATTATATTTTTATTATAGGTCATATTTTCCGCCACAAAAAAAGGAACTGCAAGAAATTGCTTGTTGCTATTGACCAAATGACTGTATACAGTATACAGGGTGTTCAAATCAAACCTGGACTTCCTTGATGTCAAACCAAGATAGAAGACTTACTGTACTAGGACTGGTGTGAAGCACTTAGACAAGATACTCTAGCACTCAGCCTTGGTTAAGGCTTCCTTATGGAACCACAGGTAGAGTTGATTCAGGTGTGCAGGAGACGATGACTGGAGAAAAAAAACATGTGGAGTACAGACAGGAAGTGCTAGGAAAATTAGTTAGAAGACTCGGCTCGATCAGGCAGAAGTGTTACATGTTCAGCGAGTGCAATGCAGTACTCCTTGGATATTGATGAATAACTTGTCACCAACTTGCGGAAGAGAGGCTGTACAGTCCTGACCTCGCTCCAAGCCATTTCACATGTTTGTGTCGTTAAAGGAGTTCCTGGGAGGCCAGCATTTCAGACGTGAAGCAGGCAGTCTGATCATGGCTCATGACCTTGATGGTATTCAAGCACTAATGAAACACTGGGATAAGTGCATTAGTGTAGCAGGGGATTATATCGAGAAATGAAGGGAGTTTTTACTCTTATAACTGTGTTCTGGTATTCTCCACAATCAAAAGTCCCGGTTTGACTTGAACGCCTCATACACGCCAATATAGTTATTGTAAAAGGATTGAACATATAAAACAGGGTCTGTAAACCATAGGCTAGTTTGGGAACTACTAAGCTTCCCTGCTTGATGACCATGAACACCAGCAACAAAACATTTTCACAACACAGAAGCAGCACAGACTTGTAGTCATACAAATACTAATATATCAACACATTCTCTTACTTTCCATGCTACCAGTAAACATCAACAACAACAATATTTAGTTCCATATACATCCACTCACTCACTATTAGACCAATTTCTGCAAAACACAGTTTTCCACTCCTACACACCAAGAAGAACAATATCCACAAAAATATCTCTATTCTACTAACAAACCACACCATTTTATTAAATAAATTAAACTCAAGGATCTTATTGGTACCTTCTTCAGGCTTTCTCTCGTCTTTCTCTTTCCAGGTATTTCGGGGTTATTTGGGGTGCTTAATTACGAATGTAAAGACAGGAATAAAATAGTATATAATAAGAAGAAAAACATTAAAATTAAAATGCTGATCTAGGATCAGTTTTGCAAGATCAGTTTTCACAAATGGTTTATATATTAGATAAACAAATAGTTTGATCTGAAACTATATACTAGCAGTTTTGTTTTAAAGATAAAATAAGAAGAAATGATTAAGGTGCCTAATCATCAAGAGATCTTAGCGATCACATGGGTAGCCATACAGTAAATGATAAATAATATATAATAACTAATAAAATACATTTATTTAAAGGCAATTGTAGCTACATGTTAATGTCTGCAGAGTATCTACACTAATGCATTTTTTAAAAAATTGTAAAACAATTTAAAACGCTCGACTTCATTTTTTTTTTTTCAATGAGATCAAAACTGATCACAGAGTTCACACTCTTCTCTGGGTTAGTGCTGACCGAAATAATCATTCTCTTTTTAATAAAGCTTTTAGAGGTTTTTATAGGTAAGACACCTGGACATAGATTTTTTTTTTTTATCAACTGCAGAGCACACACTTATTTCCCACATTGCACTCTTTCAGTCCTATTCCCGTGACACCTTGCAACAATTTCTGTCCTCTCAGCCTCAGCTCTTGCCGACTCAGCAAAATCGTGTAAACATTTTATTTCTCTTTTTATCGCTCTCTCAGCATCTCCTTTCGGTTTTTCTGTTCATTTTGTCTTTTGATCATCCTTCAATTTAGTCTTTTTTTCATTTACAGAATCCTTCACTACAGTCTAGGCAAGGCTACTGCAGAATCACTGACTGTATCATTTATCAATTTTAATTTACTTACCAGAACAATTTGAGAACTGTACAGGTGCAAAGTTAATATTTGTGAATGTGCAACCTTAAGGCATCTCTTTCTGTCTAAACCCTGCTATGCCACATAGAGATGCAAGGGATGATGGGAACACTCAAGATTATTCCTCCATAAACATACTGTACAAACCTTGTGGAATACAGTAAATTACAGAAGATCCCATCATAGAAACCCATTCCCTCATTAGTTTTCCTTCTTTCCTTCTTGCCTTTATGCATAGTGAAGGTTGTTTAAGTGAAGGACTTCAGGACAAAATTTGATAAATTAAATTTTTGAGGCTTTCACTCATTCTGGCAAATAAGTGTAAACACGCAAGTGTACTCGGGTAGGGAAACAATATTTCTACTGTGAAAGACGGTCCAATTGGATTTATCTCATTTTTCAAACCCATTGAGTGTACACACAATGTCTGTTTATTTTATTTTATTTTTTTATTTGAAAGCTTTTTCATTTTCATTTTCTCCTTGCCAACTCATGACTCAGGAAGCTAAAAATTGTATTAAAGTAACTAAAACTACAATACAGGCTTTTAAAACATTGAAATGTTGATTTGTTTTTGCATTAGAATACATCAATATTGCTAAAACAATGCAGTGCATTCCATCAGCCCTCCAGAACGGTATTTGCTTTAACCTGATACACACTGGACACTAGTTATTATTCAGGTCCAGCAGCTGCACTACAAATAGCAAATTAAGCATGTGTGCGTGTTTGTGCTCGATTCCAATAGCAGCACTGAATTAATGCTGTTAACCTCTTACTGTCCCTGCTATAGGATACGGTAAAGATAAGTCATGATTATTGTTAAAATAATGAAACCTCTATCGACATTTATAAAGAAAATAAAATCAGAAAGTCTTTCATTTCTTAACTCTGATACAGCATATCAATGTCAACATTATGCTCATAGCCTGTACAAGTTGAGATCTACACATTTTTCCTTCTCTTTACCGCTTCCAAACACACACACACACACACACACACACACACACACTTGTATTACCTGTCAGTATTTTTGAAGCTCTATCTTGCTTCTCCCCTCATCCATTTTTCATTTCCCTCCATCAACTATCCTCTTTAGCCTGTCCACCTTACACAACATTAAGTTTGATTTATTTGGCTCTATGAACTACTCATTTATCAGTGTTTTTCATTCTGGGTGTGAGTGTGTGCGTATGTGTGTGCTGATTGTGTGATTATGCACTGTTTATATGCTTCTGTGCACTTTCAGAAATGAGAAATCCCAGCTCTCCCAGCTTCATTCAATATTGCGGATGCTGTTTAACAAATTAGCTACGTATACAAGTGTGTATTAATTTTTCTCATTGCATTTGACTATCCACAATTCTCTGCACAGGTCAAATGTCATCACTCGATGGGAGTCACTGAGACAGTAGTCCGCTGCTTTGGTGGCTTGCTGATGATGCTGTTTTAGGAGTTATGGGCTTAGAAGGCAGCAATTCAATAACTACTGTATGAAGGGTTAGCATTAGGGTTAACGCAGCAGATGGAGGGACGGAGTTGACAGCGTGGGGACCATTTGACACACTCCGAGTTCCTTCTTGGTGTGTGTACTACCATACTAAGGGTGAGTGTATTTGATGTTATAATTATCATGATGCTATGTATGTTATAATATCGCGATTTATGACAAGAGCCTTGCTGAGACAATCCGCTTTACCACGTCATGCCACACCCTATCTGTTTTACACAAACATTAGTGGTCTCTTGTTAGCAGTGTGTAATGCCTGCATATTGTCACCACATTCTTTTTGTTTAATTCCTGATCATAAGGAAAGTATTGACTTTAAAGTAAGAATAAAATATATTTTTTCCTAGAATAATAATCCAGGGACTAAAAAACAGGCTCAGGTTTACATAAATATAAGATTCCTGAAAATAAGCCTCCTTCCTGTAAATAATTAGCAGTAAGCTATTATATGTGCTAATTACAAGCAGCTGTAATCTAAATTAACTACAACATTTCAACAATAAAACATATTTTTTGAGTTAAATTGTAAAGGAGAAATATTAGAGTGACATTTCAGTACTCCAAACTTTTATCTGTATCTGTATTTCAGATAAACAGGATATATTTACTACCTTAGCACAGAGATGAAAAAAAAAACATCTGGGTTTAGGTGAAAGTCTTTAAACAGTTAGGAATAAGAAAATTGTAGTAGCTGGTCATGTATATACATTTACATTTACATTTAGGCATTTGGCAGACGCTCTTATCCAGAGCGACTTACAAAAAGTGCTTTAAAGTTTACATCAAACATATCAATACATCAGTTTATATACAGTAAGGCCGCTACATATGAACATTCGAGTTATGAACTTTCCTAGATACGAACATGCATTCGCACATGTTCAATTGCGAACGTTATGTCACATGTCCGATGTACATTTACATGTGCATGCAAGCATGCATCTCAGGAAGCTGGTACTGCTAAGAAGCGCCAGGCAGTAACGATGGAGACAAAAGTGAAAATAGTTGAGAGGATGGAGTGAGGTAAAAAAAAAAAAAGACAGATATTGCTTGTTCTTTTAACATGAAGCGTTTAGCCATTGGCCCGATTCTAAAAAATAAAGACAAGATCATAGAACATATTTGCTTTTTTTTTTTACTCTGTATAGCTGATCATGTTAGTATCCTAGTAACTAGACGATGTTTTTTGGTACTTATGAGCTAATTGGACTTACAGAGGAACTCTCGGAACGGAACTTGTTTGTATGTTGGGGACTTACTGTGTATAGGTGTACATATACTACATACGTGTTTGTGTGTTTGGGATTATTCATACACATTCAGGGATATGAAATTATGGCAAAATTGGATTGAAATTGATGCTCTCCAGTATCCAGTTCTTTGCTGTAACTCTGGTATAAGAGAGTTTTGATATGTTTTTCACTATGTAAGCAGGTTTTCCTCTCCACGGATAGCAGTCTAGTAACAATAAACAGAAATCCCTGTTGTTTGCTCCTCTATGGATTTTTACACAACTATACATAGTGCTCAACATTTTCTGCTCTATTCTTTTCAATTCAACATGAAGCTGTCTATGAACCCATAAAGCCTAGCTCTGAAATTTAGGCCAAAAAGAAAAAATAACATTCTTTGACCTATTAGTCAGGTGTGCATGATGATTATTAAAATAACATTTCCATTAATATTTACATTAGTACTAGTGTGGTATTACTGGTACACCACTCCTTCCAAATCCTATACTACGTGATGACTAAGTGGTGTAATACTACATAATATATACACACCTGTCACTTCATAAGGGACAACTAATTACATGGCAGGAGCACAGTGCATTAAAATTGAAGGTCAAGACACTCAGTTAATGTTCACATCAAAATTGTAATTTCAGGGACTTTGACTATGGCATGACTGTTGGTACCAGACAGGCTGGTTCTACTGTAGTATTTTAGAATTTGCTGATCTCAGAAGAGACACTTTGCTGACGAGAGAAGCCACAAGAGAATGGAAAGTCAGGAAAGCTACAGTAAGTATACGATTGTATGGAGTTGAGCAGAAAAGCATCTCAGAATGCACAACATGTCAAACCTGGAGGTTCACTGGCTATAACAGCAGGATGCCACATCAGGTTCCACTCCTATTCACAGTTCTCACAAGATCACTGATACTTGACAGTTGAAGTATCAGCATATGACCTTGTCTGATGAATTGAGATTCCACTACACAGGTCAGAAATCAACAGCACGAAAAAACTGTCTTATGTCTATATTTCAGGAAGGTGAAGGCAGGAATGTTTTTCTGGAACCTTTGAATCAGTTTAATCAGTGAACTGAGCACTGATTAAATTCCACAGTCTATCTAAGTATTGTTTCTGACCAGGTCCAAAAATCTGTACGACAGTCTTTAGACCAGTGGCGATTTCTTTAAGACTGCAAGGGAAGCTCAGCTTCCCCTATAATGTCACAAAATTAATGGTCAAATTAT
>JAOVVA010000021.1:1907473-1924115 GCA_028565275.1 Leiocassis micropogon
AGGGGAGGGATGAGAGGTACTTTGTGCTCCCACATTAATCACGGCTCTACAGCCAATCAGGGGCGTCTGTGAGCTCATGCAAGTGGAAAGAGCGGATAGCGATGTCCTCCGAGTGTGTTACTCCGCCCCTAACGGTGCGTGAGTGAGCAGTTCAAAAAGATGCGGTCGGCTGGCGTCACATGGTTCGGAGGAAACACGGGATAGTCTTCGGCCCTCCCGACTGAGTGGTAGTAGCAGCCTTAATGTGGGAGCCCCCTGGTGACGGGGAGGAATTGGACACGACTAAATTAGGGAGAAAATCGGGGGAAAAAATAAATAAATATCTAACTTAAGGCATAGACCAGTGAGAAACAGGTACAGATGGTGACAGATGTTCAAGCCAAAAATTAGTAAACTGGTGATGCTGAATGTTGCATAGCTGGTGCAGACATAGAGGGGAAATGAGGTTGCTGCTGAGGTTGCTATATAAACAACCAGGTTTTAAATTGTAGCTTTATGCACTTTATATCCTGTTGAATTAAAACATTTGGTCCCATTTCTTAAATTTAACATATATAATTTAATTGAATTTAATATATGATATGAGGGATGGTTCACAGTTTGCCTAGTACTGTACATCCCTTAATGGTTCATCTCCAACATAATAACACGTTCAAAAGCACAACAATGAATTCAGTGTACCTTAATGACTTTCTCAGTCACCTAATCCGATGGCGCACCATTGGGATGTCGTCATGCAATCCTACAGTATGTACATGAGGTCATAAATCTAAATCTAAAAAGTCCACAGTCCATGGCATAAAAAACATTCCTACCAAGAATTAGTAATAAAATGGCAAGTGTTTAGGTCTTGCAGTGTACTGTAAGTAAAATTGCAAATCCCTATGCATGTGCAGAGGTAAGAAATATTATCATGATATTACTACGAAGCGTTTCTATAGCTTTGCTACAGCACTAAATGTATTTAAAGATTTAAAGATTAAACTTCTCCCACCTTTAGTGAAGTCCAGAGTTGCATTATCAGTATTTGTGTCTGAGTAAAAAGCAACAGTAGTCGTTTAGTACCACTTTGATTCACAGTATACACAGTGTGTTAGAAGGCAAACCCGTCACACACATTAATATACACTCTATGCTCAGCTTGTTAGGCACAACATAACACATTGGCACATTGGCATGTGCATGTTCTGGATCATGGTGCGTGTTCAGTGTAGGACAACACCGCAGACGTTTAGACCAGGGAGTCTGAGCTCCAGCGAAGTGGAACTGTACAGTTTCAAGCTTTCAGTGTTCCTAACACACACCTGCTGACACTCAGACAGCGCTGGTGATCATTAGCTGCTGAGCTGGAGCAGGTGCGCTGGGAGCAAGAAGAGCTCCAAATTGTGCGGTGCAGTGGGGCTGAGGACCAAAACTGATAAACCCTGGTTTAGTCCTTGGGGGGCAAAGGAAGAGGGTGATTTATAGGTTTAAACTTACTCACTCACTCACTCACTCACTTCCTAGAGTAATTCATCTAGTGTATCTAAACTAATAGATTATACTTTAGTTCAGCCATGGTACTTATAACAGGT
The DNA here is from genome assembly GCA_028565275.1 of Leiocassis micropogon. Lineage (NCBI taxonomy): Eukaryota > Metazoa > Chordata > Actinopteri > Siluriformes > Bagridae > Leiocassis > Leiocassis micropogon. The sequence goes on from JAOVVA010000021.1 coordinate 1,909,048, forward strand.
ACTGTGGGTGTGTTAATGGAGCTGGTAGTCATGGTAACCATTATTATGGTGGTCTCTGCAATGTGGAGTTGCATCAGTTGCGAGATGCAAGATGTCTTTTATAGAAAGAATCTTGTTAAAAACTGCAAAATGATATTAAAGATATCAAAGCATAAAGATCTGTGAACCTTTTGTTAAGTCTACAATTGATTTCTTTCGGTGCTAAAGTCACGATGGCAAACCGGATTGTATCCCACAGGAACATCCTCCCTTAGCTATGTGTGTTGTGTGTTTGTGTGTGGTGTGTGCGTGGGCACCACATAAATCCATCTCTGAAGTGGTTCCAGAGCTGAGGGCGTGTCCTTAGAGAGAATCACTAATCACTCTCCTTCTGTTCCGCCCCTCTGGGATCGACCCCGTCCTTCCGTTCACTTCCCACGCAAGTTCCTTGTCTTAACTGTCTTTCTTTCAATCCTGTCTTTCTCGCTTCCTCTCTTACCTTGTGCTCTCTGAACTGCACTCTACACTCCTAAGCTACTGCTGATGAAATACACGAGACAGATGGCCTATTAAAAATGAAACAATGAGAACGGAGCAAAAAAAAAAAAAAAAACATCAGACGGCGAATAAAAAGAAAAGCAAGAGAGTGAGCGGGGGAAAGAAATCGAGAGATGAAGATGGGAATGTCCAATTTATGCTACGGGACGGTTGTACTTACTAGACCCAGGGGAAGTACCGGTCTGAGCACCTGAGACAGAAAAAAGAGGAATACACACAGAAAGAAGATATATTAATTTTAAGGATAGTATTAGCGTGGTGTGTGTGTGTGTGTGTGTGTGTGTGTGTGTGTGAGCTCACTCAGAATTGGGCCACACTAACAACAGTCTTGATCATGCTGTGAACTGACAGATCTGTGTGAGTTAAAAGCCCCTGCAGCTCTTGCGTGTGTGTGTGTGTGTGTAGGAGTGAGAGGGAGTACGTCAGTTCGCATTGAGCTTAGTAACTCGTTTAATCTCTCCTGCATGTTTGCGGAATGTGTGTGAAATAAGATGAAAATATGTGTCTGATAAAACTGACGTATAATGCTGAAATTAAATCAAAATAGCTTCTTCGACAAAAAACGTTACACAGATTGTAAGATCTTGATTTTGGATGAAATCTTTCGAAGTCTGCGCGAGTGTGTGTTACTCACATGTGTTAGGTGTGCCGATAGGAATTGGCAGGAAGGATCCTGCTTTCCAGATTTTGGCTTTGAAGCCTTTTTTGCAGCGCTGGCAGTCCTGGCCTGTGGTGTTGTGCTCACACACACACTGCAGATTCCCGTCCACCAACACACACAGGGAAGCGTGCAGGTTACACTTACACCTGCGGAGAAAGACAGGGAGAAAAATCAGACATGACTGCCACGTATGCAGAATACATTTTTATACCTGGAAGTGTGTGAGTGTGTGAGTTTGTGTGTGTGTGTGTGTGCGCTAAGCAGCAGCTATGGGTTTCTGTCTTTACACACACACATTATTACACAGCAAGATCCTTCCTGCCAACTCTTAATGGATCCTCTAAATACTCTTTTCTCTGTCTCTCTCTCTCTCTCTCTCTCACACACACACACACACACACACACACACACACAGCAAGGACAGAAAGGTTAAGGGTGTGAGCTGTCAGCATTGATTTAATTTGGAAACCTATAAATACATAAATATTTTCAAAGTTGCATCTTGCACTCCAATCCCACCGAAGCACGGCTGATGGAATTCAGAAATACACCTGACGTGTGTGTGTGTGTGTGTGTGTGTGTGTGTGTGTGAGAGAGAGAAAGACAGAGCTCAGGTGTGCAGCTGTCATAAGGCTCCATGTAAGACCAAGTAGGCCTGATTTTATATGAGCCATTTTCACTTGTGTGTGTGTGTGTGTGTGTGTGTGTGCTTCTCTGCTACAGTACAGTTCTAGTTTGTTCTGCAAAAGTGCACACACATCTATGAGCATCAAATTTTCACCCCGTAGTCCCACAACCCTCACTGACCTTCATCCCTCTCTTTCCTTCAGTCTAGTCATCATAAAAACCTCAAAACTGTATTTTCCATTTCAGCATGTATTTTTGGCCCTGATGATATTTCAGAATATTTCAAAACTATATTAGAATATGATGTGATATCTGATCTTTGCTCCTTCTCTGTGCCCTAGTGTCCGTGTGGAAAGCGTAGAACGCTGGCGTTTACTCCGTTGCTCACTCTGTAGTGTGCTCTGTAGGGCACTACTCCTGCTGTTATTAGAACACAAGCTTGATTGGGCACAGAGGGCAGCTGGGTCAGCAAAACCAACCCTGACCATCTGGCATACGTACATATACACACACACCCACACACACACTTTTATCATCTCTTTAACCTTTCATTACCATAGGCATACATGCTATCATCATCTTAACCCCTTAATAACACGTACATTCTCATGCTCAAAAGTTATTTTAACTCCATGTGTTTTGTGTAAAAACATAATAAAAATCATTTGATCATAGCGGGTCTGATATTACATAAATACAACCTCAGAGAAGCCATTGTTGCTGCACATCAACCTGCAAAGTGTTATAAAAACCATTTCAAAACAATTTGAAGTTCATCATTCTACAGTGAGAAAGATTGGAAGTGGAAAGCATTCAAGACAGTTGACAGTACATCTTCCCTGGCGTAAACGTCCCAGCATATTCACCCCAAGGTCAAGCTCACAAGCCTCACTGAGCATGTTACTTATTAAAGGCCATGACAGCACAATTAGAAGAATATTGAACAAGTACGGTTTGTTTGGAAGGATTGCCAGATCTTCTGTTTGATGCATCATTGCAGTTCGTAAAACTGCATCTGAACAACCATAGACTTCAATGTCCTATTGACAGACGCCCATAGTGGAGTGGTCTGGCCTAAATGCCCAGTGCCATGTTTGGGGAAAACCAAACAGCATTTCAGCAGAAACCCCTCATAACCACTATCAAGCACGTTGGTGGAGGGGTGATGATTTGGGTTTGTTTTGCAACCACAGGGCCTGGGCATCTTGCAGGCATTGAGTTGACCATGAACTCCTCTGTATACCAGAGTATCCTAGAGGTAAATATGAGGCCATCCCTCTGGCAGCTAGAGCTAGGTTGAAATGGCTTGGCTGAAAAATAAAAGTGTCAATGTTTTTGAATGGCCTTGTCAAAGTCCAGACCTTAACCCAATTAAAATGCTGTGACAGGACCGTAAGAGATTCGATCCCCGTCTCGGTGTGCATGGAGTTTGCACGTTCTCCCCGAATGAAAGAGGCAATTATTTATCTTTAAAACAGACAAAAAAATTTGAAGCTAATCCAATTCACTCTTTGCCTGGCATTTCTCTCTCACTTTTTCACTTTTTCCCTCCAACCTCTCTCACACCTTGCATTTAGCACTGCGCTGGTGATCTGACTAATTCACACAACCTTACCCACTGCAATCCACCTCTCTCTCTTTTTCATTCTTAGTGATGTAATAAAGTGCTTGTTGTTCTATCTATAGGAGGACGTGAATGCATAACCTATTCAAAAATAACAGGTAATACTCATCATCTATACCGCTTTATCCTGTATTTAGGGTGGCCTGGAGCCTATTCCAGGAGGCTTAGGGCACGAGGCATGGTCCACCCTGGACAGGGTGCCAATCCATCGCAGGGCACACACACATGCACCAATTAGTCTTATCTGCACGTCTTTGGACTGTGGGAAGAAACCGGAGTACCCGGAGAACATGCAAACTCGTGGATATTTCTAACTCAGGTAAAATAGTTTCTTTGCTAATGCCAAGTTAGAATGACTGAGGAGGCTCAGTGCTCACTGCAGTTGGTCCTGTGAGTAGAACATCCGATCCTTGAAAATTGATGGATAAGAAGATGTGCATTTGTCTATGGGAATTTTACACATAATCATTCACAAATACTGTACTTGCACATTACAAGACATTATCTGGGAGTTATTTCCACATGTTTGCGCCATTAAAAAAGTTCCTGGGATGGCAGCGTTTCAGACGTGAAGCAGGCAGTCCGATCACGACTCAAGCATACTGAGAAAACTTTCTACCTTGATGGAATCCAAGCACTAGTGAAATGCTTGAATAAGTGCTTCAGTGTAGAAGGAGAGTATATACAGACATAAAGGTAGTCGCATCACATGTGCATCACATTCCAGAGGTGGAATCCCTTTTGCTGCTGTAAAATCCTTCACTCCTCTGAGCAGCATTTCTGCTGGATTATGGAGCGTGGTTATGGGGATTTGTGGTCATTTAGCTTTAAGAGCATTAGTGAGGTCAAGCACGTTCAATGTTCCAGTTTATCCTATGTTTCAGTTGACTCCAAGGTTTTTCAGTGAGGAGAAGGTCAGGGGTCTGTGCAGACCACTTAAGTCCTTTCAAATCCAACCTTGGCACACAATGTCTTCATGAACCTGGCTTTGTGTGCAGGGACACTCTCATGCTGGAACAGGTTTGGAGCAGTTAGCTCCAGTAAAAGGAAATCTTAATGCTACATGATCCGTCTGTGGAAATATTTTGGGGAAGACTCAAGTTTGGATGGGATGCTCAGATGTCCATATGCTTTCGGCCGTATCATGTATATGTAATATCAGTGTTCTTGATATTAGATATTATGACAAAAAATTTTATATCAATGTTTATGTTGTGCCACAAAGCTGCGGAGACACCTCAGAACCATGGACAGCGCCTCTATAGCAGCGGCAGGCCTAACACCTTTTCAGACAAAGGATATGTAACATTTCAGGCTTTATTAATCCATAAAAACACATCTTTCTCTCATTCACACGTGCCTCATCTTTGTGTAAATGTTCCTCTCCGGTTTTATTCACGGTTTCATACCTCAAGACCGTGCAGTAAAAGCCAAGGTACACGTGATATTTGCCGTTCTCACAAGAATCTATAGTAAGTCATATGAGGTATAACATTACTTAGGAGATTGCAAGATAAGGAAATTATTCCCACATTAGCAATGCTGAAAACCAATCACTTTGTTTGAAATTTATAAAATCCAATATATTCAAGCAAGCAGAGTTGGAAATATTGAGGAAAAAACAATCCAAAAATCAAAAAGTGACTATGCAGGAACATGGATATGTTCATTTGTTTAACTTTTTCCTGTAACCGGTGAGAGAGACATAGTGAGAGAGAAAATATGTTTGTGTGTGTGTGATGCAGTTGGTACGGGGTTTAGCATATGGCTCAGCTTGCACGCACACACATGCCATCAATCTTTCTCTCTCTCTCTCTCTCGCTTTCTCACACACACATACACAAATACACACGCACACACAAACTCTACCCGAGTTCAGATGCTTTAGTTTAGTTTAGTTTGAAAGTGCGCTGAAAAGCGCAGAGTGAATAAAGATCCACCTGCCTCCTGAGCTTTATGTGAGAATTTTTCGACAGCATTAATAATGTGCGGCATGTTACTGTATATACGCAGATGTCTGTATTTTATGTTGTTTTTGGTTGCCATGGATGGATTTTTTCAGCTTTTCTTCTAGTTTATTTGGGAAGCCTTTAACATTGGGTACACAATGAGCTTTGTTTATTATAAAGAAATGCTCTTTCATTTCTGAAGTTCAATATTACAGATCTTAAAAACATTCCAATTTTTTTCATTACCTGCACTAGACACATTTCAGAGCGCCACTTTCTAGATGGAGTGGAAGAAACAACCTGACAACCTGACACCACAATGGAAAGTTTGTCTTTCGATTATAGTGTTTCAAGAACTTAAATCTGGTAACTTTAAATTGTTTCTATTATGATACATTCTATTATTATACTTTTACATTTTATTAAAACATATACTGTACATACTGTATGTGTAGGACAATATATTTGAGATACAATTAAACATTTATTTTGCTAAGTTTGTCACTGGAACTTGTGTGAAGACAAGATATTTGTGATGGATTTGTCCACCAGATGTCAGGAATTGGTTAATCAGGCTTGGTGTATGCGCAGATGTTTAGATTTTATTTACAAACAAACAGAAACAGGATCAAGAACTATACAAACAACACTTTAGCCAGAGAAGAACTGAACAGTAAACGAAACATAAAGAAACAGATAGAAGACCCTGAAGTAAATAAAACTTACTTACATTATTTAAACTTACTTAAATAAAGGCTATAGACGGGTTAATGAAACTAAACCAGGTTCAGGTAACTGATGAACTGTGGTGAAGTGTATTCTGGGAAATAAAGTCCAGAATTTACCATCAACATAAAAGCCCAAAATAAGAGAGTTCATGGGTAGAGAAACACCCTGTGAGGGTTATTCCTGACTTAAGCCTTACTTTACATCCAGGTTTTGTCTTTTGTGCTTAATGCAGATGGACTACAACAGCAGGAGACCATACTTATTTCAACGAAGAATGAAATGTAATCTGTTTTAACACTTAAATTATGTCCCTTAAATAATTTTAAAGGTTAAAACGGTATATCCACATTTCCGAAAATTCCAAATTTTAAAATTAATTAAGGCAGAAACAATCTACTCCAGCTACACAGTAAGATACAGGTGAGTAGTCTTATTTCTGTGAGTGTAATGATTACTGTATTTAATAAATAAACATACGGTAGTTAATACTGTGTGTGTGTTTCTGTGTGTGTTAGAGTGTATGCATCGTCCATCCACTTTCTTTAATTGAACAAGACTGCGTTTGTGTATCCTGTTCATAAATATATTTTGCTTGAAAGACAGTGATCGATTTCCTGTTTCCAGCTTATACACACATATTGCTCTCTCTGCCCTCTCTCTCACACACATAGGGAAATTCTATAGGTCTATAGATCTAGCTATACGTCGTATATTTATTACATATATATGGAAGTATCATATATCAATCCAAATGGATCACATTTCATTAGGACTTCCTGTTCCTGTTATTAAAGAAATAATAATAAGTAATAAGTTTTCCTTCTCGTTCATCTTCTCTGCTTTTCATTTACAGTCTAATTTTCTCTGACATTTATTTATTTATTTACATATATATATGCTTGTGTGCTTGTGTGTGTGTATGTGTGTGTGTGTGTGGCACACTCCCTGCAGCCCAGCCTAAGTCTGTAACCATATTCCTGTGCGGATTACAGAGTACAGAGGTCAGTCACTGAGCATGCTCAGTAGCTCAGGTGTTCGTCCGCTTTGAGAGACAACCTTCAAAAGGTCTCACTGACCTGGTTTTAAAACGCACACACACACGAGCTCACACACACACACACACACACACACATACCAGTATTTTGATGATCTTTGCACAAACGTGACTCTTTGGCAATGACTGAGGACTGCATGTACACAAGCATCCATCATCTATACATTCATGTGTTCATCCATTCATCCATTCAACTATAAATCCATCCATCCATCCATCTATTTATCCATCCAACTATAATCCATCCATCCATTCAATTGTCCATCTATCTAATCTAATTCAATCCAATCAAATTGTGTCAATCCATCCTTCACTTCATTCCTTTTCACTTAAGTGCACATTTTCATCTATCTAACTGTCCATATATCCATCTCTTCATTATTATTCATTCATTAATCCACCCATCTATTAAAGTGCAAATATCTATCCATAGGTCCATCTCTCCATCCATACATCCATCCACCAATGGTTGGTTTGGTTGCTGCAGCTCACCTGCATCACTATTAATTTTCTTTTTTTTCTGTTTTTATACAGGACATATCTGGGGCCATCAATGGGCCTATAATCAGCTACGTTTTGAAATTGTACGTCTTGAAATTGTAACGTCTTGGAATTGTAACGATCCAGTAGATTTAGAGGTGTAGAAATCGCAGCACTGTATAAATAATAATAATCTATTGTGTCCATCTATTCAGTTATTGCCTCCTTTTATATGATATCATTTTATATGATCTTTCTTTTCTTTAATTCCTTCTTTATTTTAATGACCATCATACGCTATCCCTCCTCCCATGCATTATGCACCACCCTACCACACCTACCGCACACACACACACACACACACACACACACACAAGAAGCTATAGCTGCATTAAATGAGGAAAGCCAAATCCCAGAAAAAGTGTGTAAAGGTTAATAAAATCTGGGTCAGACATGCAGATTTATGCCTTTTTGTTCTCTCTCTGTAGAATTGAGCTTCCTGTCCATTCCAGGTCAGATTCAGTGCCTCCTAGTGGCCACGGCTTTTCAAACTCACATTTTATGTAATATTTTAGACAAAAAGCCTTGCTGTTTTATATATCCTGCTAAACCCAGGGAGTACACCTTGGGTGTATGGGTGTATTTTATAGAGTAGGAGTCTCTGTGTGTGTGTGTGTGTGTGTGTGTATGTGTGTGTGTGTGTGTGTGTGTGTATATGTTTTTGTCCCTGCATGCATTCTGTCATGAGTTGGACATGGTGCTGCAGCCCAGTGAATAATTTACACAGACTGCAGCAAAAAGGCTTGTTCATCTGAGGAGTGTGTGTGTGTGTGTGTGTGTGTGTGTGTGTGTGTGTGTGCGTGAACTGTAAAGCAAGTAGTTTTGAAATGTCAAACAGGAATGAGGCCTCTGAATTAGATACATACAAATTGGAGAAAAAATATGAGCGACCTCGCACACAAAATTCCCTCAGCCCATGTCTCTCGTTCAACATCTCACTCAACTTCTGACAATCTATTCTTCCATCTATACATACATACTGGGTGGGTGAAAATTAACAAGGCAATATTTAATTACTATAGAACTTGTAGTACCACTGGAGCACCAGCCCATTTTGCTCTTACTGTGCGTGTATGGTTACGTTGGCTGGGATGACACGGACCTCATTAATGGTCTCCAGGTAGTGCAGATCTCACTCCATGTGTTTTTTTCCTGTGGGGGCTATGCAATGGAGGAGGTGTACAGGACAAAGCCTCGCACACTGGAGGACTTGGAGGCACAAATATCACAAACGACTTCCTTCAGAAGACTCCTTGTGGTTTGAGGAAACTTGTTGACACCACCGGTACCTAGTAAACCACTGAGCATTTGGACATTAGAATGCCTCTTTGGTAGAAACATTTTGTAACATGGGCTGTGTGTCATCCTTCTCTCAGATCCCTGTTTTTAGCTCATGAGAGCGGAACCTACCTATCCACCTCGTGGTTTGACATGCTGTGCATTCTGATACGCTTTTCTACTCACCAGTAACAAAAAGTTTCCGCCTGCACAACCACCCAGGAGACAAACAGAATCCAAAATGCTCAAACCAGCCTGTGAGCACACACTCTTTGAGACCGCATTTCTTTCCATTCTGATCTGCTGTAAGTATTAACTGAAGCTCATGTCATGTATGCTGCAAGATGACTGGCTACTTCAATTAAATTGCACAGGATGTACAGGATGGAATATTCACATCCAGGCTGCTTTACATTTGAGCACTCAGGAATATTCAAATCCAGGCCACGGAGCGAACACCATATCCTCGAATCCAGAAGGTGGATCAAACACAATGTCCTTAAACCCAGGAGGAAAAGAAGTCTTCAAACCTGGGTGGTGAAGCAAGAATGAAGTTCTCGAACCCGGGCAGAGAAGTGGACACGATGTTCTCACAGGGAGGTGATGGAAGCAGTGCACCGTTCCCAAACCCAGCTGGCAGTAATAGCAGCATAACCATGGCATTAGCCGACGCTGCTGAGCTGGGTGGAGACGGCTGGGAATGGCTCAGATGGTGCAGTGTGTGGCTCAGGTGGGAAAGGGCGTGGCTCAGTGCCTACAGGAAATAGAGCAGAGCTCTCGGGTCACAGGACAGAGCTATCACAGCTATCATGAAACAGAGTATAGCTCCCAGGACAGGGCTAACATACTGTAGCTAGCAGATCTATCAGAAAAGAGAGTAGAGCTCTCTGAACACAGGACAGAGCCATCAGAGTGATTTGAGCTAGCACTTGACTCTGGTTGGGACTGGTTGCTGGAGGTCTACCTGTCCAACCGCATTTTAAGCTGAGCTAACTATGTGATGAGTACTGCTGCTTTCTCCAGAAGCTCCTGTATGAATTGCTGCGCCAGGAGAGCTATGTCTGTTTGTATCGCGAGCTGGATGGCACACATCGCCCTCTATCTTCCATTGCCACTCAGTACAGGGATTTTCTTCACCCTGGACACGACACTGCTGTGCTCAGAACCCTTGGGCCCTACCGCGCAGTTGATACGGCAAGCCACTTTCCCCTGAACAACATTGTGCTATTTGGAGCAGGGAGCCTGCTCAGCTTGGTTGCACTGCTTGCTCAACTCTCCCAATCTCCTTTCCTTGGTGCGTCATACAGGAACTCGCTTCTCTCAAATCTGCACAATTTGATGCAGGCTAACAGTGTGACTGCTTGCAAACTTCGATCTTCTAGACATGGTTGTCATAGCCCCACCCCAAAAAAAACAACAGGAAACAAACAGTCAACTAAACACATGCGAGACAATGACATCACTAAACTCAGAAGTTTAAATAATATTACTAATTACCAGGCTAATATAGGACATCTGTGAACATAAATCTGAAGCACAAGACAGTGAGACATAAATTCAACTTAAAAGTCCCGGCACTGAAAAATCCCAAAAAACCCTCATTGAGTCTATGGGCGCTATCCCTGACATTCTTTAGTTATGGTAATCATTTCTTTTTTTTGCTTCCATTCCCATGAATGGAGAATTTACAGTATGTGAGAGAAGTTACTATTTAAAAGCAATGCTGTCTTGTATGAGAGGTATGACTGAGAAGATACCAGCTACTCAAAAACACAGACGGTAAGAAAGAAAGGAAGCAAATGAGATTAAATTCCGCTGACTTTGACTTTGTGAGCGAGTGTAATCACTGATTATCAAATCAGCTGCTGCTACAGCAGCATAAATCAACCCATCTTTCCCTTCTTCACTTTCTCTCCCTCTGTCATTTGTGCCTGCATCACTCACTCTAAAGACAAGGATCATAGTATGTTTCCATCAAAATATTTCAGAAAATTTATGGAGATTGCTATCAGCTGGTCTTCTGCTGAATATTCTAAAGGTGAGTCGTCAAATAGCGCCAGTCATACGCACCTAGTCAAAAGACTGGGAAATATCGATTATGTAGTAGCTAAAACATGAAACAAGGCTTAGAGAGCTTGGTGAAAGCTCTACTCACATATAAATGCATTAACTCCGGAATGTTGGGCACCGTTCGGGAAAAGCAAGCTGAAATTAATATAAATTGCCTGGCCAAAAAAGGTTGGCATTCAGCCATTTTAAAATATTGGCTTGCCAATATTTGCCAGTGACAAAAATTGGGTTAAGAACTGTCCAACAAATTATTAAAAGGATAGTGCTGAACCTTCAAATTCATAAAACAAATGTGGTGAAAAAAAATGAATGAGCTGATCAGAGACTTAAAAGCTCGGTGAAATCATAAAGTAGAAATCAGGAGTATGTATCGTAGTAAAAATAAGAACATGAATACACACACACACATGCACACACATAATCAGTGTGACATTACTGTAACCCACAGGATTGGGACTAAACAGATGTCTGGCTAGAAAAAAGTCACGTTAGAAGAAAAGGTTAGGGAGCATAAAGATGGGACTTTGGAGCAACAGAAAAATGTCATGTGATCTGACGATTCCAGATTGGCCCTATTTCAGAGCAATAGATGCATCTGGGTAAAAATGGAAATGAATGAAGCAATGGACCAATCATGCATACTGGTCATTGTACAAGCCTCTGGAGGCAGTGTTATGATCTGGGGTTGCTTTGTTTGGTCAGGTGTAGGCTCAGCAACGTTATGTGGCAATAAAATAAAATAAAATCCATACCCTGTTGGTATGGACACATTCCAGGATTCAAATTGTAAACGAGTGGTCCTAAGAGCATGAGGGATCATCTTCATACATGATTTGGCAATATACTGTATAAAAAGAACCACACATGCATTGAGTGATAAATTTAATTTAAACAATATTATTTTTGACTGTTAAACTGATATTCGGAAGAAAATAAAGTTTTCCTTTAGTAACAGAAATTTGGAACAATGCAGATGCCTGTGCAATCTATCACCCCTAATTCCATTCAGAGAATGACAGCACTCAGCCTCTTTCTGTAGGCTTTAACAAAGTTGGAGGACACTTGTGGAGGGCTCCTGGATCATAATGAGATTCTCATTGAGATTCCTAGCTGTTCTCTGGTGAATCACTGTCTTCAATTGAGACCACAGATTGCAATAGAGTTCAAGTCTGGAGACTGAGTGGGCTATTGCAAAACCTTGATTTATGTCGCTGCACCAATTTCTTCGTCGATTTTGACGTGTGCTTTGGGTCATTGGTTCGTTAGAAGACCCAACCATGGCCTAGTTTCAGCTTTCTAACAGACGTAACGGTTGATTTTCGCATTAAATGATCTAGTATCGAATAGAACTCCTTATGCCACTGACCTTCACAAGACCAATGGCAGCCCAGCAGGCCATTAAGAAGCATTAAAGTGCCACCCATACCCACCTTCCCAGTAGCTGTTGTAGGATAGCAGTGCATGCTTGATGGGAAATGGCAGGTGACTAAATTAGCAAAGCAAATACTAATTAGCTGATATAATTAATTAGGGATTGTTTTAGACGCTTCACTGTAGCCAGTCAGTGAAGTAAAAAAATTCAGTTTTCCTTTCTGTAGTTATGCTGTAATCTAAGAAAATGAGCTTATTACAAGCTGGTATGGCATGCAACTGTAAAATTATGTAAATCCCATCATTCATCTTTTCATAGCTTGTACACTTCTAACAATAAACCAGACATTTCTGCCTAGTCAGTATTATGTTTTTTTTTTCCCAGAGATATTTAAATTCTACTGTACATTGCTGTAACTGATCTCCTTATGAAATATTTACACAAGGTAACATTGTACCTTTTTATGGGTCGATTTCAGGTAATTTGGCTGTGCACTCATAACTCCCTGAGAGTCCATAAGGGTCCGTCTCTAATGATACCGTATTAGAAATTCCCCTTGTTTAACAGACTCGCTCTAATGAGCTGGAAGTTTTTACAGAGAATCTCAGCGCTCAAGTGTGTGTGCTTGGTCTATCCATTATAATTCTTCCTCAAAGAAAAAGTACATGAATGTCATGTTAATTGTTTTTCATTTTTAAAGATTTTTAGTAATTACTGTTATGTAATCACATATTATTCATTATGTGTTAAAAGTGAGAAACACCCAACAATCCAAGTCTACACTGCTGATGATGTTTCCTGTGCTCAACTGTTGTGAAACTCTACAAGCTACCCAAGGATCTTAAATGACCACGGCGGAGATCACCGGGAACCTTACTGACTGATCTTAAATGGCCACAGCATCAAAGTTTGCCAGTCCACTACCATCAGCCAGTAACCAAACATGTTGCTGAACTCTGAGAATCCCCACTTCTCAACTGTCATTGATTTTCATCAAGGACATCTTGTGGAAAAGCTCAACACCTTCCCTCTTTGTTTGGCACAAGGGACAGTTTAACATCATGTCATTTCTTTACTGAGTCTAATATGTTTGCCGTGTGAAATAAATATTTTTATTGTAATCTTGAGGAAATTATTATGGCTTGTTTTACGACAACATTGCCATGACAAAATTATTATGACATGTTTGCAATAACATGCATGCATTTCTACTGAAGAGAATTCATACATCCCAAAAAGTCACATACTGCTGCTTTAAAGTCACCATGGTTTACTATTTGTTTCTTTAACAAGTTAACACAGGGATCAGAGCACCCTTATAGTGTGTGTGTGTGTGTGTGTGTGTGTCTGCGTTAATGCTCCAGCTAAAATACCCCTTAGATAATTAATTTTTGTTCACTCCTTCCCCAAGGTTTCAGTGTCTATGTAAATGAGTTACTGCTGAGCCACACCCCTGCAGTGAGCAACAGAGCTCCGGAACAAGCCAGAGGAGGGGCTCTTCTAATATGAGGTCACAATAATTGAAATGTTTAATTGGCTTATTTACTGTAAGCCACAGTCAATACTAAAAAGGAAAAATGATAAAAAGCAGCATTTTTCCCCTGATCTTGTTCACACACACTGGAGATCCATCTAAAGTAGAACTTTGAATAATAAGTCCACTTTAAGCTTTATAGACAAGTGCAAAATAAAGGACAGTCTTTTCCAGCTGATTGATTTATTTATATATTTATTTATAATTAGGCACTATACTTTAGGAATCAATTACAAAGTCATTAGAAATATGAATTGTTCAGAAGAGTCAAACGAAGTTCTTGTAGCCAAGGATACATTAGCCTACATATCTGTGCCACAGCATTATGTCCCTCCCTCCCTCCCTCCCTCCCTTTCTCTCTCTGTTAATCCACTTAGCGTCACTGTATTTGCTGAGCTCGACTGATTGTCCAGGTCTCCTCTACAGCCCATCCCCATGAGAGACAGTAAAGCGAAGACAAAGGAGGAAAGGAGAGTGAGATGGAAGATGTATTTCAATTAAATATTACTCGAGTCTTTTTTTTGGGTTTGCATTTTTTTTTCTCACAGCTTCCCACATAAAGCGCTACTACATTTCTCTAAACAACTTTAAAATACACACACACACACACACACACACACATAGTCCCTCTGTGATCAATAATGAGCTGACAGCTCTCTCCCTCTGCACTGTCATATCTACCGGCCCGGAAAAACTCATCGATTCTCAACTCATAGATTGGATTTCAGTGTGTGTGTGTGTATGTGTGTGTTTCCCAGCTGCCACTACTACACTTTACTAAAGTATAAAAACCTGAAAAAGATACATTTCAGCGGTTTAAAAAAAGGTTTGTATGAAATCTGAACTATTCCGTTTATAGAATATTTGCAAACTAATTTTGACGCTCGATTTTAAAAAACATTCACTTGTAACACAATCTGTTTATAGTCATCTATTCATTTTTACTTTACATTGACTTTATAAGTACAGGTGTCTATGCTTTATCACATATTCTATAAATAGCTTTGTACTTGTGTCATCAAATAGTAGCGGCCTAACCTAGACATTCTGGAAATTGAAAATGATAATCTGAAAATCTTCTTTAATCACCCTC